>CM060961.1:6372272-6832272 GCA_030765045.1 Tenodera sinensis | reverse complement strand
TGTGGACACATAACTCAGAAACAAAAAGTTGGCTAAAAACCAAAGTTGGTATTTAACTTTAATATCTTTCAAGGATGCGACACGAAGATTTTGAAGAAAATAGCACCACCCTAAACTACCCTTTACATGTAACATTTTTCGAAAATTTTTATTTTCTTGAAAATAGCTCTAACGATTTTGATTAAAATGCCATACGTTTGAGATATTTCTATGACAAACGAAATGTATAGAATTTTCTGGCTATAGCCTATGAAGTCCTGTTTACTCTGGATGGCGTTTCAATAACTTATAAACCGAAAGAGATAGACCAAATCTTACTGCACCAAAAATGTAGATTTTGCTAGAATACACACTTTATGTCTAAATAATTTTTTTTTTTGTAAATTCTCCATTTCGGAGATATAAATTGTTTTTTGTGTATTTTTTGGTCAACTTATACTTCTGTCAAAAGGAACCTTGGTATTCATCTGTTTGTGTTAACCATGCAAAGAGAACGGAATTTGAAAGCTTTAGAATATTTGGCTATCGCACAAAGTCTACTGTATTCTAATATTCCCCTTGTACCTACAAGGAAATAAGCAATAAGATAATTTGTACAAATGTTTATCTCAACTAACACGAAGAAGATATAGGAATAAGAGTTTGTAAGAATGGTTAGTACATGAGTAGAGAAAGTCATGTGAGTGCAACACATCAGATTTTTTGTTTATTATCTCAAAACGTAGATTTCTTGTGAAACCTCGACAATGAATTTGGTTGGAATACAATACTATATTTTGTATAGAAAGTAAAAAGATAATGTTGCTTAATAAATAACCTTACTGCATAAAATAGATCAATGAACATAGAGATTATTCCTGTAAGTCCGGTATAAACTTCATTCTGGTTCCTTAAAGCAAGACTACAGTGAAAGTTGCAATTTATTTAATAAGTAACGTATCAGTATGAACACTTAGCCACGTAATTAGAACATTAGTGTAAACCTGCCTGCAAAGTTTCATGTTGCTACATCAAATATTTCACCAGTTAAATTAAGAACAAGTTAGAAACTAAAAGCGTTACTTCTGTTACTAATATTCGTACAAGCTGTGTAATGCTGACTGCAGTTTCAAATTGCATATTTCAGAATAAGTTGTATGCAAATGTTCCAAATAACACGTCTTCTCTTTCTGTGCACCTTAATCTACCAAAACATACCAAATAGGAAAACTCGAAGATTATAAGCAAATGTTCAGTGTAGCCTTGCTTTAAACTAACAGACGTAAGAAAGGATATATAAGGAAGTGAGTCCTTACCGTGTGACAAAGGATGAGGAAATGTTGGGTTTGTTCCCATGCATAAATTTTATTGTTTTTTGTTGAATATTTACAATATAAACGTGTTGTATTCAGGCCTTTATATACAACTCTCTTGTATCCTGTGAGAGGCTGTGACAACTTCTGGGCCAAGTTTGTTGTGCATCAGGGGCACTGACGCCGGCGCCAGCATCTCTGGTCCTGGACCAATGGACGCCGTTACACCCTTGTGCGCACGCGTATTACACACCTGCAACACAGTAATGCATCATAGTATTAACTTCCTCTACCCAAACTGCACTATACAGCGTTAATAGCGTGGGGTCTGGTAGACCCGTAGCTGCAGATTAGTGCTCCTTGCAGCTCCCGCAGAGGCGCTAAAACCCTTTCATTAATACTAGAAAATTTACATTACAGCGCCACTGCAGCTTTCACACCGTGCGTTATGTGCATGGCGGTTTGGGTTTCCTGACGTCACGTTTCCTGCAATGACCATTTTATCGACTCCTTTTGTATGTCAAAACTGATAAACGTTTGTCTAACACTGAACCACAAAATGTATATTTATTAACCATTGTGTGTAAATTCCTTTCCATTTGAGAACGTTATCTAATTCATTAAATGACTATGAGAATAAATATACTAATTTTTAAAGGATGAAACCAACATAGGACGAAATTTTCCCGGGTTTGCCATAAAGAAGTATCGTAAATGAAAACTGCAAAGTTGAAGAGAATACTTCTATAGTTTATGCCTCAATAAGACTAAAATGGAATTTAGTCTTAAGGGGTATGAGTGCGTAGACTTTAAGGGCGACTTCTTGACGTTAAACTCAAATATTCCTCTACCGTTTTCATATACAGGGTGGAAGCTAAGTCATTACATCAATTTAAACCAGTGATATATATTTGGGAACATTTTGTATTTTAGGTTTTTCTCTCTGACAATTTCCTACAGAGATCGTTTTGTCGAAAACAGGCTGTAAATCACAACCGTTACCTCCCAAACCATTAGGACGAAAGTGAAAGTGGTTGACCTGTTCACAAGTCCCTGACCAACCACAACGTTGTCGACATACTTCGCGTCAGAAAAAGGCGCTCGGGTAATTCCTTCCCCTCTTTTAAGTGATTAATTATTTACAAACACTGTGTGATTCATCTTACATGTAAATTGTTATCTTCGTATATTCTTGTGAAATTACCCACCCAAGTTGGGTCAAAAAACATTTATTTTTTTCGAAATCAGCTGATCAAAGAACAAAATGCCCTAAGACATTTTTGTTTGTAATGCGTCTATAAAGCACATATGAGAAGGATGTAATGGCTTCCCTTCCACCCTGTATAGTGTACGATAGCATAAAAAACTGAAAAGTTTGAATGTTCCAGCTTTAAAAGAAAAGTTATTTGTGTATCTTCAATTTCTTGGTAAAATGAGTTATTTAGCAACAAAATTAAATTACGTAATGGGACCCTAGCGCCCGAGTTGGATCCCAGGGACCCAAAAATTGTGCTGTGGTGGACGAAACGGCGTCTGGGTGCCTTACTCCGCCCCCACCCCCGCTCATTCCACCATCATCACCTACTTTTCACATCATCCTCTTGCTCACTCTCATACTTGTAGGTGTTCACTCTGTCTGAGGTTCCTGTGATGCCTGACAGACGTCTGACTCTAGACACTGTCTTGTAAGTCCTACATAAGGGGAGGGTAATCACTTCCTCATTCTCATACTTGCAGGTGTTCACTCTGGTACAGAGGTTCCTGTGTTCCCTGACAGACGTCTGACTCTAGACACTGACTTGTAAGTCCTACATAAGGGGAGGGTAATCACTTCCTCACTCTCATACTTGCAGGTGTTCACTCTGTCTGGTACATAGGTTCCTGTGTTCCCTGACAGACGTCTGACTCTAGACACTGACTTGTAAGTCCTACATAAGGGAAGGGCAATCACTTCCTCACTCTCATACTTGCAGGTGTTCACCCTGGTACATAGGTTCCTGTGTTCCCTGACAGACGTCTGACCCTAGGCACTGTCTTGTATGTCCTACATAAGGGGAGGGCACTCACTTCCTCACTCTCATGCTTGCAGGTGTTCACTCTGTCTGGTACATAGGTTCCTGTGTTCCCTGACAGACGTCTGACTCTAGACACTGGCTTGTAAGTCCTACATAAGGGGAGGGTAATCACATCCTCACTCTCATACTTGCAGGTGTTCACTCTGTCTGGTACATAGGTTCCTGTGTTCCCTGACAGACGTCTGACTCTAGACACTGTCTTGTAAGTCCTACATAAGGGGAGGGTAATCACTTCCTCACTCTCATACCTGCAGGTGTTCACTCTGTCTGGTACATAGGTTCCTGTGTTCCCTGACAGACGTCTGACTCTAGACACTGACTTGTAAGTCCTACATAAGGGAAGGGCAATCACTTCCTCACTCTCATACTTGCAGGTGTTCACCCTGGTACATAGGTTCCTGTGTTCCCTGACAGACGTCTGACCCTAGGCACTGTCTTGTATGTCCTACATAAGGGGAGGGCACTCACTTCCTCACTCTCATGCTTGCAGGTGTTCACTCTGTCTGGTACATAGGTTCCTGTGTTCCCTGACAGACGTCTGACTCTAGACACTGGCTTGTAAGTCCTACATAAGGGGAGGGTAATCACATCCTCACTCTCATACTTGCAGGTGTTCACTCTGTCTGGTACATAGGTTCCTGTGTTCCCTGACAGACGTCTGACTCTAGACACTGTCTTGTAAGTCCTACATAAGGGGAGGGTAATCACTTCCTTACTCTCATACTTGCAGGTGTTCACTCTGTCTGGTACATAGGTTCCTGTGTTCCCTGACAGACGTCTGACTCTAGACACTGGCTTGTAAGTCCTACATAAGGGGAGGGTAATCACATCCTCACTCTCATACTTGCAGGTGTTCACTCTGTCTGGTACATAGGTTCCTGTGTTCCCTGACAGACGTCTGACTCTAGACACCGTCTTGTAAGTCCTACATAAGGGGAGGGTAATCACTTCCTCACTCTCATACTTGCAGGTGTTCACTCTGTCTGGTACATAGGTTCCTGTGTTCCCTGACAGACGTCTGACTCTAGACACTGACTTGTAAGTCCTACATAAGGGGAGGGTAATCACTTCCTCACTCTCATACTTGCAGGTGTTCACTCTGTCTGGTGCATAGGTTCCTGTGTTCCCTGACAGACGTCTGACTCTAGAGACTGGCTTGTAAGTCCTACATAAGGGGAGGGTAATCACTTCCTCACTCTCATACTTGCAGGTGTTCACTCTGTCTGGTACATAGGTTCCTGTGTTCCCTGACAGATGTCTGACTCTAGACACTGTCTTGTAAGTCCTACATAAGGGGAGGGTAATCACTTCCTCACTCTCATACTTGCAGGTGTTCACTCTGTCTGGTACATAGGTTCCTGTGTTCCCTGACAGATGTCTGACTCTAGACACTGACTTGTAAGTCCTACATAAGGGGAGGGTAATCACTTCCTCATTCTCATACTTGCAGGTGTTCACTCTGTCTGGTACATAGGTTCCTGTGTTCCCTGACAGACGTCTGACTCTAGACACTGACTTGTAAGTCAGGGTAATTAGATTAAGGGCGAAGGTTTCTAGAGCGTCTATTGGAATAATTTTGTAGTCATACAAAATAGGTGCAGAGCAGAAGGTCAGGAATGTTGACACTGCTGATATTTCAAGAATATTGCTAGGAAAGCTTCAAAGAGTGCCACCTTTGCCCTGTTTACTTGCAGTATGTGACTAACAGAGACAGTTTTGTGCGGCTTGTCCAGTTTGTTCTTTCACTCGATACATGAATTTGTTACTGGCCTTGTTTATTCACCATATCACTATCACCCATTAGGACAAATCTGCGCACTCGTAACCCAACACCACGTATAATGTCTGTTTTAAGGGTCTAGCACCTATAGCTAAATTCTCCAGTCATTTCTTCGTATAAAGATATACTGCCTCATTACAAATACTAAACTACGACTCCACATGCTTCCATGCTTAGCATCCAAACCCTGCACTACTACTATGTACCTACTGTGAAAATAAAAGAGTACTATAAGGCCTAGAGAAGGAGGAGGAGGAAAAAGAAACCAAATTATGAACTCAAGGTTTTCGGTCCAATGCACTTACGCTGTTAAGTTGGTTGTTGTGAATGTCTTTGGCAAGATGGCGATGGTTGAGCTCCGACTTTTGAAATTCCTCCTCCTCCTCGTCTTCAAGGTTGTCGTCCTTTTTCCTGCGCCGTTGTGGAGGTGTCTTGTACATCTTCATGAAACCCTTTAGAGGTCGCCTTTCTGTAATGGAATAAACACGACCGCTGAAATTAACCTTCCAGCTCGCCCAGTATCAGCGTAAATAAACATAGTTATTTATCCATACTATCGTACAATTACTGTGTAACAATGGCGGAGATGTGAAACCGACTTACAATAATATCTCAGCAATTATAAACTAATAAATGGCCCAAAATCCAGGTAATGTCTCGACAGTATACAGGTACCCAAAAATTAGACCGACAAACTTTGCGAGCTGATAGACAACATTATTTTAAACAGTTTTTGTTAAGGAAAGTTTTTTGCTGTGGTGCTTTGTTTAACCTCTAGAGGAGTTCATGTCATAGATTGCTGCCCCCACTGCTTAAACGAAACACCGCAGCAAAAAACTTTCCTTAACAAAAACTGTTTAAAATAGTGTTATTAATCAGCTATGAGTTTGTTGGTCTAATTTTAGGACACCCATATATATTAATGACAGTACTGCTAACTTCAAGAACTATCAAAGCACACCGAAAGCGTTATCCTATAAAAATACTGCTATTTTGAGGTTATGTGCGAAACACAATAAACTTTTACGTAACAGAGACCTTGGCTTTAGCTTCCCTTACAAGCAAACAGTTGAATAAACAATTAAATACAGGAATTCCTTGCATGTGATTTTCAGTTGTATCTGCAGAATAAGGAAAACATTTGCAATTGTAATTTTAAATAATAGTTAACAGATGTTTCATTTTTAATTTCTCTACTGGTAAGTAGGGGAAGTATTGTATTCCACCGAAAAATTCGATGTCAAGATTTCACCGGAAATATATGTTTTGAGGCCCCCTGAGTACAAAAAAAGCATTTTTAGAAAAAGGTCCGTGTGTGTGTGTGTGTGTGTGTGTCTGTGTGTCAGGCTGTGAACAGCATAACTCAAAAACGAAAAGTCGGTTAAAAACAAAACTTGGTATTTAAGTTTAATGTCTTTCAAGGATACGACATGAAGATTTTGAAAAAAATAGCCCTATCCTAAACTACCCTTTACATGGAAACTTTTTCGAAAATTTTGATTTTCTTGAAAATGGCTCTAACGATTTTGATTAAAATGCCATATGTTTGAGATATTTTTATGACAAATGAAATGTATATCTTGAATTTTCTGGCTATAGCCCCTGTAGTCGTATTTACTCTGGACGACTTTAGCATAACTGGTAAAAAGTTAGAGATAGACCAAATCATACTATACAAAAAATGTAGATCTTGCTAAAATACACAATTTGTGTCTCAATAAATTTTCTTTTAGGGTGAACTATTTCGGAGATATACCTTGTTATGTGTGTGAGTTTCGGAAAACTTAGAACTTTCGTGAAAAGGATCATCGTTGTTCATTTTTTTTATATTTTAAGCGTGCAAAGAGAACGGAATCTCAAAGCTTTAAAACATTTGATTGTCACACAAGGAAATAAGATAATTTGTACAAATGTTTATCTCAACTAACACGAAGAAGATATAGGAATAATAGTTTGTAAGAATGGTTAGTACAAGAGTAGAGAAAGTCATGTGAGTGCGTGGAGTGAGATAGGACAATGCAGAACACGCTTATTACAGATGCTAGTGTCTTTCCTTGGGTTTGTTTTACAGGAATAAAGAAAGTGTGTGTGTGTGTGTGTGTGTGTGTGTGTGTGTGTGTGCGCGCGTTATTGAAGGGAAGTGAAGCGAGTTCCCCGTATGTGAGGAGGAGGAGGAGGGGGTGGGGGAGGGAGGGGGAAGGAGGAAGAAGATGAATATTACAACAAGGAAGAAGCTATGTGAATAGGCTCCCAACCTTTAAATAATGCAAGGATCACCAAGTTTACCATTAAGTAATTTGGTGCCTGCAGTTCATACAATTACAGGAGGGAAGCTGCGAAGTTTCCCCCTCTCTCCCTCTCCCTCTATGATAAGTATATACCTACCTAGCTATCCTCTACCTGAACTATTATGTAAATAACCTCAAATCCCCCCCAAGTATCCACTTGCACGGGCTTCCCCCACTATTATGCGCAGTTGCCTTACCTCTGGTAATTTCCTGTTTTTGCCACTGCCACTGCCGCCGCACACTCGACATTAAGAAGCTCGGGGCATTCCACAGAGAGCGAACGAGAGAGAGACATGTAATACGTACCGCCAATGTTACCAGTCCCATTCCCCTCTTGCCTACACCCTTCCTGCCGGCGTACCGCTGTCCCTCACACCTAACACTAACAATTTTATATTACCTATATCCTTTCTACATCAAACACCGAACATTTTTACCTTCTCTACTCCTATAGTAAGATCCAAAAAATCAGTCTGTCTGTGTACAGCATAACTCAAAAACAATAAATCTGATGTATTGCACTCACATGACTTTCTCTACTCTTGTACTAACCATTCTTACAAACTCTTATTCCTATATCTTCTTCGTGTTAGTTGAAATAAACATTTGTACAAATTATCTTATTGCTTATTTCCTTGTAGATACAAGGGGAATATGGGAATACAGTAGGCTTTCTGCGATAGTCAAATCTTTTAAAGCTTTGAGATCCCGTTCTATTTGCACGCTTAACGTAAAAAAAAATGAACAATGATGTTCCATTTCACGAAAGTTTTAAGTTTTCCGAAACTCACACACATAACAAGGAATATCTCCGAAATGGTTCACCCTACAAGAAAATTTATTCGGACATAAATTGTGTATTTTAGCAAATCTACATTTTTCGTAGAGGAAGATTTTGTCTATCTTTTACGGTTTACGAGTTATTCAAAAGTCGTCCAGAGTAAATACGACTACAGGGGCTATAGCCAGAAAATTGAAAATATACATTTCATTTGTCATCAAAATATCTCAAACATATCACATTTTGGTCAAAATCGTTAGAGCCATTTTCAAGAAATAAAAATTTTCGAAAAACTTTTTATGTAAATGTTAGTTCACGTTGGGGCTATTCTCTTCAGAATCTTCATGTCGTATCCTTAAAAGACATTTAACTTAAATACCAACTTAGGTTCTTAAGCGACTTTTCCTTTTTGAGTTATGCTGTCCACAGACTGACACACACACACACACACACACACACGCGCGCGCGCGCATACACACAGTCACACAGGCACACACACAGGCACACACACAGACACACACACAGACACACTCGCACACACACACACACACACAGACCTACACTCACTCACACATAGACACACACACAGGCACACACACAGGCACACACACAGACACACTCGCACACACACACTCACACAGGCACACACACAGACCTACACTCACTCACACATAGACACACACACAGGCACACACACACAGACACACACGCACAGACAGACACACACACTCACACAGGCACACATACAGGCACACACACAGACCTACACTCACTCACACACACACACTCGCACACACACACACAGCTTTTTCTAAAAATGATTTTCTTTTTGGATTCAGGGTGTATGTTGTATGTTGAAGGGCAAGTAGAGCAAAACATTCTTTCGTAAAAGAAAACTGAGTAGAGACAACTGTGTGAATGTAATACGTTGCATTATCATTTCAAACATATAGAAAATTGCATGAACTGTTGCAGAAGAGAGAGTATTTTGCAAGAGAAAAGGGAGTATAGAAAAAATGTGAATGTACTAAACTGCAATTTCTATTTCAAATATAGAAAATTGTAGGAATTGCACGTTCGAGGGCGAGAGAAGGGAAGGACATGTGAAAGTCTATTGGAAAAGCGAACGCTGTGAATGGATTATTATACTTTCATGGAAAGAACATGTATTAATTTTCATGTGATCGCTCAAATGGTGCTAAAGTTTACCAACTTCATTCATTACAACATGTATATGTACAGCCGGCTTCAAACGTTTTCCGAGTCACGTGTTCCTAGCCGCGGGAGGAAGCTAGGATGGGTTATCCATTAGTTGCGCCAGGTCGACTTGCCAGCTCATACTGTGAGGTGCGTAATGTCTTTATAAGTCCAAAGAGAGTATCATTCCAATATTTCTTACACTTGGTGGTAAGAAAATAATTTCAGTGTAAAGAAAACAACAACAACATTATAAATCCAGAACGAACTCGCAGCGAGGTTTTAAACGAAATATTCGGCATTGGAGGCTTCGTGTCACTATGTAATGAAATTAAATATAAAATTTAGTATACCACGATTTTTATTTAAGCTATTCATGGAGACCGACGCGAAGATGTGAGATGAGAAGCAGTTGAACTAGCGTGTGTAGTCCGTGATAATAGACGATAACAGTGTAAACAACTGAAAAGGTCTTGCCTTGATCTTTATTTTCCAGGGAAATGTATATGTCTACATAACATTAGGGATTGTAGGCGTGGTTTGCTATAGCACCAATGCAAGTGTGACCGGGGAAAATTGGCAACACTGACAATGGTCCCTTCAGTTTGAGGCTGTAAGATGAAAGGGCGAGTAGCAAGTCAACACGCGCATAGCAGTGCTGGAAAGTCGAGTTATTTCTGTCTTGCTTGTGTATCAAAGTTCCCTACACAAATGCAACATTCATTACATGTCGGTTGGTCACACTGGCGCATATTTCCTTCTCCACATTCAGGCCAGCTTTGGTATTATGACCATGGCATCAACAACTCAATGCATTTGCTGTATGAAATACTCGGCTTTGTTGCTCCAGGCGTATCTACTTTCAAATTAGCTGCGGAATATCCGTCTGATGAAACGTGCAGTGTTGAACTGTGAGTCTTATAACTACAGAGATACAGCGAGGGCGTTGGGAGTATAAACAACATTCGTTGCTGTTATCAATTATCATAAGTAATTGCACGAGTATCATCAATTGTACTTATTTCACGAATTAAACAAATTTAATTCCAATAGGTAATCACATTCCTCATATATTTTTACTTTCTCTACTGGTATTGTATTCCACCCAAAAATTCGATGTCGAGATTTCACCGGAAATATATATTTTGAGACCCCTGAATCCAAAAAAAAGTATTTTTAGAAAAAGGTCCGTGTGTGTGTCTGTGTGTCAGTGTCAGTCTGTGGGCAGCATGACTCAAAAGTCGGTTAAAAACCAAAGTTTGTATTCAAGTTTATTGTCATTTAAGGATGCGACACGAAGATTTTGAAGAAAATAGCCCCACCCTAAACTACCCTTTACATGGAAAATTTTTCGAAAATTTTGATTTTCTTGAAAATGGCTCTAACGATTTTGATTAAAATGTCATATGTTTGAGATATTTTTATGACAAATGAAATGTATATCTTGAATTTTCTGGCTATAGCTCCTGTAGTCATATTTACTCTGGACCACTTTTGCATAAGTGGTAAACCGTTAGAGATAGACAAAATCTTGCAATACAAAAAATGTAGACCTTGCTAAAATACACAATTTATGTCTCAATAAATTTTCTTGTAGGGTGAACCATTTCGGAGATATTCCTTGTTATGTGTGTGAGTTTCGGAAAACTTAGAACTTTAGCGAAATGCAACAACGTTGTTCATTTTTACTTTCTCTACTGGTAAGTAGGGGAAGTATTGTATTCCACCCAAAAATTCGAAGTCGAGATTTCACCGGAAATACATGTTTTGAGGCCCCCTGAATAAAAAAAAAAAAAAAAGCTTTTAGAAAAAGGTCCGTGTGTGTATGTGTGTCTGTGTGTCTGTCAGTCTGTGGACAGGATAGCTCAAAAACGAAAAGTCGGTTAAATGTCTGAATATTTTTTTTTTTGTAGAATAAGCCATTTCAGAGATGTTTCTTGTTATTTATGTCAGTTTGAGAATACAAAACTTTTGTGAAATTGAACATCGCTGTTCATTTGTTTATGTGTTAAGCGTGCAAAGACAACGGAATCTCAAAGCTTTAAAAGATTTGACTATCGCACAAAGCCTACCGTATTCCAATATTCCCCTTGTACCTACAAGGAAATAAGCAATAAGATAAGTTATACAAATGTTTATCTCAACTAACATGTAGAAGATATAGGAATAAGAGTTTGTAAGAATGGTTAGTACAAGAGTAGAGAAAGTCATGTGAGTGTAATACATCAGATTTTTTTATATGTTAATCGTGCAAAGAGAACGGAATCTCAAAGGTCAAAAAGGTTTAACTGTCGCACAAAGTCTACTGTATTGTAATATTCCCCTTGTACCTACAAGGAAATAAGCAATAAGATAATTTGTACAAATGTTTATCTCAACACGAAGAAGATATAGAAATAAGAGTTTGTAAGAATGGTAGTACAAGAGTAGAGAAAGTCATGTGAGTGTAATACATCACATCTTTTCATATCAATTTTATTATCAATAATCCTACTGTCTTCTGCAACAGGTGTTCAACAAAAGAGTTGATCTTTTAAACTTGTATCTCCTATTATCTTTGTAACAAATTAACAGTGTGCTGTTTATAGTGTCGGCTCAAAGTGTTTAAAACAATCGATGGACACGCTGGTCTGTGATTACGCTTTTGACAGCAAGGAACATTTCAACAGTGAAGTGAATGACAACAAAGTGGGCCACGGTATCACCAGCTAGATGTGCAGTGCCCATGTGAGACAAATCCCGGGAATGGAACCCACGACCTACCGAGGAGCCACCCCGCTCAGTTACGCAACATTTTACCTCAATAATTTTTGTAAAGACGGCACGCTATAGGGAATATAGCTTTTGTCTTGAATAAAGTCTGTATAGCGATAGGGGACGACCTAGCGAAGTGTGATTACCCCAAAAAAGTTTCATAATAGCAGCGATAAACCCAATTCCAAACTCTATCTCTATTTTAAGCATCCGCATCTCGTATAAAAACGCGCTTAACACACATCGAGCATGAAAAGAATAAAATAACAGTAAAATAACAGAGTCCATTACGCCCAGATTATGAGGTACGTGGGGCTTCATTGTGCGCCGCGCCGCGCCGCCCCCAGCCACCCCCAGCCACCCCTCACTTACTACGAGGAACAACCCCATTTTCTGACTCAATGACGTTAACGGCCAGCACACCAAGGATGCAGTAAAATTCTCATTCCGCTGCTAATGTCACACAAGAAGTGAAGCGCGCCCTATCTCCTTCTCCTGCAAAATCAATATCAGCTGACACACACACACACACACACACACACACACACACACACACACACACACACACACACACACACACACACACACACACACACACACACACACACACACATATATCCCTCTCGCCTTCGTCTGTTAAATAAGGAGATTCTTCTCTCCTTTCTCCCTCCCCCTTAAACCCTCTCACCTTCCCTCTCCTTGCTCTCCTCCCTCATGTACCCTCTCACCCCCCCTCATCTTCGTCTGTTAAATAAGGAGATTCTTCTCTCCTTTCTCCCTCCCCCTTAAACCCTCTCACCTTCCCTCTCCTTGCTCTCCACTCTCATATACCCTCTCAACCTCCCTCGCCTTGCTCTCCACTCTCATATACCCTCTCACCTTCCCTCTCCTTGCTCTCCACTCTCATATACCCTCTCAACCTTCCCTCTCCTTGCTCTCCACTCTCATATACCCTCTCAACCTCCCTCTCCTTGCTCTCCACTCTCATATACCCTCTCAACCTCCCTCGCCTTGCTCTCCACTCTCATATACCCTCTCACCCTCTCTTCCGCTCTCCTCTTTCTCTACGAGAAATTATAAACAATATATCATACTATTTCTGCACAGATGCTTAAGTTTCTGACCCGAATATTTATCCTAGCTTCAACTGAGATAAATGGACACACTCAAAGAAAGTTTCCATATTAAATTTTAGGCCAATTAAATACAACTGATTTTCTAACGCACATAATCCGTGTGCAGGTAGAATCAAAGATGAAAAATTCAATGGCATAGGCGGGTTTTCAACCTGCTACGCACGGCTACCATTAAATAAATAAAATCTGAGAACTTCCATCCCGGTACCTAATTCTTTACAACGGAACGCAGCATCCAAATTCCATACATCTATTAATAAACTATAAAAAACATACAAATCTACAAACAATTTTTCAGATAAGAAAATTTAAAAAAACATGCAAAATTTGTTGCAAATACCGACATCCACCACTGGTTTAAATTAATTCCAGCAGGTATTTCAGGTGAAATCTTGAGGTGGAAGTGATGTTGGACCAATGAGCGGTCCCCTCACTCTCACCCTGTAGTGCACATATTCACTGATACATACGGCGCAGTGTTTATAAATCGTGGCTGAATGGCTGCCGAAAGGAAAAGGATATTACTGGCCCAGTTGCCTCCCTTGTAAAGGAGTTTGCATCCTAATATCTTGTTGGGGAAGGGAGGCGGTATCTGTAATGATAGCAATTGTTCTAATAGCAGAGGCGCGGCGAGGGGAGGCGAGGAGAGCAGAGGAGAGCAGAGGAGAGCAAAAGGACCTTTCATATTTGGAGTTGCAGCGGGATTAAACTTTCTGCAGCCCCACACTCGGATTGCAAACCAACTTACACACAGTTATCTTCTTCTTCTGCACTAACTCACGCTCCTTTGTCATTAACTCAGTTTACTTAAAGCTGAAGCTCACACGCACAACGCCTAGGAACAGTCCAAAATATGTTATGTGTTGCACTCACATGGCTTTCTCCACTCACTCTTGCACGAACTATTCTTATAAATTCTTATTCCTATATTTACCTCGTATTAACATAAATGTTTTAGAAATTGTATTATTACTGATTTCCTTGTAGGGGCAAGGGGAATTCCATTTCCTCTTGTTCTCTGATGGATGGGAAGAGTGCTAGAAGTGGCCGGGCATATTTGAAGGTGATCTTGGTCCATTTCCTCTTGTTCTCTGATGGATGGGAAGAGTGCTAGAAGTGGCCGGGCATATTTGAAGGTGATCTTGGTCCATTTCCTCTTGTTCTCTGGTGGATGGGAAGAGTGCTAGAAGTGGCCGGGCATATTTGAAGGTGATCTTGGTCCATTTCCTCTTGTTCTCTGATGGATGGGAGGTACTAGAAGTGGCCGGGCATATTTGAAGGTGATCTTGGTCCATTTCCACTTGTTCTCTGATGGATGGGAAGGGTGCTAGAAGTGGCCGGGCATATTTGAAGGTGATCTTGGTCCATTTCCTCTTGTTCTCTGATGGATGGGAAGGGTGCTAGAAGTGGCCGGGCATATTTGAAGGTGATCTTGGTCCATTTCCTCTTGTTCTCTGATGGATGGGACGGCGATAGAAGTGTCCGGGCATATTTGAAGGTGATCTTGGTCCATTTCCTCTTGTTCTCTGATGGATGGGAAGGGTGCTAGAAGTGGCCGGGCATATTTGAAGGTGATCTTGTTCCATTTCCTCTTGTTCTCTGATGGATGGGAAGGGTGCTAGAAGTGGCCGGGCATATTTGAAGGTGATCTTGGTCCATTTCCTCTTGCTCTCTGATGGATGGGAGGGTGCTAGAAGTGGCCGGGCATATTTGAAGGTGATCTTGGTCCATTTCCTCTTGTTCTCTGATGGATGGAAGGTGCTAGAAGTGGCCGGGCATATTTGAAGGTGATCTTGGTCCATTTCCTCTTGTTCTCTGATGGATGGAAGGTGCTAGAAGTGGCCGGGCATATTTGAAGGTGATCTTGGTCCATTTCCTCTTGTTCTCTGATGGATGGGAGGTACTAGAAGTGGCCGGGCATATTTGAAGGTGATCTTGGTCCATTTCCTCTTGTTCTCTGATGGATGGGAGGGTGCTAGAAGTGGCCGGGCATATTTGAAGGTGATCTTGGTCCATTTCCTCTTGTTCTCTGATGGATGGAAGGTGCTAGAAGTGACCGGGCATATTTGAAGGTGGTCTTGGTCCATTTCCTCTTGTTCTCTGATGGATGGGAAGGTGCTAGAAGTGGCCGGGCATATTTGAAGGTGATCTTGGTCCACTTCCTCTTGTTCTCTGATGGATGGAAGGTGCTAGAAGTGACCGGGCATATTTGAAGGTGATCTTGGTCCATTTCCTCTTGTTCTCTGATGGATGGGAGGGTGCTAGAAGTGGCCGGGCATATTTGAAGGTGGTCTTGGTCCATTTCCTCTTGTTCTCTGATGGATGGAAGGTGCTAGAAGTGACCGGGCATATTTGAAGGTGATCTTGGTCCATTTCCTCTTGTTCTCTGATGGATGGAAGGTGCTAGAAGTAACCGGGAATATTTGAAGGTGATCTTGGTCCATTTCCTCTTGTTCTCTGATGGATGGAAGGTGCTAGAAGTGACCGGGCATATTTGAAGGTGATCTTGGTCCATTTCCTCTTGTTCTCTGATGGATGGAAGGTGCTAGAAGTAACCGGGCATACTTGAAGGTGGTCTTGGTCCATTTCCTCTTGTTCTCTGATGGATGGAAGGTGCTAGAAGTAACCGGGCATATTTGAAGGTGGTCTTGGTCCATTTGCTCTTGTTCTCTGATGGATGGGAAGGTGCTAGAAGTGGCCGGGCATATTTGAAGGTGATCTTGGTCCACTTCCTCTTGTTCTCTGATGGATGGAAGGTGCTAGAAGTGACCGGGCATATTTGAAGGTGATCTTGGTCCATTTCCTCTTGTTCTCTGATGGATGGGAGGGTGCTAGAAGTGGCCGGGCATATTTGAAGGTGGTCTTGGTCCATTTCCTCTTGTTCTCTGATGGATGGAAGGTGCTAGAAGTGACCGGGCATATTTGAAGGTGGTCTTGGTCCATTTCCTCTTGTTCTCTGATGGATGGAAGGTGCTAGAAGTAACCGGGCATACTTGAAGGTGGTCTTGGTCCATTTCCTCTTGTTCTCTGATGGATGGAAGGTGCTAGAAGTGACCGGGCATATTTGAAGGTGATCTTGGTCCATTTCCTCTTGTTCTCTGATGCATGGGAAGGGTGCTAGAAATGGCCGGGCATATTTGAAGGTGATCTTGGTCCATTTCCTCTTGTTCTCTGATGGATGGGAGGGTGCTAGAAATGACCGGGCATATTTGAGGGTGGTCTTGGCCCATTTCCTCTTGTTCTCTGATGGATGGGAGGGTGCTAGAAGTGACCGGGCATATTTGAGGGTGGTCTTGGCCCATTTCCTCTTGTTCTCTGATGGATGGGAGGGTGCTAGAAGTGACCGGGCATATTTGAGGGTGGTCTTGGCCCATTTCCTCTTGTTGTCTGATGGATGGGGAGGGTGCTAGAAGTGACCGGGCATATTTGAGGGTGGTCTTGCCCCATTTCCTCTTGTTGTCTGATGGATGGGGAGGGTGCTAGAAGTGACCGGGCATATTTGGGGGTGGTCTTGGCCCATTTCCTCTTGTTCTCTGATGGATGGGGAGGGTGCTAGAAGTGACCGGGCATATTTGAAGGTGGTCTTGGTCCATTTCCTCTTGTTCTCTGATGGATGGGAGGGTGCTAGAAGTGGCCGGGCATATTTGAAGGTGGTCTTAGTCCATTTCCTCTTGTTCTCTGATGGATGGGAGGGTGCTAGAAGTGGCCGGGCATATTTGAAGGTGGTCTTGGTCCATTTCCTCTTGTTCTCTGATGGATGGGAGGGTGCTAGAAGTGGCCGGGCATATTTGAAGGTGGTCTTGGTCCATTTCCTCTTGTTCTCTGATGGACGGGAGGGTGCTAGAAGTGGCCGGGCATATTTGAAGGTGGTCTTGGTCCATTTCCTCTTGTTCTCTGATGGATGGGAGGGTGCTAGAAGTGGCCGGGCATATTTGAAGGTGGTCTTGGACCATTTCCTCTTGTTCTCTGATGGATGAAGCTTGCTAGAAGTGACCGGGCATATTTGAAGATGATCTTGGTCCATTTCCTCTTGTTCTCCGACGGATGGGAAGCGTGCTAGAAGTGGCCGGGCATATTTGAAGGTGATCTTGGTCCATTTCCTCTTGTTCCCTGATGGATGGGAAGGGTGTTAGAAATGGCCGGGCATATTTGAAGGTGATCTTGGTCCATTTCCTCTTGTTCTCTGATGGATGGGAAGGTGCTAGAAGTGGCCGGGCATATTTGAAGGTGATCTTGGTCCACTTCCTCTTGTTCTCTGATGGATGGAAGGTGCTAGAAGTGACCGGGCATATTTGAAGGTGATCTTGGTCCATTTCCTCTTGTTCTCTGATGGATGGAAGGTGCTAGAAGTGACCGGGCATATTTGAAGGTGATCTTGGTCCATTTCCTCTTGTTCTCTGATGGATGGGAAGGGTGCTAGAAATGGCCGGGCATATTTGAAGGTGATCTTGGTCCATTTCCTCTTGTTCTCTGATGGATGGGAGGGTGCTAGAAATGACCGGGCATATTTGAGGGTGGTCTTGGCCCATTTCCTCTTGTTCTCTGATGGATGGGAGGGTGCTAGAAGTGACCGGGCATATTTGAGGGTGGTCTTGGCCCATTTCCTCTTGTTCTCTGATGGATGGGAGGGTGCTAGAAGTGACCGGGCATATTTGAGGGTGGTCTTGGCCCATTTCCTCTTGTTGTCTGATGGATGGGGAGGGTGCTAGAAGTGACCGGGCATATTTGAGGGTGGTCTTGCCCCATTTCCTCTTGTTGTCTGATGGATGGGGAGGGTGCTAGAAGTGACCGGGCATATTTGAGGGTGGTCTTGCCCCATTTCCTCTTGTTGTCTGATGGATGGGGAGGGTGCTAGAAGTGACCGGGCATATTTGGGGGTGGTCTTGGCCCATTTCCTCTTGTTCTCTAATGGATGGGGAGGGTGCTAGAAGTGACCGGGCATATTTGAAGGTGGTCTTGGTCCATTTCCTCTTGTTCTCTGATGGATGGGAGGGTGCTAGAAGTGGCCGGGCATATTTGAAGGTGGTCTTAGTCCATTTCCTCTTGTTCTCTGATGGATGGGAGGGTGCTAGAAGTGGCCGGGCATATTTGAAGGTGGTCTTGGTCCATTTCCTCTTGTTCTCTGATGGATGGGAGGGTGCTAGAAGTGGCCGGGCATATTTGAAGGTGGTCTTGGTCCATTTCCTCTTGTTCTCTGATGGACGGGAGGGTGCTAGAAGTGGCCGGGCATATTTGAAGGTGGTCTTGGTCCATTTCCTCTTGTTCTCTGATGGATGGGAGGGTGCTAGAAGTGGCCGGGCATATTTGAAGGTGGTCTTGGACCATTTCCTCTTGTTCTCTGATGGATGAAGCTTGCTAGAAGTGACCGGGCATATTTGAAGATGATCTTGGTCCATTTCCTCTTGTTCTCCGACGGATGGGAAGCGTGCTAGAAGTGGCCGGGCATATTTGAAGGTGATCTTGGTCCATTTCCTCTTGTTCCCTGATGGATGGGAAGGGTGTTAGAAATGGCCGGGCATATTTGAAGGTGATCTTGGTCCATTTCCTCTTGTTCTCTGATGGATGGGAAGGTGCTAGAAGTGGCCGGGCATATTTGAAGGTGATCTTGGTCCACCTCCTCTTGTTCTCTGATGGATGGAAGGTGCTAGAAGTGACCGGGCATATTTGAAGGTGATCTTGGTCCATTTCCTCTTGTTCTCTGATGGATGGAAGGTGCTAGAAGTGACCGGGCATATTTGAAGGTGATCTTGGTCCATTTCCTCTTGTTCTCTGATGGATGGGAAGGGTGCTAGAAATGGCCGGGCATATTTGAAGGTGATCTTGGTCCATTTCCTCTTGTTCTCTGATGGATGGGAGGGTGCTAGAAATGACCGGGCATATTTGAGGGTGGTCTTGGCCCATTTCCTCTTGTTCTCTGATGGATGGGAGGGTGCTAGAAGTGACCGGGCATATTTGAGGGTGGTCTTGGCCCATTTCCTCTTGTTCTCTGATGGATGGGAGGGTGCTAGAAGTGACCGGGCATATTTGAGGGTGGTCTTGGCCCATTTCCTCTTGTTGTCTGATGGATGGGGAGGGTGCTAGAAGTGACCGGGCATATTTGAGGGTGGTCTTGCCCCATTTCCTCTTGTTGTCTGATGGATGGGGAGGGTGCTAGAAGTGACCGGGCATATTTGGGGGTGGTCTTGGCCCATTTCCTCTTGTTCTCTGATGGATGGGGAGGGTGCTAGAAGTGACCGGGCATATTTGAAGGTGGTCTTGGTCCATTTCCTCTTGTTCTCTGATGGATGGGAGGGTGCTAGAAGTGGCCGGGCATATTTGAAGGTGGTCTTAGTCCATTTCCTCTTGTTCTCTGATGGATGGGAGGGTGCTAGAAGTGGCCGGGCATATTTGAAGGTGGTCTTGGTCCATTTCCTCTTGTTCTCTGATGGATGGGAGGGTGCTAGAAGTGGCCGGGCATATTTGAAGGTGGTCTTGGTCCATTTCCTCTTGTTCTCTGATGGACGGGAGGGTGCTAGAAGTGGCCGGGCATATTTGAAGGTGGTCTTGGTCCATTTCCTCTTGTTCTCTGATGGATGGGAGGGTGCTAGAAGTGGCCGGGCATATTTGAAGGTGGTCTTGGACCATTTCCTCTTGTTCTCTGATGGATGAAGCTTGCTAGAAGTGACCGGGCATATTTGAAGATGATCTTGGTCCATTTCCTCTTGTTCTCCGACGGATGGGAAGCGTGCTAGAAGTGGCCGGGCATATTTGAAGGTGATCTTGGTCCATTTCCTCTTGTTCCCTGATGGATGGGAAGGGTGTTAGAAATGGCCGGGCATATTTGAAGGTGGTCTTGGTCCATTTCCTCTTGTTCCCTGATGGATGGGAAGGGTGCTAGAAATGGCCGGGCATATTTGAAGGTGATCTTGGTCCATTTCCTCTTGTTCCCTGATGGATGGGAAGGGTGCTAGAAGTGGCCGGGCTTATTTGAAGGTGATCTTGGTCCATTTCCTCTTGTTCTCTGATGGATGGGGAGGTACTAGAAGTGGCCGGGCATATTTGAAGGTGATCTTGGTCCATTTCCTCTTGTTCTCAAAATGGATGGGGAGGTACTAGAAGTGGCCGGGCATATTTGAAGGTGATCTTGGTCCATTTCCTCTTGTTCTCTGATGGATGGGGAGGTACTAGAAGTGGCCGGGCATATTTAAAGGTGATCTTGGTCCATTTCCTCTTGTTCTCTGATGGATGGGGAGGTACTAGAAGTGGCCGGGCATATTTGAAGATGATTTTGGTCCATTTCCTCTTGTTCTCAAAATGGATGGAAGGGCGCTAGAAGTGGCCGGGCATATTTGAAGGTGATCTTGGTCCATTTCCTCTTGTTCTCAGATGGATGGGGAGGTGCTAGAAGTGGCCGGGCATATTTGAAGGTGATCTTGGTCCATTTCCTCTTGTTCTCAAAATGGATGGGGAGGTACTAGAAGTGACCGGGCATATTTGAAGGTGATCTTGGTCCATTTCCTCTTGTTCTCAAAATGGATGGGGAGGTACTAGAAGTGGCCGGGCATATTTGAAGGTGGTCTTGGTCCATTTCCTCTTGTTCTCTGATGGATGGGAAGGTGCTAGAAGTGGCCGGGCATATTTGAAGGTGATCTTGGTCCATTTCCTCTTGTTCTCTGATGGATGGGGAGGTACTAGAAGTGGCCGGGCATATTTAAAGGTGATCTTGGTCCATTTCCTCTTGTTCTCTGATGGATGGGGAGGTACTAGAAGTGGCCGGGCATATTTGAAGATGATTTTGGTCCATTTCCTCTTGTTCTCAAAATGGATGGAAGGGCGCTAGAAGTGGCCGGGCATATTTGAAGGTGATCTTGGTCCATTTCCTCTTGTTCTCAGATGGATGGGGAGGTGCTAGAAGTGGCCGGGCATATTTGAAGGTGATCTTGGTCCATTTCCTCTTGTTCTCAAAATGGATGGGGAGGTACTAGAAGTGGCCGGGCATATTTGAAGGTGGTCTTGGTCCATTTCCTCTTGTTCTCTGATGGATGGGAAGGTGCCAGAAGTGGCCGGGCATATTTGAAGGTGATCTTGGTCCATTTCCTCTTGTTCTCTGATGGATGGGAAGGTGCTAGAAGTGGCCGGGCATATTTGAAGGTGGTCTTGGTCCATTTCCTCTTGTTCTCTGATGGATGGGAAGGTGCTAGAAGTGGCCGGGCATATTTGAAGGTGATCTTGGTCCATTTCCTCTTGTTCTCTGATGGATGGGAAGGTGCTAGAAGTGGCCGGGCATATTTGAAGGTGGTCTTGGTCCATTTCCTCTTGTTCTCTGATGGATGGGAAGGTGCTAGAAGTGGCCGGGCATATTTGAAGGTGGTCTTGGTCCATTTCCTCTTGTTCTCTGATGGATGGGGAGGGCGCTAGAAGTGGCCGGGCATATTTGAAGGTGGTCTTGGTCCATTTCCTCTTGTTTTCTGATGGATGGGAAGGTGCTAGAAGTGGCCGGGCATATTTGAAGGTGGTCTTGGTCCATTTCCTCTTGTTCTCTGATGGATGGGAAGGTGCTAGAAGTGGCCGGGCATATTTGAAGGTGGTCTTGGTCCATTTCCTCTTGTTCTCTGATGGATGGGAAGGTGCTAGAAGTGGCCGGGCATATTTGAAGGTGATCTTGGTCCATTTCCTCTTGTTCTGTGATGGATGGGAGGGTGCTAGAAGTGACCGGGCATATTTGAAGGTGATCTTGGTCCATTTCCTCTTGTTCTCTGATGGATGGGAAGGGTGCTAGAAGTGGCCGGGCATATTTGAAGGTGATCTTGGTCCATTTCCTCTTGTTCTCTGATGGATGGGGAGGTACTAGAAGTGGCCGGGCATATTTGATGGTGATCTTGGTCCAATTCCTCTTGTTCCCTGATGGATGGGAGGGTGCTAGAAGTGGCCGGGCATATTTGAAGGTGATCTTGGTCCATTTCCTCTTGTTCTCTGATGGATGGGGAGGTACTAGAAGTGGCCGGGCATATTTGATGGTGATCTTGGTCCATTTCCTCTTGTTCTCTGATGGATGGGAGGGTGCTAGAAGTGGCCGGGCATATTTGAAGCTGGTCTTGGTCCATTTCCTCTTGTTCTCTGATGGATGGGAAGGGTGCTAGAAGTGGCCGGGCATATTTGAAGCTGGTCTTGGTCCATTTCCTCTTGTTCTCTAATGGATGTGAGGGTGCTAGAAGTGGCCGGGCATATTTGAAGGTGGTCTTGGTCCATTTCCTCTTGTTCTCTGATGGATGGGAAGGTGCCAGAAGTGGCCGGACATATTTGAAGGTGATCTTGGTCCATTTCCTCTTGTTCTCTGATGGATGGGAAGGTGCTAGAAGTGGCCGGGCATATTTGAAGGTGGTCTTGGTCCATTTCCTCTTGTTCTCTGATGGATGGGAAGGTGCTAGAAGTGGCCGGGCATATTTGAAGGTGATCTTGGTCCATTTCCTCTTGTTCTCTGATGGATGGGAAGGTGCTAGAAGTGGCCGGGCATATTTGAAGGTGGTCTTGGTCCATTTCCTCTTGTTCTCTGATGGATGGGAAGGTGCTAGAAGTGGCCGGGCATATTTGAAGGTGGTCTTGGTCCATTTCCTCTTGTTCTCTGATGGATGGGGAGGGCGCTAGAAGTGGCCGGGCATATTTGAAGGTGGTCTTGGTCCATTTCCTCTTGTTTTCTGATGGATGGGAAGGTGCTAGAAGTGGCCGGGCATATTTGAAGGTGGTCTTGGTCCATTTCCTCTTGTTCTCTGATGGATGGGAAGGTGCTAGAAGTGGCCGGGCATATTTGAAGGTGGTCTTGGTCCATTTCCTCTTGTTCTCTGATGGATGGGAAGGTGCTAGAAGTGGCCGGGCATATTTGAAGGTGATCTTGGTCCATTTCCTCTTGTTCTGTGATGGATGGGAGGGTGCTAGAAGTGACCGGGCATATTTGAAGGTGATCTTGGTCCATTTCCTCTTGTTCTCTGATGGATGGGAAGGGTGCTAGAAGTGGCCGGGCATATTTGAAGGTGATCTTGGTCCATTTCCTCTTGTTCTCTGATGGATGGGGAGGTACTAGAAGTGGCCGGGCATATTTGATGGTGATCTTGGTCCAATTCCTCTTGTTCCCTGATGGATGGGAGGGTGCTAGAAGTGGCCGGGCATATTTGAAGGTGATCTTGGTCCATTTCCTCTTGTTCTCTGATGGATGGGGAGGTACTAGAAGTGGCCGGGCATATTTGATGGTGATCTTGGTCCATTTCCTCTTGTTCTCTGATGGATGGGAGGGTGCTAGAAGTGGCCGGGCATATTTGAAGCTGGTCTTGGTCCATTTCCTCTTGTTCTCTGATGGATGGGAAGGGTGCTAGAAGTGGCCGGGCATATTTGAAGCTGGTCTTGGTCCATTTCCTCTTGTTCTCTAATGGATGTGAGGGTGCTAGAAGTGGCCGGGCATATTTGAAGGTGATCTTGGTCCATTTCCTCTTGTTCTCTGATGGATGGGAGGGTGCTAGAAGTGGCCGGGCATATTTGAAGGTGGTCTTGGTCCATTTCCTCTTGTTCTCTGATGGATGGGAAGGGTACTAGAAGTGGCCGGGCATATTTGAAGGTGATCTTGGTCCATTTCCTCTTGTTCTCTGATGGATGGGGCGGTACTAGAAGTGGCCGGGCATATTTGAAGGTGGTCTTGGACCATTTCCTCTTGTTCTCTGATGGATGAAGGTTGCTAGAAGTGGCCGGGCATATTTGAAGGTGATCTTGGTCCATTTCCTCTTGTTCTCTGATGGATGGGGCGGTACTAGAAGTGGCCGGGCATATTTGAAGGTGGTCTTGGACCATTTCCTCTGGTTCTCTGATGGATGAAGGTTGCTAGAAGTGGCCGGGCATATTTGAAGGTGATCTTGGTCCAATTCCTCTTGTTCTCTGATGGATGGGAGGGTGCTAGAAGTGGCCGGGCATATTTGAAGGTGATCTTGGTCCATTTCCTCTTGTTCTCTGATGGATGTGAGGGTGCTAGATGTGGCCGGGCATATTTGAAGGTGATCTTGGTCCAATTCCTCTTGCTCTCTGATGGATGGGAAGGTGCTAGAAGTGGCCGGGCATATTTGAAGGTGATCTTGGTCCATTTCCTCTTGTTTTCTGATGGATGAAGGTTGCTAGAAGTGGCCGGGCATATTTGAAGGTGATCTTGGTCCAATTCCTCTTGTTCTCTGATGGATGGGAAGGCGCTAGAATTGGCCGGGCATATTTGGTCCATTTCCTCTTGCAGCTCATATACAGAATATATCCCAAATCTGTTTAAACGTTTTGCCAGACAATCATGTCCTGTAAGCAACCTGAAGGTTGCAACTGCCCTTTTTCGTGGATACTCAGGAATTATTGTTTGAATGTTTGGTATTTCCTATCTTTTATTTTTTGATCTTTCATAGTAATATTTTGGAATAATTTTTTTTGTTAATTTACGGACTTATCTTTTAGCTGCATAAAATGGTAGATTAACTATAGATATCTGCACATCCCTGGAATCTGAGAGAATAACTGATTGATGAAACTGTGATATTCTATACAAAAGGTTTTGTAGGGCCAATCGAATTGCTTCAATTTCTCCATCAAAGTTCGTAGTTCCATAACTTAAAGATTTGTAATATGAAAAGAGGTGACATTTGACTCCACCACCTGCTCCATCTCGGTTTGATATCAATGATCCGTCAGTATAAATATGGAGCCATTCATGTTCTGGAAATCTAGTATGGATTGTCTCTAATGCGAATAATTTTAGAACACTAGTTGGAGTATCACTTTTCTTTAACTTCTTCACGCATAAATACAGTCACCATAAAGGTTAAGATTTCCTCTTTATCTCTCCGTTGATCGCCAGAGGTCTAAGAGACCCCTAGGTTTGTTTAAGCCAGGAATGGGGAGGAGGGGTGACAGGAATGCAATCGAATATTTACTCTCTCCACACTTACCCCATCACCAAATGTGTTTTCCAGTTCTGTTTGTTTACGTATACACACGTCTTTATAAACAAGGTAAGTTTCAAGGCGTGCAGTGCTGGAACCGAATAAAAACATGGTGTATCAATATTGTGAACTTTTTTTTTTTTTTATTTTTGCTAGAAACACTAAAGCGCTTATATTCCCATTCGGCATTAAAACATTTTTTACCTTGTTATACGACATGATTCCCCCACTGACACAATGTGAGAGGAAATAACACATTGTATCGCTTCTCCCCATCTGTGGTTTAAACGTTGCACCAACTTGATTACCTGACTAGGCCATCTAACATTACACTTTACTCTATTATTTACTGCAGCAACAACTATTTGTTTCCTTGGCTGCAACAATGACACTAATCGGCTGTTACGGGTCAACCAGACCCACAGAACCTCTCATTACATATTGTTGGTTATGCCATTGCAAGTAATATGTTATTATTTCTCAACAACAGGTTTATGATCTACAAAATACCAAAAAGTACATCATCTACCTTGTGATAATGTATGAAAACTTTTACCAATCAGATGATTCAGAACATAACACGTATTTTCTAAGTAACATGCACCCAAACGAAAGTTACTATTATTATTATTATTATTATTATTATTATTATTATTATTATTATTATTATTATTATTATTATTATTATTATTATTATTATTATTATTATTATTATTATTATTATTATTATTATTATTATTATTATTATTATTATTATTATTATTATTATTATTATTATTATTATTATTATTATTATTATTATTATTATTATTATTATTATTATTATTATTATTATTATTATTATTATTATTATTATTATTATTATTATTATTATTATTATTATTATTATTATTATTATTATTATTATTATTATTGACAGTAGATTTCAAATTATAATGCATACTGTATTCATACTACATTTTGTATATCTAATATTTGATCTTTCAGTAGGACAATGCGAATAAAAGCCATCCATATCTAAGCTAAACCTGGAATTGAAGGACAAATGCATTTTCAAAAAACAAATCCAAGCATATAAGCACAAAAACATAGCGTGGGTAAATTAGGCCCCACGCGACCAACGGTGTTCTACCAGGGCACGTGTGCTGCCGAATAGAAAAAAAATATATGAAGATTCGAAGGCCAAAGTAAGTGACGTGTGAATCGAACACAGGACTTCTCAACGCGGGCCTCACGCGTTAGCCCGTAGCCATAAACACACTCGATTTTTTCAAGGGCAACACAGAAATATAGCAAGAGGTAAAGTATAACAAAAGATAAGGTGGAAATAATCTAGAAAGGAACAGGAAATAAAAGAGGAAGGAAAATCGAATGGGAAATCACACAAACAAACATTTAGGTAGTGAATGAGCAGTTGGAAGTGTTAGTAAATCCAGGTTTTGTGTGCGCTGTGCGTTTTACTTTCTTTCTTGTGAATTAACGACACTCATTGGATCAATACGCCGAGTAGTGAACAGACAAACTAAATTACCTACATTTGATTTTATCCCGGCCATATTGATACTTGTGTGTTAATTGTAGAACACAGCGGCTCTGTGTTGATAGCCAAACCCTTCACCAGGCACATTAAATCTTTTTCTGGGTTCCACCTTAAGCCTAAGAAATCTGATGTGTTGCACTCACATGACTTTCTCTACTCTTTACTAACCATTCTTACAAACTCTTATTCCTATATCTTCTTCGTGTTAGTTGAGATAAACATTTGTACAAATTATTTTATTGCTTACTTCCCTGTAGGTACAAGGGGAATATGGGAATACAGTAGGCTTTGTGCGATAGTCAAATCTTTTAAAGCTTTCAAATACCGTTTTCTTTGGACGGCTAACATACAAAAAATGAATCACGATCTTGTATTTGACGAAAGTTTGTATTTCAAAACTTACACAAATAATAAGGAATATCTCGAAAATGGTTCACTCTACAAAAACATTTCTTGTCCATTAAGTTGTGTATTTTGGCAAGATCTACATAGCACGATTTTGTCTATATCTTACGGTTTAGCAGTTGTGCTAAAGTCATCCAGGGTAAACACGACTACATGGGCTATAGCTAGAAAGTTCAAAATATACGTCTTATTTGGCATAAAAATATCGCAAAGATATCGCACTTTAACCAAAATTGTTAGCCATTTTCAAGACCAGAATGTAAATGGTAGTTCAGGGTGGAGCAATTTTCTTCAAAATCTTGTGTCGCATCATTAAAAGAGTTTTTGAGTTATGCTGTTCTCTCTCACACACGCACACACACACGCACGCACGCACACACGCACGCACACACACACACCACACACACATACACACACACGCGCACGCACGCACACACACAGACCTTTCTGTAGCTTTTTACTTTCTCTACTGGTAAGTAGGGGAAGTATTGTATTCCACCCAAAAATTCGATGTCGAGATCTCACTGGAAATATATGTTTTGAGACCCCCTGAATCCAAAAAAGCATTTTAAGAAAAAGGTCCGTGTGTGGGTCCGTGTGTCTGTGTGTGTGTCAGTCTGTGGACAGCATAACTCAAAAACGAAAAGTCGGTTAAAAACCAAAGTTGGTATTTAAGTTTAATGTCTTTCAAGGATGTGACACAAAGATTTTAAAGAAAATATCCCCACCCTAAACTATCGTTTAGATGGAAACGTTTTCGAAAATTTTGATTTTCTGGAAAATAGCTCTAACGATTTCGATTAAAATGTCATATGTTTGAGATATTTTTAGGACAAATGAAATGTATATCTTGAATTTTCTGGCTATAGCGTATGTAGTCGTACTTACTCTGGACGACTTTTGCATAACTGGTAAACCGTTAGAGATAGACCAAATCATACTATACAAAAAATGTAGATCTTGCTAAAATACACAATTTATGTCTCAATAAATTTTCATGTAGGGTGAACCATTTCGGAGATATTCCTTGCTATGTGTGTGAGTTTCGGAAAACTTAGAACTTTTGTGAAATGGAACATGGTGGTTCATTTTTTTATACGTTACGTGTGCAAAGAGAACGGAATCTCAAAGCGTTCAAAGATTTGACTATCGCACAAATAAGAATAAGAGTTTGTAAGAATGGTTAGTACAAAAGTAGAGTGCAACACACCAGATGTTTTCCCCTTGTATTCAGGTGGTCGCAAAGCTTGTATTTCTCGAGAAATCTCAACATGGAATTTGTTGGGTGGAATACAATATTTCCTCTACTTACTATGCGTGGTAGTGGAAGTAAAAGCGCACGTTTTGAAAGAGGCTCAATTTTCACTTAAATGGTTGATTCTTTAGCAAAGTTTGGAAAACGAGCAAAGAGATTGGAAAGAAGTGAGAAAGGCCTCATAAAATGCTACACTTTCTTGATATAGCAGAAGCGCCTGTATGAGAATAAAACGCGCCCATTGAGGCAGTGATAGCGCTCGTGGCAGTAGATGAAAAGTTGAGCATCGAAGTCGTTCCGTTTGAGAATAAAGCCGCTATATGTATGTATGTGTGTTTGTATAATGGTAGCCAAGACCACTGCAGAGGGATGGATCTCTTTTTCCTCCCTCCTCCCTCCTCCCTTCCTTCACCCATCAGCCAAATTCCCACTGTAGGAATAACAGCTGCAGTTCCAGCCGCCTAGAGTTCTTTTGTTTTATGACGTCATTGGACAAGCAGCGGTAAAGAAATATGATAAGGCACTGTGCATTCATAACGCACTGCAAGAAGAATGTTGTTTATTAAAGAAACAACGCCCGCCTGTGTTGCAAATATTAAAAGGCTTGCGGTAATTAGCTTGCGTTCACGAGCAAACGTGTCTGAGATAGGAATAAGCCAGTACGGTATGTTTCATTAGTATTCCCACTTCCCTGCACGTGGCTCAAGAACAACAGACTCAGAACTTATACTATTGGCAGAGTATTCTTTTTAACTTCCGTGTCTTGTACTGCCACTATACAGGGTGGTAAGTATTTGAAGGTTAAAACGATGCCGACGTAAGGGATAATAAAGGATATAAAAATGTTAAAGGACACAGCATATAAATCTTTTAAGGTTTGAGATCCCGTTCTCTTTGCACGCTTAACATATAAAAAAATGAACAAGGATGTTGCATTTCCCTAAAGTTCTAAGTTTTGCGAAACTCACACACATAGCAAGGAATATCTCCGAAATGGTTCAACCTACAAGAAAATTTATTGAGACATAAATTGTGTATTTTAGCAAGATCTACATTTTTTGTATAGTATGATTTGGTCTATCTCTAACGGTTTACCAGTTATGCAAAAGTCGTCCAGAGTAAATACGACTGCAGGGGCTATAGCCAAAAAATTCAAGATATAAATTTCATTTGTCATCAAAATATCTCAAACATATGACATTTTAATCAAAATCGTTAGAGCCATTTTCAAGAAAATAAAAATTTTTGAAACATTTTCCATGTAAAGGGTAGTTTAGGGTGGGGCTATTTTCTTCAAAATCTTCGTGTCGCATCCTTGAAAGAGATTAAACTTAGGTGCCAACTTTGGTTTTTAACCGACTTTTCGTTTTTGAGTTATGCTGTCCACAGACTGACACACACACACGCGCGCGCGCGCGTGGACCTTTGTCTACAATTGCTTTTTTTTTTTTGGAATAAGGGGGTCTCAAAACATAATTTCCAGTGAAATCTCGACATCGAATTTTTGGGTGGAATACAATACTTCTACTTACCAGTAGAGAAAGTAAAATTGTACTCAATTTTTCTAAAAAGGCCTAAATTCCAAATTGCAAGAAGTCTGTGTAAACAGCGATAAGGTTTACATCGATAAAACAAAACGGCATTTGGAAACCAGAAAAAAGACTAATTTAGCAACATTAAATATGAACAGAAAAATGAGCTGTTTCAGTTAATCATTAAATAAACTCCGAGGTTAAATTATTAAAGCAATTAAGCGGACCCATTGAATTGATTGTTTGGGAAAAATATTCATTTTGAAAAATAGGGACCTTGTTATGAATTTTGAAATAGCTTTTATTGACTTTGTTACAAAATTCGTATTAAGAGAAAGGGAGAAATGACGTCATCATGGCGGGTGACATATACGTGACGTCATTGTGAACTTGTAATGGTTTTTTCGTAGCTATTGCTTAAGGTCAGTTTGCCTGAAGATGATACACAAGTGTATCGAAACGATCGTTGTGTGAAATATATACTTTAACTTAATTTATTGAAGCAAAGTATGAGTCTCTAATTATTTTGTGTTATTTGGTGAACTTTTGTAGATTACCGAGCTCAAATAAAACCACTAATCTTGACAGCTAAAGCTGCCACCCCAGCCACCAATGCTTTTACCTGGCGCATGAATTTGTCACCTGCGTGGCAACACTAAACTTCAAGGCAAGCTTGGAAAGTTATTCCAACCTCCGAACTGTATTCCGACAAAACAAACATTCCGCATTGATGATCTCTTTTGCCGAAATAATGGACACAGTTGTCATATTCAATTTCCATGTTTACATTAATTCTCTACTGACATTTTTTAACAAAAACTTCGATGTAATTCGAATTACACATTATTTTTTACATTACTTTAATACAAACTTCAAGGGAGCAAGAAAAATCTTAGAATTAACGATCATTCTGAATTCTCAGAGGTCCATTGTGGTTGGTAACGCTAATATGTCAATCACTCGGGTGCATAAACACGATACTGAAGCGTTATGGTTCACTTTTGGTGTGCAAGCTCCCGCGCGCCAAGACTCAACTAAGGTCGTGGGCTGCGGGCGCCTGTTCACTTACGTCACCAGTGTAACTGGTGGCCTGTTTACTGTATTGTGGATAGTTGGAGATGTCAGAGAGGGGCTAGTCGGTGCAACAGGTGGGATTAAGGAACAAGGTAGTCGTTCGTCAGTATAACAATGACTTGCTAAAATGGGTTTAACTCATGTGCCAAAGTAATCCACGTTAAATGAAAAAAATGGCAGGTTAGAACCACAAGTGCCGCTGCTTGTAAAGTGAAAAGTAACAACTGTTTATTTAAAATGTCCCCACTTACAAAAATCTAATAGGTTTAAGTCAGGCTAACGTGGAGGCCACGGAATTGGTCCACATCTTCCTATCCAGGAAATGTGCTATTTAGAACTTGACGGATATAAAGAATGAAATGAGGAGGTCTATCGTGCACGAAGTAATGTATAACAGCTCTGCCATGAAAAACAATTTTCAGACTTATGTTCATATAACATTTTCTATCATCTGCATGCAAGAAGTGTTTTGCTAAAGTTTTGACTAGTTACTTACCGTACTTGTTGGGGATGACGTCGGGGTCCGTGTCCTCGGCTGTGGTTCCTATGCCACCCCCGGAGCCCGCCACAGCTGCTATAGCCGCGGGGTTGAGGGGGGTGGTGTGACTGGCAGTGTCTGTGCTGGAAGTGTTGGCAGGCTCGTCCTGGTGCAGTGCCGCCTCCAGCTGACTCAGCTTGCCGCCGCCTGCCCTCGAGCGACCCCGCCGATGCTGGTGGCGGCGGTACAAGGCGACCACTACAGCACACACCACCACCAGCAACCCTATGGCTGTGGCGATCAACCCCGTCAGCACCGGGTTCATGGGCAGCGTAGCCGAGGGACCTGGGGAAACAGTCGCACATGTTAGCTCCAAGTGCTCAACTCTCAACAATCCCATGCCATTAATAACTAGGCTCGCTGAACAGATCACTTAAATAATAAACTTATCCTAAGTATTGCTACGACAATTCTAGAGAATTTCATTATCAGAGTTGCATTTATTAAGAATATTTCACGGATTAAAGAATCCTATAGTAAATAATAAAAGAATAAATAAATAAAATGAAATATAATATAATATAAAATAAAAATCTGTATAATAACCCTGGAACCTAATTACTTAAACCAGGGCTAATATGCCAGATCTTAAAAATTTATTTATTCTACACATTCATACATACAACATACTTTACAGAAAAATTTTAAAATAAAATTACAAAATAATATAATATATAACAGATTATAAAGATAAATAAATTAAATTATATATCATAAAAACAAAAAACAAGAAAATAAAAACAAAAACACAAATTATAATATTTCACATATAATCACTCTCAAAAATAAATACTCTAAAACAATAAATCATTTCAAACAATCAAAATACAATAAAATTTCTAAATAAGTTTATATTAAAAAACATTTAATAATTTATAATATAAAGGAAAAAAAACCGATAAAATTAAACCAAATTTATCTCCTCAATACAACGAAACATAAATTTCATACACAACATCACTCACAACTACAAACTATTACTAAATAATAAAGAAATATATAAAATTAAATTATTAATTATAAATTATATTATTACTATTATTATTGCTTAAAAATTAATTAATTTAATATTATAATTATACCTATAACTAATACTTTTTAGAAATATACACACATATATATATATATTTCTTTTTAATTTAAATTTACATATTTATTAAACATTTTAAATAAACAAAAATTTACTGGTATCCTATAGTCTAGGAAATGTTATTTAAATGTTGTATTGGAATTCACCAAGCTCTTAAAAGAAGCCTGTATCATAAATAGGGTGCCCCAAAATGAGGCCGACAAACTTTTTGCTAAGGGAAGTTTTTTGCTGCAGTGATTCTTTAAGCAATAGACAATTTGTCATAGATTACAGAACACAAACGAAATACAAACATCTTATAGTTTACAGTTAATCATCGCCTTACTATTCAAAATTAGACTGAGAAGCTTTTAAACCAGAGAAATGGCTGGTGTCTTTGCGAAAGTACCACAGAATACGGCGCGTCGATGCACTCTTTGTGTTAATCACAATGGGAGAATATATTAATTGATATCTGTTTCTTAGCGATTAATAGGAATACAGTTGGCGACACTAACTAAACAAAGGAATGAGGTTGTAATAATTTGTACAAAGGAGAACAATGACCTATTGATAACCCGTATATGATAATCTAAAGACTATATATATATAACTGTCGGACAGTTCTACACTTTCTGTGTCGTAAACAACTGGTTCCGACCATCCACTCGCCAAAACACTGGCTTCTCTGAACACTGACATCCACTGTATCTGTATGACTCGCTTATATAGACGAGAATGACGTAGTGTCATTTTTTTCTAGAAATATACTGGTGACGTAGACTGTGGGTGCCTGCCCCCAAGACTCAAGGTCAACCTCTTACCACTTAACGGCGCGTAAACACGTAACAATGAGCGCGACAGAATGAAGAGTTTCCAGAACGTTCCGGTAGCTTCGGGAAAAGGCTAATTTCCAGAAAAATCCGTACTACGTTATTCTCGATTATAAAATCTTGCGGGACGCAGAGAGAAAGAAAGAGATAGTCGGAGGAGAACTGGAAGACAGAAAAGTTACGAGAGTACAAAACAGTTATGAGTTATAAGACCACGAAGAACTGTGGACTGTTTTTATGCTTCGGTTTTATCATAAAAACAAAGTGACAGAAAAAGTGTATCTCACAAAACTATTTTCTCGAAACTTCTTGTAAACAAACATGTGAATAGCTCTAGAACTTTGTGCAATTTCACCTTCGTTCTGCCCGCACCATTGTTGTCGGCTGCGTATTTACGAGTAGGTGTGAGGTAGCTAAAACCGAACGTCCCTTTGACCGGCGGCGGAGTCAATCTATGAACCCCCCCCCCCCCCCCCCAAGAAACCCAACCTCAAACTATGTAAAAGTATTTCCGAGTAAACTGTGACCATTAATGTGGGTCTTTGCTGAATTCACAGACTATCCTGCGAGAGTCATGAACACTTAAGGTCGAGTATTTTTGACAGGGGTCACAGGTCGTGATTTCTCATCATTACATGAGCGAACACGGCGTTTCCATTAGCGATTTTTCCAATCTGCCAGAACGTACGGAGATACACGTTCGCCACATTAATAGGAAATGCCAAACTGTCGAAATACAATGATTTATTTGTGGGCTTCCGCCGTAACAGCGTTTCTGCCTTTCAGACTAAAGTATCGCTCATCTGGAAGAGAGCTAATGATTCATTATCAATCAATAATAATCATATGGTCATCACGTTCCAATCTTCCTGCTACAATGGCCCAAAGATAACACTTTCACACCGCAATTATCGACTTTCTCTGCTCTTGTACTAACAATTCTTACAAACTCTTATTCCTATATCTTCATGTTAGTTAAAATAAACATTTGTACTAATTATCTTATTGCTTATTTCCTTGTAGGTACAAGGGGAATATGGGAATACAGTAGGCTTTGTGCGATATTCAAATCTCTTAGAGCTTTGAGATTCCGTTCTCTATGCACGCTTAGCATATAAAAAAATGAACAACGATGTTCCATTTCACGAAAGTTTTAAGTTTTCCGAAACTGGCGCATACAACAAGGAATATCTCCGAAATGGTTCACTCTACAAGAAAATTTATTGAGACATAAATTGTGTATTTTAGCAAGACCTACGTTTTTTGTATAGTATGATTTGGTCTATCTCTAACGGTTTACCAGTTATGCAAAAGCCGTCCAAACTAAATACGAGTACAGGGGCTATAGCCAGAAAATTCAAAATATACATTTCATTTGCAATAAAAATATCTCAAACATATGACATTTTAATCAAAATCGTTAGAGCCATTTTCAAGAAAATCAAAATTTTCGAACAATTTTCCATGAAAAGGGTAGTTTAGGGTGGGGTTATTTTCTTCAAAATCTTCGTGTCGCATACCTGAAAGACATTAAACTTAAATACCAACTTTGGCTTTTAACCGACTTTTCGTTTTTAAGTTATGCTGTCCACAGACTGACAGACTGACACACAGACACACACACACGGACCTATTTCTAAAAATGGTTGTTTTGGATACAGGGGGCCTCAAAACATACTTCCGGTGAAATCTCGACATACAATATTTCCTATACTTACCAATAGAGAAAGTAAAAACTTAACTCTGATAGATTTCTATTATATTCCATAAAATTGATATAAATTAATTAATATGTCAGGAAGGAGATTAGATATTAGAATGATATTTGGTACCCGCATTCTTTTGGTTGCTGGAATTAGGTTACTAACTTCAATACTTAAAAAAGCATCTTTTTCACTTCGGTGTATTGGTAGAATTGTGCACAAGTCGTGAAGATTTGCTATGAGCTAATTTCGTCAACACTTCACTCATATTCCTAATGGTGTTTTCCTCTTGCACGCTTTTAAAGCTAAAACCCAAATTTGCATCCTCCAAAAGGCGGTTTACTTTTATTCCTCATGCAGGAAGCCGTATCATTCCACAATTTGGTATTCAGAAGACGTCTTCTTTAAAAAAGACAATGAACGCACGCACTCTTTCTTTCTTTTGTTTTGCCTCCTGTTCTGGCTCACGAGGTTTTGACGATTCCAGAAGGAATTGCGGGAAATACATACAAGTGAATGTGAAGAGGATGCAGATAGAGTGGACGGTAGTTCCATAAAAGCCCGCCAGAGCTCCTCGTGGATTGTTAAAACAGAAATTGGAAATTCCAGATTATGATGGGCGCAGTTCTCTACATAAACACGCAGTTTGCGACCGACCGCACAAGAGTTTGTATTCCTGCCGCCATTTCCTGCTTTACTGCTCTATCAAACCTTTTTAAAGTAAAGGAATAAAATGACTGAGGAAGGAAAAAAGTGAATGTCAACATGCGTAGCATGTCCAAGACCCCACGAAATATCTGCCGCGATGAATTATACATAAGTCTGAAGACAGACGGCATGCAAATATTCCGAAACAATAAGGCAAAGGGACCAGAGCAGAGCAGAGCAGCAACTATGAAAGGCTTTCCTTGAATCGTGATTTTGCAAACTTTACCTCCGATTTCTTACTTTCCAACAGATGTTCCATCTTTATCTTAGGAAAACCAGGTCGCATCACAACATACTGAATAACGCATTTTACATCATAATTAACAAATCTGCACTCACGTGACCACTACTCTTGTACTAACCATTCTTACAAACTCTTATTCCTATATCTTCTTCGTGTTAGTTGAGATAAACATTTCTACAAATTATCTTATTGCTTATTTCCTTATAGGTACAAGGGGAATATTGGAACACAGTAAGTTTTTAGCGACAGTCAAATCTTTTAAAGCTTTGAGATCCCGTTCTCTTTGCACGATTAACATATAAAAAAATAAGCAACGTTGTTGCATTTCGCTACAGTTCCAAGTTTTCCGAAACTCACACACATAGCAAGGAATATCTCCGAAATGGTTCACCCTACAAGAAAATTTATCCAGGCAAAAACTGTGCGTTTTAGCAAGATCTACATTATTTGTATAGTAAGATTTCGTCTATCTCTTATGGTTTACGAGTTATTCAAAAGTCGTCCAGAGTAAATACGACTACAGGGGCTATAGCCAGAAAATTCAAGATATACATTTCATTTGCCATAAAAATATCTCAAACATATGGAAATTTGATCAAAATCGTTAGAGCCATTTTCAAAAAAATCAAAATTTTCGAAAAATGTTCCATGTAAAGGGTAGTGTAGGGTGGGGCTATTTTCTTCAAAATCTTCGTGTCGCATCCTTGAAAGACATTAAACTTAAATACCAACTTTGGTTTTTAACCAACTTTTCGTTTTTGAGTTATGCTGTCCATACACACACACACACACATACACACACACACACGCACGCACACAAACCTTTTCCACCAAGATTCTGGGTATCTAATATGACATGGTTAATAATAATAATAATAATAATAATAATAATAATAATAATAATAATAATAATAATAATAATAATAATAATAATAATAATAATAATAATAATAATAATAATAATAATAATAATAATAATAATAATAATAATAATAAACATCTTTTACTATCCGATTGTTGTGAAATAGTCTAGCGTTATACTTCTATCATCATCGTCGTTATTAATGGAACATATTATATTCGTTGTTTTTTAAAAACATTTTCAACAATGTTTCTGAAGCAAAAGTACTACCACAAAATGTCTACGTTAATTTTCTTAGACACCTGTTTAAAGGATGCGTAGATCTTTCGTTTGGACAGAATAATTAAGTATAGAACCAACTACTCGATAACAAAATTCCCCTCAGCACCTCTTTCCATGGGAAAACATTTGGAACCGGCTGTAGCTATGATGAATCACATACACTCTCCATTAACTGCCACACAAAGAACTTTAAGTGCAAGTTTTCATGTCTGGGGAAAAGCCAATTCATACAATACGCCATTACCAGAACAAATGTAATCCAATTTGTCAAACGCTAACAACTATTCTTGCGCATTTTGAGAACAAAAAAAAAAAAAAAAAGTGTTATGACACGGTTTGTTGGAGGGGCGGGGAGGGGGGGGGGCTTGGGGTTTAGCTCCACGACCTGTTAAATCTTCTGTAGATTCTCCTTACTCACACTGCCTTACCGAGCGAGTCGGAGGTCGTTGCTTCGACTCCCACGGCCGTCCTTCTTGACGTATACTCTTCCTGGATCAGCAGGGGAATGCTGGGAAGAATACACATAAATCCCCGGAACCTCCGGGTCTTTTCATTTCATGCCACCTCTATTTGCGGGCCACCATTCGACACCTGGATCGCAGCTTCCAAACGCGAACCTCGTGTCGAAATGAAAACCGTTACGATCCGCCCTCGGCGAGTCTCTCCTTGTACTTCTCCAGCCACCTGTTGCGTATTGTCATCTCATCCCTTCCCCCCTAGGTCTGATGCCCAAAATTCAAATCACCGTGATAATATTCAAAATTAGAACGACAAACTTTTAAACCAGAGAAATGGCTGGTATCTTTGCGAAAGTACGACAGAATAGGACACGCCGATGCACTCTTTGTGTTTATTGCAATGGGCGTGCGTTGATGTTTGTGTTGTGTTTGTGTGTTCTGTGTTTGTTTGTTGGATTGTTTGTGTGCCTTACTAAGATAAATGCAATACTAACTTACATTGTTGATTTTGCCGTAAATACTTAAACTGGGTGGGTGGGAGGCAGTCATCGATGACATTAACTCGTCTAGCGCTTAAACGAAGCACCGCAGCAAAAAGCTTTCCTTAATAAAAAGTGTTTAAAGTCATGTTATCTATCAGCTCGCAAAGTTTGTCGGTCTAATAGTGGGACACCCTGTATATACACACTCACATTTTGGGGTAATTATAAAATCAGAATTTCTGGATTTCCTTTTGATTCCTCGTTTATTTTTAATATCGAGGGAAGTTCTTGAAGGAGGACGCTTGTCGAGATTAAAGATCAGGTATGGGCACGAGAAAAGACATAACGGGTGAACTTGCCTTACTCACGCCACATTCTCCTGCCAAGTGAACAAGGTTGTTTGAATACAACATGTGTAGTGGTGGGTTCGTTCTACAATTTCTACACTGTTATTACAATATAATTATTGTTACTGTGGTTCGGTAAATTACATAACCTTCAAGTTTACAACCTTCCTTTATCTTATTCACGTAATATCCTTACGCTGCCTTATGATTAACGTACTAAACAGTTTCTCTTTCACAATAAATAAAGCAATAAAGTTACATGGCTATTTAGTCTTAAAATATTTTTAAATTATTTGATCAACATAATATATTTTTTGGTTGTAAACTTTGAAACACGAAATACAGGTAGGTTTATGTAATATAAACTAATAAAAAACTAAACCTCTAAACGGTGTAATCATGTCGTCCCTTTTATATATTTACAAATACAACTATTCAGAAAGTAGCTTTTGAAATTGTAACTTCCGCAGCGAACTTTAGGGACAGCAAAGAACCCCGGGTACAACATTCCTACATGATCCGGCTTTCCAGCTTATCTATTTTATTACTGAGTTACGAGTGAAAGTGCAAGTATCGTTGGAACATATTTTACGTGATCAAAGTTTGGAGCGGCAGAAGAAAGAAATAATGAATGGAAATGGCACGTTCACTTAATGAATCGTTATATTTACACGAGAGCTAGCCAGCGAGCCAGGGAGCCAGGGAGCGAGTTGTGCCAGTAATGATGAAAAGGCTCATTAAGGCTATCGTAAAACACTGGTCAATGAGGTTGTTTATTCTGCTCCAATTTATAGCTATCAGTATTGGAAATTAAGCCAATGATCCCAGGCTGAATACAGTTCTCTTTTGTCGAGCGTTGCCCGTATAAAATTAGTTTCATGTACTACATCGTTCAATGACCATATTATCCAGCTGTTTTCTGTTTGCACTGAAATATTAATGTAATGCCAGGAAAAGCTGCTTGCGTTATCCTTATTACTGCCACCATTATAATATTACAATCGTAAATTTATGTTACCATACAATCCGCTAATTCATTCCTACTTTCTGTGCTGTATACACCAAGTAGGGCAAATATTGCATTGAATCCAGCATTTACATGTCCAAACATCAGCGGAAATATGCTCTACACTTGAGAAAAATATGTTCATCAAAACTGCCGGTGTGTGTGTGTGTGTGTGTATGTGCGTGTGAGTGTCAGTGTGTGTATGTGTGCATGTGTGTGTGTCAGTATGTGTATGTGTGCGTGTGGTGTCAGGGTGTGTATGTGTGCATGCGTGTGTCAGTATGTGTATGTGTGCGTATGTGTGTCAGTATGTGCGTGTGTATGCGTGTGTGTGTCAGTGTGTGTATGTGTGCGTGTGTGTGTCAGTATGTGGGTGTGCGTCTTTGTGTGTGTGTCAGTGTGTGTGTCAGTATGTGCGTGTGTGTATGTCTGCGCGTGTGTCAGTATGTGCGTGTGTGTGTGTGTCAGTATTTTTTTTTTTTTTTTTTTTTTATTGCATGCCCCATTCCATATGAATACTACATGCTTGAATTTATTTATTTACATACAAATTACATTTTATATATACATGTACATATTGTTGGTGATGTTCTATTTGAACATTTACATCTTTATTTACCTCTAATTTTTTATCTACCTTAGTCTAATTGAGTACTTCATAAATCTAGTACTTATCATATAGTGAAACGCAAATATTATTATACTCGTAACAGCAGTAGAGTATTGAACTGTGTTTGGACAATGATACTGATTGCAATTTTGGTAAGGAGTAGAAATTATATATATTTGAACTTAAGTCATTCTATTTCTGTGAATTGTATAGCATTAATGAAGTTAACGAAAGGTTGTATGAAATTGTTTCCAAGTTCTTCTTTGTTTATGGGCCAAGTAGCACCTTTACTTTGTATTTTCCTAATCATGTATTTTGCATCGAAATATAAAGTGGTTTACTGTTTGGTCCTCTTCTTCACATTTGCACATTGGGTTATCTAAAAATCCAAACCTGTGGCGATATGATATTAGCTTTCCATGTCCTGTTATCATTGCTGTGAACTCCGGAGATATTCTTCTCACGGATGGGTGGGAAATATTCTTTGGTTACTGCTCCTTTCCTTGATGCTGTCCATTGTTGTTGCCATTCTTCGAGTCCAGTTTCTTTCTCTCTAGTTACTATAGCTTCTTTTGATACTTTGTCATATATTATTTCGGTGTCTTCCGCGGCAGCTTCTTTTGCTAGTCTGTCCACAAGTTCATTTCCGTGTATTCCCACACGTCCTTTCACCCAGCCGAAATGTAGTGTCCACTTTGATTTTGTGTGTGTCAGTATGTGCGAGTGTGTGTGCGTGTGTGTGTCTTTGTGTGTGTGTGTGTGTGTGCGTGTGTGTGTCAGTATGTGCGTGTGTGTATGTCTGCGTGTGTGTCAGTATGTGCGTGTGTGTGTGCGTGAGTGTCAGTATGTGCGTGTGTGTGTCAGTATGTGGGTGTGTGTCTTTGTCTGTGTGTCAGTGTGTGTATGTGTGTGTGTCAGTATATGCGTGTGTGTGTCAGTATGTGCATGTGTGTATGTGTGCGTGTGTGTCAGTATGTGCGTGTGTGTGTGCGTGTGTGTCAGTATGTGGGTGTGTGTCTTTGTGTGTGTGTCAGTGTGTGTGTCAGTATGTGCGTGTGTGTGTATGTCTGCGTGTGTGTCAGTATGTGCGTGTGTGTGCGTGAGTGTGTCAGTATGTGCGTGTGTGTGTCAGTATGTGGGTGTGTGTCTTTGTGTGTGTGTCAGTGTGTGTATGTGTGTGTGTCAGTATATGCGTGTGTGTCAGTATGTGCGTGTGTGTATGTGTGCGTGTGTGTGTCAGTATGTGCGTGTGTGTGTGCGTGTGTGTCAGTATGTGCGTGTATGTATGTGTGCGTGTGTGTGTCAGTATGTGCGTGTGTGTATGTGTGCGTGTGTGTCAGTATGTGCGTGTATGTATGTGTGCGTGTGTGTGTCAGTATGTGCGTGTGTGTATGTGTGCGTGTGTGTCAGTATGTGCGCGTGTGTATGTGTGCGTGTGTGTGTCAGTATGTGCGTGTGTGTATGTGTGCGTGTGTGTGTCAGTATGTGCATGTATGTATGTGTGCGTGTGTGTGTCAGTATGTGCGTGTGTGTATGTGTGCGTGTGTGTATGTGTGCGTGTGTGTGTCAGTATGTGCGTGTGTGTATGTGTGCGTGTGTGTGTCAGTATGTGCGTGTGTGTCAGTATGTGCGTGCGTGTGCGTGTGTCAGTGTGTGCGTGTGTGTCTGTGTGTATGTGTGCGTGTGTGCATCAGTATGTGCGTGTGTGTATGTGTGTGTCAGTATGTGGGTGTGCGTGTATGTGTGTGTGTCAGTATGTGCGTGTGTGTGCGTCTGTCAGTATGTGCGTGTGTGTGTCAGTATGTGTGTGCGTGTGTGTGTCAGTATGTGGGTGTGCGTGTATGTGTGTGTAAGTATGTGCGTGTGTGTACGTGTGTGTATCAGTATGTGCGCGTGTGTGTATGTGTGCGTGTGTGTGTCAGTATGTGCGTGTGTGCGTGTGTGTCAGTATGCGGGTGTGTGTCTTTGTGTGTGTGTGTCAGTATGTGCGTGTGTGCGTGTGTGTCAGTATGTGCGTGTGTGTATGTGTGTGTGTCAGGATGTGCGTGTGTGTATGTGTGTGTCAGTATGTGCGTGTGTGTGCGTGTGTCAGTATGTGCGTGTGTGTGTCAGTATGTGCGTGTGTGTATGTGTGTGTGTCAGTATGTGCGTGTGTGTATGTGTGTGTCAGTATGTGCGCGTGTGTGTATGTGTGCGTGTGTGTGTCAGTATGTGCGTGTGTGTACGTGTGTGTATCAGTATGTGCGTGTGTGTGTATGTGTGTGTGTCAGTATATGCGTGTGTGTCAGTATGTGCGTGTGTGTATGTGTGCGTGTGTGTGTCAGTATGTGCGTGTGTGTATGTGTGCGTGTGTGTGTCAGTATGCGCGTGTGTGTATGTGAGCGTGTGTGTGTCAGTATGTGCGTGTGTGTATGTGTGTGTCAGTATGTGCGCGTGTGTGTATGTGTATGTGTGTGTGTCAGTATGTGCGTGTGTGTACGTGTGTGTATCAGTATGTGCGCGTGTGTGTATGTGTGCGTGTGTGTGTCAGTATGTGCGTGTGTGTGTATGTGTGTGTGTCAGTATATGTGTGTGTGTCAGTATGTGCGTGTGTGTACGTGTGTGTGTCAGTATGCGCGTGTGTGTATGTGAGCGTGTGTGTGTCAGTATGTGCGTGTGTGTATGTGTGTGTCAGTATGTGCGCGTGTGTGTATGTGTATGTGTGTGTGTCAGTATGTGCGTGTGTGTACGTGTGTGTATCAGTATGTGCGCGTGTGTGTATGTGTGCGTGTGTGTGTCAGTATGTGCGTGTGTGCGTGTGTGTCAGTATGCGGGTGTGTGTCTTTGTGTGTGTGTCAGTATGTGCGTGTGTGTGCGTGTGTGTCAGTATGTGCGTGTGTGTATGTGTGTGTGTCAGTATGTGCGTGTGTGTATGTGTGTGTCAGTATGTGCGTGTGTGTGCGTGTGTGTCAGTATGTGCGTGTGTGTGCGTGTGTGTGTCAGTATGTGCGTGTGTGTATGTGTGTGTGTGTCAGTATGTGCGTGTGTGTATGTGTGTGTCAGTATGTGCGTGTGTGTGCGTGTGTGTCAGTGTGTGTGCGTGTGTGTCAGTATGTGCGTGTGTGTCAGTATGTGCGTGTGTATGTGCGTGTGTGTGTCAGTATGTGCGTGTGTGTCAGTATGTGCGTGTGTGTGTCAGTATGTGCGTCTGTGCGTGTGTGCGTGTGTGTCAGAGTGTGCGTGTGTGTGCGTGTGTGTATGTGTGTGCGTGTGTGTCAGTATGTGGGTGCGTGTCTTTGTGTGTGTGTATGTGCGTCTGTGCGTGTGTGTGCGTGCGTGTCAGAGTGTGCGTGTGTGTGCGTGTGTGTATGTGTGTGCGTGTGTGTCAGTATGTGGGTGCGTGTCTTTGTGTGTCAGTATGTGCGTCTGTGCGTGTGTGTGCGTGTGTGTCAGAGTGTGCGTGTGTGTGCGTGTGTGTATGTGTGTGTGTGTGTCAGTATGTGGGTGCGTGTCTTTGTGTGTGTCAGTATGTGCGTCTGTGCGTGTGTGTGCGTGTGTGTCAGAGTGTGCGTGTCTGTGCGTGTGTGTATGTGTGTGCGTGTGTGTCAGTATGTGCGTGTGTGTCAGTATGTGCGTGTGTGTATGTGCGTGTGTGTGTCAGTATGTGCGTGTGTGTGTCAGTATGTGCGTCTGTGCGTGTGTGTGCGTGTGTGTCAGAGTGTGCGTGTGTGTATGTGTGTGCGTGTGTGTCAGTATGTGGGTGCGTGTCTTTGTGTGTGTGTGTCAGTTTGTGTATGTGCGCGCGCGTATCTGTGTCCGCGAACACGGTGACTCAAAAACGAAAAGTCGGTTAAAACCAAAGTTGGTATTTAAGTTTAATATCCATCAAGGATGCGACACGAAGATTTTCAACAAAATCCATGCACCTTAAACTCGGAAAATATTTATTTTCTCGAAAATCCCTCTAACGATTTTGATTTGCCGTAAGCTTAAGACAATTTTATGACAAATGAAATGTATATTTTGAATTTTCTGGTTAAATCCCATGAAGTCCTATTTACTCTGGAAAACTTTCGTGTAATTGATAAATCGCAAACGATAGACCAAATCTTACTTTAGATCTTGCTAAAACACACAATTTAATCCAAACAATTTTTTGTAGAGTGAACCATTTCGGAGATATTCCTTGTTATTTGTGAGAGTTTTGGAGAACCACAGGAACCATCGTTAATCATTTCTTACTCGTGCAAAGCGTACGGAATTTCCCATATTCCCCTTGTACCTACAAGGAAATAAGCAATAAGATAATTTGTACAAATGTTTATCTCAACTAACACGAAGAAGATATAGGAATAAGAGTTTGTAAGAATGGTTAGTACAAGAGTAGAGAAAGTCATGTGAGTGCAGCAATTCTTCGAGGCACTTTCACGTGTTTTACGACAAGGTGAGTGGTTCTTTTGTGCAGGTTAATTTATTAAAGGGACAAGTTTGACAACATTCCAAGAAGTGTGTGCGATAATTCATTTCACGTGGTCATCTAGTTCCGGGAAATGCATCACATTAGCTTAATAACTCTAACGATCAATAAAATGTACACCAGTCATTATTCACAAGTCTCCAAGGAACACAGAACTGTTCACTGCCGCGCGCCAGCCCGCCAGCCCGCCAGCCCGCCAGCTCGCCTGCCAGCCCGCCAGTCCGCCAGCTCGCCTGCCAGCCAGCCAGTCCGCACGCCCGACCGCCAGCCTGCCAGCCTGCCAGCCTGCCAGCCCGCCAGCCCGCCAGCTCGCCTGCCAGCCAGCCAGTCCGCACGCCCGACCGCCAGCCTGCCAGCCTGCCAGCCCGCCAGCCCGCTAACCCGCCGTACAAACACGCTATAGATGTGCAGGTGAACTTACAAATATTGGCTATCCGGCTTACGCACGCACGCACGCACGTGCGCACGCTCGCTCTTCACCTTTGTTATATGCATCGCACCTGTATAAAGAGACGGTCCTTTGTCAGCCTGTGGACAGCATAACTCAAAAACGAAAAGTCGGTTAAAAACCAAAGTTGATATTAAAGTTTAATGTCTTTCAAGGATGTGACACGAAGATTTTGAAGAAAATAGCCCCATCCTAAACTACCCTTTAAATAGAAACTTTTTCGATAATTTTGATTTTCTTGAAAATGGCTGTAACGATTTTGATTAAAATGTCATATGTTTGAGATATTTTTATGGCAAATGAAATGTATATCTTGAATTTTTTGGCTATAGCCCCTGTAGTCGTATTTACTCTGGACGACTTTTGCATAACTGGTAAACCGTTAGAGATAGACAAAATCTTACTATACAAAAAATGTAGATCTTGCTAAAATACACAATTTATGTCTCAATAAATTTTCTTGTAGAGTGAACCATTTCGGAGATATTCCTTGTTGTTTGTGTGTGAGTTTCGGAAAACAACTTTCATGTTGTTGTTGTAGTGTTTAACGCCCGCTATTACTACTACGGCACCGCAGGCGGTGACACTGATGATACATGAAGATGGAGCACCGGTGGAATGAGATGGCGGGGGAAACCGGAGTACCCGGAGAAAACCTGCCCTGACGCCGCTTCGTCCACCACGAATACCACATGCGGGTCCCTGGGATCGAACCCGGGCCGCCTAGGTGGTAGGCGAGCGCGCTAACCGCTCGGCCACGGTGCCGCCACCAACTTTCGTGAAATTGAACATCGTTGTTCATTTTTTTGTATCTTAAGTGTGCAAAGAGAACGGAATCTCAAAGCTTTAAAATATTTGACTATCGCTCAAAACGTGCAAGGAAATAAGCAATAAGATAATTTGCACAAATGTTTACCTCAACTAACACGAAGATATAGGAAGAAGAGTAGAGAAAGTCATGTGAGTGCAACACATGAGATTTTTTAAATTGTTTTGAACTTTCCAATGGTTAATCTCGAAATTTCCTCAATGCTTTATGTCTTTTTCCACTGATGAATATAATAAATAAACTTTGTCTTCAGTAAAAAGCTATATTCCACTAAATGTTAGCGAAACTAAACCAGTTTTCTCTCCAAACTTCTGGGTGAATTAAATCGTGGCCCTACTTCACCAGGTTAGCACATAGTTGGTTTTAAATTGCCTATTATACCTTCGCAATTACCTCAATATATTTGCTGTGAGCCTGGAATGAAAGAACGTATGGCATATCGCCCTGGATCTATTTTTAATGATCTGGCTGGGATTTGTTTTGAGCCAATTAGGCAGCAGCAGCAGCAAATGGACACACTTGACCTATGGCAAGAGGGATTTGCACAAAGCTGATCCGATTTCCATGAATATTAACTGAAAGGATGAGTTACGAGTAGGTATGCCATAAGTACTGCTAATGCCCTCGCTGTTGCCCGGACCGCCATTTTTGTGCTCTTTGTGCGAGTTACGTAAGCAAACACGTGTTTTGAAGATTACCTCTGTTTACGACATTGCCACGGATTAACGAGCTACTGCACTCACATTACTTTCTCAACTCACCTTGTACAAACTCTTTATTGTTGTATCTGCTGAACGCTAACGAAGATAAACGCTAGTTGTACCAGCTAGTTGATCCAGCTGCCGCTGTCATATAACACCGCGGATAAAACCATACAACATGTTCACTTTCTCTACTTTTGTACTCCACACAAAAATTCGATGACGAAATTTCACCGGAAACATACATTTTTACTGTCTGTGGACAGCGTAACTCAAAAACGAACAGTCGGTTAAAAATCAAACTTAGTACTTAAGTTTAATGTCTTTCGAGGAAGCGACACGAAGATTTTGAAGAAAATAGCTCCACCCTAAACTACCCTTTACATGGAACATTTTTAGAAAATTTTGATTTTCTTGAAAATGGCTAAAACGATTTTCATTAAACTGGCTTATATTTTGAGATATTTTGATGACAAATGAAATGTATATCTTGAATTTTCTGGCTATAGCCCCTGTAGTCGTATTTACTCTGGACGACTTTTGCATAACTGGTAAAGCATTAGAGATAGACCAAATCATTCTTTACAAAAAATGTAGATCTTACTAAAATACACAATTTATGTCTCAATAAATTTTCTTGTAGCGTGAACCATTTCGGAGATATTCCTTGTAATGTGTGTGAGTTTCGGAAAACTTAGAGCTTTCGTGAAATGGATCATCGTTGTTCATTTTTTGTATGTTACGTGTGCAAAGAGAACGGGATCTCAAGGCTTCAAAACATTTGACTATCGCACAAAGCCTACTGTATTCCCATATTCCCCTTGTACCTACAAGTAAATAAGCAATAAGATAATTTGTGCAAATGTTTATCTCAACTAACACGAATGTATAGGAATAAGAGTTTGTAAGAATTAATAGAGGAGTAGAGAAAGTCATGTGAGTGTAACTCATTACGATGAGAAATGCTGGCAACTTCCTGACTGATATTTTGTTTTAATTCTTCCAGGGTGTATGGGTTTGTCTTATACACTTTGTTTCCCCAGAGACTGTGACAAAAGAATAAAGCACACGTCAGCTCAATACTGCACTTTCAGAGCAGAGAAAAACAAGTCAACTACGTAACTTGTGTACAACAGCTGCATTATCGTGTTTCCGGGTGCGCAGAGGAGAAACAGCCTGCATGGCTTCCGATGTTTTTGGGTCTCTCTGTAGGTAAAAGCGAATAACAACTTGCTATTTGACAAAAACGTAAGTATTTGGCAACTCAAAGAAAAAGAAAGGAATATCAGGAAATTGTAACACCCACAAAAACGGATTTGGCGTAATTTCTGTGTTTTAACAAAATCTACATGTTTGTGCATACAGACTTTGTCAACTCTTATGGTTCATCAGTTATACGAGTTATTCAGAATGTAGCGAACATATGAAGATATACGATAAAATCTCTTAAAATTGGTATTTAAATAAAATGACCAGACCCATCTTAGATAAAATAAACATTTTGCTAAAGTGGTTCATTGAAAGGGTAGTTTGGGGTGCGGAGAGATTTTTTTCTTTTTTTGTTTATATCTTCGTCTCAAATCTTCGCGAAATGTTGAACTTTGATATTTTGTTTCGTACTTAAAGGACCTTTGTTTTCGAGAAATCCTGTTCACAAACACACACGCGCGCGCACACACACACAGAGTTACGGGCCTTTCTACATAATTTAATTCAGGAAATTCAAAGCATGTATTTTTCATGCAATCTCGACATCGAATGTACCAGTAGAGAAAGCAATAAATAAATTTGTTTAGAACGGAACTCCCAAAAGCTGACCCCACACGTGTTTGGTCCGTTCCTGGCGTGGACAGAAACCAAATTCCACCGTTCCATTATGCATGGTTTGTATCATTATATCCTATTGCAGTATTTTTTATCTACAAAAATGCCATTGGCAACTATAATCCAATAAAATAGGGAACTCTGTTGTTAGCCTAATTACGATTTTATATCACGTAAACGTAATTGCTTGGCAATTTAATTACAAACTGATAATGAAATTAAAAAACTCCCGCCGAGTAGGCAATTTGTTCTCATCAAAGTTGATTTATATGTTCTGGCTCCGAGTTCAAGGGAAAATATCCTTAGTGTTGTGTTGACATTTCTGAATATACTCGTCTTGATACAGGGCGCTCCAGGTGAGTCGTGTAATTCCCTCTGGAAGATATTTATAATTATTGGGGAAGTTTTACTTTCTGCACTGGTAATTAGAGCAAGTAATGCACTCCAACCAAAAAATTGATGTATGTTTTGAGACCCCCTGAATCCAAGAAAAGCATTTTTACAAAAAGGTCCGGCGCGCGTGTGTGTCAGTCTGTGGACAGCATACCTCAAAAACAAAAACTAGATTAAAAACCAAAGTTGGTATTTAAGTTTAATGTCTTTCAAGGATGCGACACGAAGATTTTGAAGAAAATAGCCCCACCCTAAACTACCCTTTACATGGAAAATTTTTAGAAAATTTTGATTTTGTTGACCATGGCTCTAACGATTTTGATTAAAATGTCATATGTTTGAGATATTTGTATCACAAATGAAATGTATCTTTTGAATTTTCTGGCTAAGCAATAGATAAATTTTTAATACACAAAAACTGTAGATCTCGCTGAAACACACAATTTATGTCCGAATAATTTTTTTAGAGTGCACCATTTCCAGAAACTCCTTTTATTTGTGTTAGTTTCAGAAAACTTTAAGCTTTCGTGAAATGGAACATCGTTGTTCGTTTTTTATATGTTAAGTGTGCAAAGAGAAGGGGATCTCAAAGCTTTGAAAGATTTAACTATCGCTCAAAGCCTACTGTATTCCCATATTCCCCTTGTACCTACAAGGAAATAAGCAATAAGATAATTTGTACAAATGTTTATCTCAAGTAACACGAAGAAGATATAGGAATAAGAGTTTGTAAGAATGGTTAGTAGAAGAGTAGAGAAAGTCATGTGAGTGCAACACGTCAGATTTTTACACATGGTTTGAAGTTGCCATACTTGTGTTCTATATAAGGTTGTTCTTCTAATAACAGAGTTAGAAATGTTATATTTGGTTTATGTGGTCATCTGCTTGTCGCATAATATTCCAGTCAAATGTAAGATTGCTGCTTTTGCTTTCTCCAATCAAGATATCAAGATATCTCCCGCTTCCACAGTATCATATGAAGAAAACCTAATGATGCTTTAGAAAACGCCAGAAGATATTGAGGCATTCTTGAAAAACATTAAACTTAAATACAAACTGTAGTTTTTAAGCGACGTTTCGTTTTTGAATTATGTTATCCACAGACTGACACAAACACACACACACGCGCACACACACGCATTTTGGGTGGAGAAGAGATAGTAAAAAGTATAGCATTTCATTGTCACTTCTTGGGCTTTTCTTATGATATAATTAGGTTAGAGAATCTCGCTGCACTGTGCTAACAAATGCGCAACAGCTGACGTAATTCGAAGCAAGAGAGCCGCTATTAAGGTGTCAAATATGGCTGACTCTCACTTCGTTGCTGAAATAGGTGAAATAATTGGAACAGGGAAACCTCACAACACAGAATACAATAGAAAACATGTTTGGAATCAATTTCACAAGTGTTGTATTGAACGAAATTATGAACAAACAGCAGATACTCCAACTTGTTACAGTGCTAGCATCTTAACAAATCGGAGCATCGATGTCATAACCTAGAGACCGTGCCAATGCTATATCATCGTTTAATTCCTGAAATAGTGTTAATAAATGCAACTCATAATAGTAAAATTCTCTAAATAAATTGACAATCACTTGTGGCGTTATTTACCACAATTACAAGGAAAAGGGTACAAAAGCTCGGCGATTCAATAAATTTGTAAATGTTGAACATATATACAGGCCGAAAGGGAAGTCATTAGTGCACTTCAAAGGTGCTGTCCACCGAACGCTGTGGACTTCCACAGTCCACAACATTTCAGTACAAAGGCCACTAGTACAACTCCATCTCTGGGTACGAGTGAGTCGCTTATATAGGGTCTCGCACAATGAGAAACTTCTGAAAGTGGACTGCTCGAGAGTGAGTTAGGAAGAATAGTCTAGACGGAAAAACAGCACACAATAGCTACTGTTTCTGTATGGCCTATTTGTCCTGCAGGGGAACGGGTCATTAAGGCAAGGAAGCGCCCTCGGTTCGTTCCAGGCCGCTGCACGCCAACTCTCACCTGGACCGAGGGCCGCCGTAACAATATACATGTATTAGGCGATTGTGGTTTTACTTACCGGGCCATGACCGTATTATGACGTTACAGATCGTAATGATAGTGACATACCTGTGTACTTGGCGACACCCTTGAACGTGACCGCCTCTATGATGTACGGCTCGCTGCGACCCTTGGCGTTGACGGCGTACAGATTGACCTGGTAACTTGCCCCAGGCTCCATGCCGTAGATGTCGAACACTGGAGGTCCTCGCGCCACTGTCACGTTGTAGCGAGGTCTGAGTCCTGGAAGTTCCAGCAGTTCCATCAGGAAGTTCTGTGGAAGTCCTCCATCGAAACTCTCCAAACACTCGACGTGTAGCGAGTCTGACGTCTGGTTCACGATGGTGCAGTTGATGAGAGGAAACGGCCGCCCTGGTGCAACAACAGAGGCAGATATTAGTGTAAACTGCAACTGCCCCGTCCTCTAGAGGCTAAACATAAATAATTTAACATAAACGAAGTAATAATGTGACGTCGGCCCTGGCTGCACGCCTCAAGTGCAAATAACCTGACACTACTTGCAGCGAATAAACATCCAACAGTGAGTACGGCGGAACATTTATCGACAACGTTCCGGAGTTTTCGAACGCCACCTTGTGTGTGGAAGCGTCAAGAAAACTTCGAATTTCCAGAAAAATCCGTGCTATGACATTCTCGCTTATTAAAAAGGCTTCGGACGTGGTTGCTGTTACGTTACACTGGAAAATGGTTATGTGCTCACTGCTACCTCCCCCACCCCAAGCACTACCTGCCGTTCACTCTAAGCGCTCGCTTGTAAGCAACGCACCGGTCGGTATAAGTGCCCCTAACCTAAATGAATGTCCGAATCCTAGTTATAAAGCCTTCCTGGACGGCAACTAGCTGTGTGTGTGTGTGTGTGTGTGTGTGTGTGTGTGTGTGTGTGTGTGTGTGTGTGTGTGTGTGTGTGTGTGTGTGTGTGTGTGTGCAAATAAATTCCAAGAAATGTTCCATGTAAAGGGTATTTAGGGATGAGGGACATTCTTGAAAATGTTTTTACCTCATCTTTGTGAAGTCCTGAACTTAAATACCAAATTTGGTACTTAACCGACTGTTTTTTGACTTTTCTAATTCAAATATACACATATACAGACACCGACACACACGCTTGCACACACACGCACGTATAAACCTTTCAGTAAAGGCTTTTTGGATTCGGGGGGCTGAAAACGTGTATTTCCTTTGAAATATGGATATTGCATTTTTGGTTGAATACAATAGTTTATCTTCTATAAAACTGGTACAGAAAGTAAACATAACCTCTTTACTTTCACAATGAAAGCAAAGTGATCGGCAAATACGTCAAGGAACGCGTCATTTTTTTAAGGAAGGAAAGTACGATAGTTTAGTTGGGTATCCAATCGTAAAGCTTCAATTGGTGGAGATAAAAAGTTGGAGCGATATTGGACGGTTGCCTGCCTGCATTACCCTCGGCCGACCACGAAAAGCAATCTGGAAAGAATGGGTTGTTCGTGCTGCCGTCTGCCGGTCAGCAAGAAACGAGACCTGGCGACAATTTACGGCTTATCAGCGCACAAACATGGCGTCACGAGCTCAAATTACCTGCCTTACCGCTACTTCGTCAACAGTTCAACTCAATTTATTAATATACCAGACGCAGTTACCTACCATTTACAACTTCTATATTTGTGACAAATGTAAGTATTTCTGGATCTTTCAGAATTAATGCTGCGTCTTTATTTATCTATCTCGTGTCCAACAGGAGATAGCCCATTAATGTAATAATGAAATGTTAACATAGTATTTATGTAATGTGGCCCGGGTTCGATTCCAGGGAGCCGAATGTCGTATTAGTGGTGGACGCAGCGGCCTCTGGGGGTAGTTTGTCCACTCGTCATGAAACAGGCACACTCGCCACTGAATGAGGCATGTCGAAACCTGAACATTGGGGCAGTATTTTTGTGTGAGCAATACATTCATAAAAATAATATTCATTTTTTCATAAATATAGTGTATCTATAGTACTCCCTGTGACAACAGTCATAGAGTCTTATAGCTCTCCGACAGATGCTACGCCGCGAGGAATAATCTTCGTTAAGACTTTCACCCCAATGAAGCTTATTTAAATAAGAAATAATCGTTCCAAATTCAACCTCAGTCTTTGGCTCGAGCTGCAGGAACATCGTTAAATATTGTTCCACCAGCAAGTTAGGGGAGAGATGGCCGGTGGAGTGAGGCAAGAACCTGTTTCACTGGAATGGCTGATTTGCCCACGCCTGGCGTAGTGTAAAGTAAAAAGACTGCAATCGGTTTACCGTAAAAATAAAGTACATGTAATCAAAACTATGTGATCTTCATTCGCTGGTGAATTTTAATGCTCCCGTATTGTATTCAGTAAACCACTTTAATTATTGTTATAATATAGAATATAACAATGCCATATACTCCAATAATACATATACAGTCTGGATTCGAGGAAGTAGTTACTGTTTTATAGATTCTGCTTTTCAGGTCTCCCCAGAAGAAAAAATCCAAAGGATTCGTACAGGATGGAAGGGAAGTCAAGACATTAATTTAAACCAGTGGTAGATTTAGGTATTTGGAGCACATTTTGTATCTTACGTTTTTGTCTCTGACAATTTCCTACGGAGATCGTTTTCTCGAAAACAAGCTGGCGAAACTACAGATTGTGTCACTTTCACTGGTTCAGTACATAAACAAACAGGCGTCACTAGTCTCGAAGGAAGAAGGAATTTAATAACTTCCCTTCCACCCTATATAGTGTCGCTGAAGGGTCCATTTCAACTGCAACAGAATTGTCACTAAATTTTTTAAATGTTTGTAAGTTTGTCCAGATAAATAATGAAATAAAGGCAACAAAAAGCGTTTATTTCGTAAAATAGGCATTTATGTTTAAAATTACAGATAAAGGCAACATAAAACAAAGGTATAATTCATACAAATTCACTTTCAAATTGAAGATAGATTTGTCACATTTAAAAAGGCATTCCGTCTAAGTTCAGGCCTCTGTTATTATATTGAATATATTCAATAAGTTTTCGGTGAAGTATCCTACCGTGGCTATAACGATCTGGTGAAGCGTGATAATACCACCCAGTAAGAGGGGAGGGCATTCCAAACAATGCATGGAAAAAACCTGAAGCGCTATTTTAGCTGAGATCTAAGAATCCTTGCAATATGATTACTGCAACAACAATGACATGTCCAATAATGCAATGGTTTATGTAACAACAGAGTAGTTAACGAGGTTCTTAGTTCTTAGTTTATTTTAAAAGTATTGGCCTGGTGCCGGTACAATGGGCCCGGCTTACAGGCTATATTTACATTGATTTACAGTTGACTTTGTTCATATTTACAGTTTTCGCTATATACAAAAACCCATACGGTGACCATCTGTAGGTCACCGAGAATAGTTTTCTTTTGTCTTTTGTCTGTTTCGTCTTTGGGTTATATATACATATGTACATATTTACAAATTATATACAGACGCATACACGCACGCATTCACCCACACACACACTCGTACACACATACACACACATCTTCACTGGGCACACCAGAAATATGCGTCCCAGCGCACTACACTATTTACAGTTTTGACACTATATACACTGTCCCGCGGTGGCAGCTCCTGAATATTTTCCGAGGCGAGGGCCTCTGCCGGAACATGTATGTGGCTTAGGGACGAGGTTGCGTGGACGCGCATTAGTCGGCGAGCCGAGCCGCTTCTAGAACATTTTTATCCTAGTATGTTTGCGGTGCTTCGGCTCGCCTTTGCCGATGTTAGCGATCACGTCATTTTCGTGGTTCCTAATGCGCGTCCATGCCGCCATTGCTCTTTTGTCTATTGCCTCCGGGATGAACGGGATATGAGTTTCGAGGTGAAGAGTTTGGGTGGTGGTGAGGAGTGGAGCAGAGAGGATTTTTCTGAGGGAGAGGTTTTGGAGGGTTTGGAGTTGTTTGAGGGCAGTTTTGGAGGCATTAGCCCAGGCCACACATGCATACAGGACCACCGAGAGAATAAATGACCTATATAGTATAAGTTTTGACTTTAGTCGCAACTGTTTACTACGGAAGATGGGGGCGCACAGCTTTAGCCGCTGTCTGCCTTTATTGGCGCTATTTTTTATGTGGGTGGACCAACACATTGTTCGGTCCAAGGTGACACCTAAGTATTTAACTTGCTGACGGCAGTGCAATATTTGACCATCGACCGTTAGGTCCGTTGCCAAAGTGTGACGCCGCTTAGAAAAATGAATCAGCTGGCATTTGTCGGGATTAATTTTGATTTTCCAGTCATGTTGCCATGATTTTTTATTTAGTTTAAGGGCGCTCAACTTCTAGGTCATCAGCGATGTTGCCATGAGAGGAAATTGTTCACATAACGTTGCATTTCTGCAAGGCCGAAACGTGGATTTCTATGGTGGTTGTATATTGCAGTGTCGTCAGCATACATGGCGACCTTGCATCTGGCGTCCACTGGGAAATCATTGGTGAACAATATAGTACTTTGTTCTAACAGCAAGAAGATTAGAGGCATATAGGGAACAGGTCACCCCCGTGTGTAAAACTCAGCTAACCCCACCAGGGTATAAGGCCCTTGTCTGTCAAGGATTTTGTGCAACTATCTCTTCTTTAAATTCACTTTATTATAGTTAATAAATGATTTGTATAGTGTCTTCTTTGTTGTGATATCCACGTTTATATCTCTGACAGGACTTACGATACAAACACGCCATCTGTAGAGCACAACATATGTGTAAGGAGAGCCATCTATCGTGAGTGTTATGTACCACTATGTCCTTACACTATTACTAACGTAAACAACCATAGCAATAAATAACCATCGCAAGTCGTAAATACCTTGTTGCATAGTTTGCGGATACATTTACTGCCGTGCATAAAACATGTAAAAAGTAAGTATTTAGCTAGTGTATTAGCGGCACTTTACCACCAACACCTGCTAACCATTGATTAATGGTAAATGGTTTTCGGAAGTGGATGGCTATAAAGTGCAGCGTCAAACGAATTTTACGACAATGAAAGGATTTAACGACTTGCGCGAAGATGCCCTACATTATTCTTTAAGCAAGTCTCCGCGTTCTCTGGAAGTCTACAACCTGCCTGGATACCTGGAACCAACTTAATTCTTATAATTTTCCATCTGCAATAATGTACCATTGTTATGACGACTATACAGAGTGTACCAACGAATACCGAAAACACTTACTGCTATGTTGTGCGGGACGGCAATTAAATTTATAGAATTTAGATGTTCAGGACATGCGATTTAAGATAATACTAATTAGTAATAACTGATTAGGTGACGATGTTAACTATAAAATACATGCTATTGTCACATAGGTTGCTTTCATCCTATTCTTCACAATCAGCTTCTGAATCTAAATATCTCGTTTTCAGTTTATCTTCAGAATTGGAATCACCTGATTCATACAAGTTGTCATACAGCGATAAGACGTCATCACAAGGTAGATAATGAGCTTCTTCTGTTTGTGAGAAGCAGTAAGATAATAGTTGCACCGGTAAACACAAATATCAAGGAAGAACAAATGTCAGACTATACCTTGCTCCACTCTTAGATGACAGTATGGAGTTAAATGGGATATATCTGTCTCTATCTAGCGCATACAAGTTGCCATTAGCCTCGTCCTTTTCTACCCTCGCGCTGTTGCCAGATTCCTAATAGCATGGTATAAATATTCAGTTGTTATAAATTTCAGGTTTGAACACATTATCCTATGCAGAATTTTTTTCTCTATTAGTTTATATCCTTTTTAGAGTCCTTATACATTTCTATAGGCCCATATTTCTTCAAAAAAACATTTTTTTTCAATAGAAGTCCGATATTTGCTGTTTCTATACTCATCACGTACTAACTAACAAACTAACTGCTAGAATGCATCTATATTTTTTTAATAGGTAGACTAAACTATAGTGCTACTACCTGCCTACTTTGAATTCTCTATGTTTACCCAGTTAAGTGTTATAATTTTTTAAATTAAATGTTTTCGGAAAACTTTATACCTGTGCACTGCAAAAGTTACGCAGTGTGAAACTTTTTTGTTATTGAGTTTACATCAGGGAACCACCGAGAACAAATGTGGACGAGGGTTGGAGAAAGTTTTTAAAATAAACCAAAAGGCTGTAACTTCTTTCTTTCATCGAGTAGGGCAAACAAAATGTATTCATCTATTCAGCGTATTCTCGCGCCAGGCCTGACATAGAAGATAGTATAAGGAGCAGCACTAGCATTGGTTCAAAAGAAGTCGGTGTGTAACTGTGAGCTGTTATTGCGTTATTTGTTTAATATTTTTGTAAATATTTGTAGTTATGGAAGGGGAAGCTAGGAAAAGACGATATGTTGGTAAATTAAGAAGGAACGCCAAATAATTATGAATGTGTTAGATTATTTTTGAAGTAAAATGCGTGTAAGGCAGTAAAAGAAACAGCTAAGGCTATCGGGTGTTCAGAAGCAGTAGTGTATAGGATTAAAAAGGAACTAATGAAAGGACCTCTAACAACGCCATCGAAAAAGAAAGCAAAAAGGGCGGGACTACACAAAACGCTGGGTTAACGCAATATGATTGAATAGTGCAAGGTGGAGTGCGGCGAATTGTTCATTCTTTACTGTTTGCAAATATTCCACCCACGCTGAATATAATTTTGTCACGCTTCAACAGTGATGAGACCCTACCAAATTTCTCAAGGGCCACTCTTAGTCGGTTCTTACATGATTTGGGGTTCAAATATGAAAGAAGGGGTAACAAGTGCATATTAATAGAAAGAGACGATATCGATATAATCAGATGGCGACATAAATATCTAAAAGACGTAAAAAGGTTTAGGGACCACGGGAAATCAGTTGTTTATACAGACGAATCATTTGTAAATTTAGGTCATACAGTGACAAAGGCGTGGAGGGATACCAAAGTTAAAAGTGCCCGTCTCGTCAAGCAGCAATTGAAGGACTAAGTACAGGAATCAGGCCACCTCGGGGTCGCGCGCGGAGAAAGTACATGTTGCAACACTGCGCTCCATTTAACGTGTACTGTCTTCTAAGGGTGGAATGCGCTTTAGAAGGTTTAAATAAACCAAGGACTCTCTGAGACCTCTAGCGACGATATAAGGGGAGTTAGGGGTGAGATTTGGCCCATTTGGTAAAAAAAGTTGATTTTTATGTTGCAAAATTGTTTAATGTTTTGTCTATTAAGACTTAATATCGACGGATCAGAAACTCAGTCATGTAAATTATCCTCAATCTGCATCCACAAAATCACAAGTTGTCTCCAGAAGTGGTAACTAAAATTCTATTTCCGGATCAGTGACTTGGTTCTGACCAGCTGCTAGAACGCTATGCCAAGGCTACGACACAGAACTCGAATGTACCTCTTCACAATGTTGTGGGAGCTATTTGTCCAAAATAGGTGTGTGTCTAGGAATAAACTTGAACTTGCAGTACTGAAAACTGTCATGGAGTTTAATATGGGGTGTGTGAAGTCAATTCAAGTGTTGAATAGTCTTAGGAATGAAAACATTTCAGTTGGAACAGTATGCATTTGTCACAAGTGAAATGCTAGAAGATGTATTCAGAGTAGAAAATGCAGTGCCAGGAAACAAACACACACAAGGAGAGCCCAGGAATTGTCAGTACAGGAGAGGATAAGAGATCAGAAAGTGAAACCTATGCTGCAACACACCTCTGATGGGGTTACAACGTTTTAATAGTTTAATGCTGTTTTTCTCAGTTTCTTTTTCTCAGCATTTTCACGCATCTGAAAAATTCCTTGCGACAGAGCTCTTAAGGGATTCTTTTGAAAATTTCAGGATGTGTTCTTATTCATATAAGGCTCCAAAATTGCTCTGGGTTTTGATATCAGTCAAGTAATATTGAACATATTCACATTCAAATGCCGATGGAAAGTTAAAAAAACGTGAAATCTGTAAATAGACATATTAAAAAATTTCCAGATACTAAAGTACTGGTGCAAAATAAAAATCCAGAGCAATTATGACTTTCAAGTGCATGAAGCATCAAATCACCAACTTTCATATCAAACATAGAAAAATTGTTACGCAAGGAGCATTTTTAATCAGAGTATCTTTTAATGAATTAAAATCTTTTAATTAAAGCACTATTTGACTTACTTCAAATTTTGTACAGCTGCATATCTAAACACTATGTTAACGTGGTTAAAATTTGGTAATGCTGGCATACAAATTGTAGAATTTCCTAAACTCACCCCTAACTCCCCTTAAATGAAATTCCAAGCTGCCAAATGAAGTAAATATTGATGTAATTAGGTATCCTCAATTAGAAGTACAAGTACGAGTGTGTGGTTTTATCACAAACACTTACTCCGTAAGCAGCACGAAGATTTGGGTAGAGTTTTTAATCACATTAAAGAGATTGCAGCAGGTAAGGAAGCAAGTGCGCCTCTTCCACCTGGCAACAGCTTTTAATTCTACCAGATGCACTCAAACAGCTACCAAAACTTCCCTATGTGCTCAAAGCACTGGAGGGAAAATAAAAGAGAACGGTGCTGCTCCTTTTTCTCTTGCCAGAAGTGAGTCTTTGACCTAAGTCAAGGGTTAAAAACCGGATAAAAATGCTGAATCGCTATCATTTATATTCAAGTATGGCGGCGTTAGTCGCGTTTTCTGCTTCTTCCTTTCCTTGGTCGAACCAGCTTCCGCCTTTTTCATCCCCACGTTTGCTAATGCCATGAAAAATCCCAAAATGAACCCTAGTGATTTTCACGGTGGCTACCTAAAGGCAAACAGAGTTTATCAGGCAGGGGGAGGGGAGGGGGTAACCAACCCTTTGTGCTAAATTCTTCTTTTTATTACAGAGTAGCAGATAGAACGTGTTCTAGCGCAAGTCGTAAACTACCCTTTTTATAAAGAAACATGCATTTCTGAGTTAGCTTCTATCTCTACCTACTCATTTATTTTCTAACTTAAACAAACACGTAAAACTGTTTTTCTTACTCATATAAAAATATTTACATTCTAACATTTTTACTTTCTCTACCACGTATAGTAAGTAGGGGAAGTATTGTAATCCACCCAAAAATTTGATGTAACGATTTCACCACAAATATGCTTTGAGGCCTGCCCCATGAATCCAAACAAAAGAAAGCATTTTTAGAAAAAGGTATCTATGCCTGTGAACAGCATAACTCAAAAACGAAAAGTTGGTTAAAAACCAAAGTTGGTATTTAAGTTTAATGTCTTTCAAAGACGTCACACGAAGATTTTGAAGACAATAGCCCTACCCTAAACTACCCTTTACATGGAACATTTTTCGAAAATTTTGATTTTCTTGAAAGTGGCTCTAACCATTTTGATTAAAATAACATATGTTTAACATATTTTTTATGACAAATGGAATGTATATTTTGAATTTTCTGGCAATAACCTACGTAGCCCTGTTTACTCTGGATGGCTTCTGAAGAACTCGCAAACCGTAAGAGATAGACAAAATCTTACTGTACAAAAAGTATAGATCTCGTTAAAACACACAATTTATATCTCGGTAACTTTTTTTGTAGAGTGAACCATTTCGGAGATATATTGTTTGGAAAACAAAGTTTCGTCAAATAGAAGTTCCTGATTCATTTTTTACTTACTTTGCTGGTAAGTAGGGGAAGTATTGTATTCCACCCAAAAATTCGATGTCGAGATTTCACCAGAAATATATGTTTTGAGACCCCATAATAAAAAAAGCATTTTTAAAAAAGGTTCGTGTGTGTGTCTGTGTGTCAGTCTGTGGACAGCATTACTCAAAAACGAAAAGTCAGTTAAAAACCAAAGTTGGTATTTAAGTTTAATGTCTTTTAAGGATGCGACACGAAGGTTTTGAAGAAAATAGCCCCACCCTAAACTACCCTTTACATGGAACATTTTTCGAAAATTTTGATTTTCTTAAAAATGCCTCTAACGATTTTGATTAAAATGTCATATGTTTGAGATATTTTTATGAAAAACCAAATGTATATCTTGAATTTTCTGGTTATAGACCCTGTAATTTACTCTGGACGACTTTTGCATAACTCGTAAACCGTTAGAGATAGACCAAATCATACTATAGAAAAAATGTAGATCTTTCTAAAATACACAATTTATGTCGCAATAAATTTTCTTGTAGGATGAACCATTTCGGAGATATTCCTTGTTATGTGTGTGAGTTTCGGAAAACTTAAAAACTTTTGTGAAATAGAATATCGTTGTTCATTTTTTATATGTTAAGTGTGCAAAGAGAACGGGATCTCAAAGCTTTAAAACATTTGACTATCGCACAAAGCCAACTGTATTCCCATATTCCCCTTGTAGGTACAAGTAAATATGTACAAGGGCAGTGAAAGTCATGTGAGTGCAACACATCAGATTTGTTATGTGTAGAGTAAAGCGATAGGAAGGTCGAGTGATCACGAGGTACATGATTGCAGCAAACATGGTGGCGTAGTGTACAAATCAATCTGCTGGGCTCTGACCGATTAAAATCACTGTGGCTTTCTACTAAGCCATCCATTTATTCGCCGTCAATCAATCCATCTATGTAGAGCGCAGGGCCGCGCCGCGCTGCGCTGTTCATCTATCTTTTCTCTTGCCTCGTGGCAATTCGTCACTTTGGAATTTAGAGCTTCATTACATTTTTTTGCTACTGCTGCAACTATCTCTGTGCTCTGAGCTTGCATAATGTGTTGCATTTCATTTACATGCAATATTTCTTTTGCGTAAACAACTGCGCTGTTAGTTTGTTTTGGCGTTTTATTGAAAAAAATACCTTCAATCCTGAAACAGCAATGCTAGTTTATTTTAAGTGGAGGTAGGGAAACAATAGATCCAGTTATATAGTTCTAAAATAAACTAGAATCCCGTGAGAAATGGCTGTCCCCATGGTGCAGTTGGTAGAGCAACTGCCTACTGTTCTAGGGGTCCCGGGTTCGATTCCCGGCAGGGGGGGGGGTAGAAATTTTATTCCAGCCAAGATTATGCCTCATCCTTCACTGAGTCTGGAAGTATAAATAAAAGTGTGAGTGTGTGTTTGAATTCGAAGTATAAAAACCCCAATGATCGAAAAAACCACTGTTAAACGAGTAAGACCATTGCCAATATGAATGTTTACAGAAAATCTCTCTCTGTGTATATCCGACCACCTGATTTAAACTTCAAAATTCTACTTTGCTTCAATGGGATAATGTATAAATTTTGGGGGGCAAGGCATGCCCGTAAAAGGGCACTTAAATCATGACCTCACAGCCTTCTAAATGGCAATGTGGTGTAAGTGATGGTAGATAATGAAAGTACGACGTCCTAAAGGAAAAAAGCTAGAAATTTTTTTTCACAACTTTTTCCCAAATTTCAGCTATGCTTCCCGTTAGCACGAAGATATAGGAACAAGAAAAGTTTGTACAAGGGTAGAGAAAGTCATATGAGTGTAACACAACACATGTTTATTTTCTCTACTACGTATAGTTAGTAGAAGTATTGAATTCCACACAAAAATACGATGTCGAGATTTCACCGGAAATATGTTTTGAGACCCCTTCAATCCAAAAATGAGCATTTTTAGAAAAAGGTCCTTGTGTGTCTTTGGACAGCACAACTCAGAAACGAAAAATCGCTTAAAACCCAAAGTTAGTATTTAAGTTTAATAACTTTCAAGGATGCAACACGAAGATTTTGAAGAAAATAGCCACACCCTAAACTACCCTTTACATAGAACAATTTTCAAAAATTTTGTTTTTCTTGAAAATGGCTTTAACGATTTTGATTAAAATGTCATATGTTTAAGATATTTTTATGACAAATGAAATGTATATCTTCAATTTCCTGGCTATAGCCCCTGTAGTCGTATTTACTCTGGCTGACTTTTGTATAACTCGTAAACCGTTAGAGATAGACAAAATCTTACTATACAAAAAATGTAGATCTTACTAAAACACACAATTTATGTTCAAACAGAATTTATTGTACAGTTAACCATTTCGGAGATATTCCAAAACATAGCTGTATTATCTATAAACATGAAGCAGATCTAGGAATAAGAGTTTGTAAGAATGTATTGTGATACCCTTAATGTTACTTACATATCTAACTGGAGGAGGTCGTAAATACAGATTCAGTTTGGTAATAAAAGATGTGCCGAACCAACCAACATTAAAGCGGCTACAGTTAATGATATGATTTATTATGGGGATAGTTAGCAAGCTTTGACACATATGGCGAATCTTGCACTTTATTACTCCATAAATCCATTCTAGCAAAGTCTTGTCTCCGCAGAGTAATCTTCTACAGTTTTATATGACTCGTAATGTTTGCAGTAAAATCTGTTTGAAAAGATAGCGCGTGCGCGCGGCATTGTCTCCGAGTAGAAGTTAAGTGTTCAATATCTTGTTGGGAATGCCATAAACCACATAGACCAAACGGATTTTTAATTCATGTGTTTTTAGCCTTGCCTACATGCCTCTGCAAATCGCTATGTGTTGGCTTTAAAATTCTGTGCACTTTAAGAAAAATCCGATCTCTTTCACCGTCTTTCTTTACTTTCTCTGTCTCTCATACACTAATTACACAAATACACAGTTCTCTTTTACTGATGTTAACACACTCTACAGTCTTTCATGATATTACAACTCACAACTGTTTACTTCTCATAGCCTTGACTCACTCCCTTCACTATCTTTCTTCACTTTCTCTGTCTCTCATACACTAATTACACAAATACACAGTTCTCTTTTACTGATGTTAACACAGTCTACAGTCTTTCATGATATTACAACTCACAACTGTTTACTTCTCATAACCTTGACTCACTCCTTTCACCGTCTTTCTTCACTTTCTCTGTCTCTCATACACTAATTACACAAATACACAGTTCTCTTTTACTGATGTTAACACAGTCTACAGTCTTTCATGATATTACAACTCACAACTGTTTACTTCTCATAACCTTGACTCACTCCTTTCACCGTCTTTCTTCACTTTCTCTGTCTCTCATACACTAATTACACAAATACACAGTTCTCTTTTACTGATGTTAACACAGTCTACAGTCTTTCATGATATTACAACTCACAACTGTTTACTTCTCATAGCCTTGACTCACTCCCTTCACCGTCTTTCTTCACTTTCTCTGTCTCTCATACACTAATTACACAAATACACAGTTCTCTTTTACTGATGTTAACACAGTCTACAGTCTTTCATGATATTACAACTCACAACTGTTTACTTCTCATAGCCTTGACTCACTCCCTTCACTGTCTTTGTTCACTTTCTGTGTCGCTCATACACTAATTACACAAATACACAGTTCTCTTTTACTGATGTTAACACAGTCTACAGTCTTTCATGATATTACAACTCAACTGTTTACTTCTCATAACCTTGACTCACTCCTTTCACTGTCTTTCTTCACCTTCTCTGTCTCTCATACACTAATTACACAAATACACAGTTCAGTTTTACTGATGTTAACACAGTCTACAGTCTTTCATGACATTACAACTCACAACTCTTTACTTCTCATAACCTTGACTCACTCCTTTCACCGTCTTTCTTCAGTTTCTGTGTCTCTCACACACTAATTACACAAATACACAGTTCTCTTTTACTGATGTTACCACAGTCTAGTCTTTTGTAATATTACGACTCGCAACTGTTTTCTTCTCGTGGCCTTGACTCGCTCCTTTCACTCTCTCTCTCTCTCTCTCTTCAGCTTCTCTGTCTCTCACACAGGAAGTCTAACGTTACAGCCACTAAATACTCATTTAAACTTCGGCGCGACGTATTTTTCACAACGCCCCACACACAGAGCTGTCTCACACTCACTGACACACTCACCGACTCATGACTGGGTGTCCTGTAACTCGTTGCCTCGCCTCCTTGGATGATGGCACAATTCCTTTCTGGAGCTTCCACAAACACGCCGGCCGCAGGATGCTTCTCGAAGGTTCCAGCAATCCTTTGTAATGAGCCGCCCTCATTGTTAGTAACAAACACACAAACGATCGCGTTAGCAATCTGACCTAGAGGTCTCTTGTTTGCGCGCCGGCGTATGTGGTGTGAAGAAGCTTAAGTACGACCGTCTTGTGCGCCGACCTGGGGTTGCGTAATTTTCAAAACGTGATATTTTAATCAAAGTCATTATAGCAGTTCTTCATCGTAATGTTATTCGTATTGTCCTGTGGATCTATTTAAAACACACAATTCATGTCAAATACTTCTTTCGTTGTTTGAGACAACCACTTCCGAGATATTCTATATTACTTGTTTGAATTTGCCAATACTTACACTTTTTCAAATATAAATATGCTATTCCTTTTTTTTCATCTCTTGGCCTTGCAAAGCGAACTTCATTTCAAAGACATCGGCTAGCAACTAGCTCTTAAAACATTTCACTATCACTTAAAGCCATATTTCCTTGTACTGACAGGAAAATTAGCTGAAAATGCTTATGTCTTTTAAAATACATGGATTTGTGAACTATATTTGTATAGAGGAAGGAGATAAACGCAAACTCCGCTCTTTCACAAACGTAAGAAGAGTAGAGAAAACCATATGAGTGCAACTATCAGATTTTTATATATTTACTTTAACGATAGTCAAATATTTAACAACTGAGCGCTATCCGCAGCCTTTTGTCGGAATTCTAAGATAATAATCATAAACAACTGAACAGTTTCAAGCATTCATAAAGCTTTTTTTTCCGAAAATTGAAATGAATTGTGTGTTTTAAGAGAGTTAAGTCTTTTGTGGAGTGGCTGCGTTCTTACTATTGAACAGGAAGATTGCAAAAGCATCTTGTATTACTGGGTACGTGATTTCAAATCCTATTTTCTCTTTTTCCAGGAAATAGCCTCGAGTATTGAAGCTTTTTCCTGCTATTAGTCGAGAAGTACGCTTAAGGAGATTTTTTAGTAAATACTCACTGGCATTTTGCTTGTGCTCGAAGAGGCACGCTGAAGATTTTAAAATAGGAAGTCCTCGCTTTGTTCGGTCCATTTGACATGAGCTAGCTAGTTCTGAATGTGGAATATGTGCAGCGCTGTAAGTAGGGAGTCGAAGAATGCACTCAAGTCCACAGACAGACATACTCGCAGTGAAAGGGATGGATAGATGCACCATTAAAACTTACGTCTTATATCTTCCATGCAGCAACACAGCGCAGCGGCTAAATACAGAACTACATCCTCTAGTTTCAATACAGCGCAGATGGCAAACGCACAAACTAACTGCACATTTCATTAAAGTAAAAATTTCACGATACAACTCACGTAGTTAGTCTAGCTACCAACAGGAAACTTACAAATCTGATGTATTGCACTCACATGACTTTCTCTACTCTTGTACTAACGATTCTTACAAACTCTCATTCCTATATCTTCTTCGTGTTAGTTGAGATAAACATTTGTACAAATTATCTTATTGCTTATTTCCTTGTAGGTACAAGGGGAATATTAGATTCCGTTCTCTTTGCACACGTAACATATAAAAAAATGAACAACGTTGTTGCATTTCACGAAAGCAAGTTTTCCGAAACTCACACACATAACAAGGAATATCTCCGAAATGGTTCACCCTACAAGAAAATTTATTGAGACATAAATTGTGTATTTTAGCAATATCTACATTTTTTGTATAGTAAGATTTGGTCTATCTCTAACGGTTTACCAGTTATGCAAAAGTCGTCCAGAGTAAATACGACTACAGGGGCTATAGCCAGAAAATTCAAGATATATATTTCATTTGTCATCAAAATATCTCAAACATATGACATTTTAATCAAAATCGTTAGAGCCATTTTCAAGAAAATCAAAATTTTCGAAAAACTTTCCATGTAAAGGATACTTTAGGGTGGGGCAATTTTCTTCAAAATCTTCGTGTCGCATCCTTGAAAGACATTAAACTTAAATACCAACCTTGGTTTTTAACCGACTTTCCGTTTTTGAGTTATGTGGTTCACAGACTGACAGACTGACAGACAAACCTTTTTCTAAAAATGCTTTTTGTGGATTCAGGGGGCCTAAAAACATGTATTTCCGGTGAAATCTCGACATTTAATTTTTGGGTGGAATACAATACTTCCCCTACTTACCAGTAGAGAAAGTAAAAAAGGTACGTGTGTGTGTGTGTGCGTGTGTGTGTGTGTGTGTGTGTGTGTGTGTGTGTGTGTGTGTGTGTGTGTGTGTGTGTGTGTCTGTGGACAGCATAACTCAAAAACGAAAAGTCAGTTAAAAAGCAAAGTTGTTATTTAAGATCAATGTCTTTCAAGGATGCGACACCAAGATTTTAAACCAAATAGTATGGGCTATAATCAGAAAATACAACATATGCATTTACAGGTGGTTTTTCCTTTGGAAAAATTTCTCATCGACAATGTTATTCATTGTATTATTATTTGTATAACTTTGGGTTTGTTTACGTTGCTCTCACTCATACTTCCACGCTCTTAGGAGCGTGGGGTATAATCCTACCTGAAGAAAAATTCCTACCCTCCAGCCGAGATTTAAACGCAGGAGCTCTGAATTTGAAAGATTGCACGCTCAACACCAGATTATGTAAACTAGATAGTGAGATTGATTTTGAAAGAAACAGAGAAAAAGCTATAAATATCTCTTAGAGTGTAGCCCACCACGATTGTCACCTGTTTCACAACAGAGCTAACATTACATATGTGCTTAGCCTACCGGTAGCGCCCAACATGCCCAACATGGATGAGACAACAGTGTTTTGCCAAGTTACCTGCAGCCACTACCTGAAAGATGCACGGGGCCCGCTGGTGCCCCACAGAGTTTGACCCCCAACACGCCAGGGTGCCGTAGTCCATGTCTGATACTGGGGTGTAGTTCAGCTGGGATATGGACCCGTCGCTCGTGTAACGAGAGGGTGGAACTTCTGCCAGGTCGCCGGAGTTGTTGAACGTCCAGTGAAATGTGACCAGGGGAGGGTTCGCGTCCACCTCACACCGCAGCGCCACCGTCTCGTGCTTCAGTGCCCCCAACAGCTCCTCTCGCTCTTCCTTGCACGTTGGTACAACTGAAACACCAAATTACATCACTATTAACTTCTAAACATATCCCTGCTTATTAAAATTATTACTGGGATCACATCAGCGTCGCCGGTGTGCAGGAATTTTGTCCCGCAGGAGTTCTTTTACAACTAGTGAAGTTCTGGGCCAGGCATGCGCACGAAAGGAGAAGTAGGGATGGCAGGTGGAGTGAGGCATGAACGTGTTTCAGGGAAGTGGCACACTTGAGCCGAGTTGTCCATGCGCACACACACACACACACACACACACACACACACACACACACACACACACACACACACACACACACACTTTGTAAGGGAAACAAAGGTCAATATTACGGTTTGTTTTACCTCAATATGAATGGGACGGTCAAAACCATAAATAAATTGAGTCCATAAACAAATAAATACAAAAAAAAAAATATATATATATACACATATACGGTCCTCTGTTTAAAAATTGTTTGCCTTCAGCAAACTTCTAAACACATATTTCCTATGAAATTTCGGTATCAAATTCTTGGGTGGAATGCTTCTCTGCCCACTGTGTAACTTTTCAACTTTACAATTATTTTATTTTCTTATTTTTACTTCCTCTACTGATAAGGAAAGTATTGTATTCCACCCAAAAAATTCGATATCGAGATTTCACTCAAAACTAAAAACTCAAAACGAAAACTCGATTAAAAACCAAAGTTGGTATTTTAGTTTAATGTCTTTCAAGGATGCGACACGAAGATTTTGAAGAAAATAGCTCCACCCTAAACTACCCTTTACATGGAAGATTTTTAGAAAATTTTGATTTTCTTGAAAATGGCTTTAACGATTTTGATTAAAATGTCATATGTTTAACATATTTTTATGACAAATGAAATGTGTATCTTGAATTTTCTGGTTATAGCCCCTGTAGTCGTATTTACTCTGGGTGACTTTTGCATAACTGGTAAACCGTTAGAGATAGACCAAATCATACTATACAAAAAATGTAGATCTTGCTAAAATACACAATTTATGTCTCAATAAATTTTCTTGTAGGGTGAACCATTTCGGAGATATTCCTTGCTATGTGTGCGAGTTTTGGAAAACTTAAAACTTTCATAAAATGGAACAACGTTGTTCATTTTTTATACGTGCAAAGAGAACGGAACCTCAAAGCTTTGAAAGATTTGACTATCACAATTATCACGAAGAACATATAAGAATAAGAGTTTGTAAGAATGGTTAGTACAAGAGTAGAGAAAGTCATGTGAGTGCAACACATCAGATTTTTAACCTTTTCAACACTAACTGTTGCTTTTCGCGTCTTCTGGCAGCGACTCTCGTGCAAAGGAACATTCAATCATGGATGTTTCCCAAAGAAGTCTGAAGCAATGTTACAATATGATACAAAAATACCTTCGTTCTTACGTCAAGAATAAGTATTTGTTCATGAATCAGGAGTTTGACATTCAGTAAATAATGGCAACTATTTTAGTGTTTGCGGCAGTAAGTTAGTGGTATCTGGTATCTATATTTTTATGTGTATTTACGGCTGTGCTTTGCAGATAATTTTTGCGATATTTGAAGCGTTTGAAGCTTGCTAATCATGAAAGTAACTGGCACACAGATCTTGATGCGAGCCATGTGGTTTTGAATCAATATTATCTCGGATCTCTGGCGCTCCCCAATTTGCTGTGTGTTCGCAGAGCTATTTATATTTTAGATCAATGATTGCTGAACTGGAAACAGTCTCTGTCATCCTCTTTTCTCGTGCTACCACCACCACCACCACCACCACCACCACCCACCTGCCCGGCTGTCATTTGCAACGCTAATGGCGGACGGACCTGCAAACACTCCTCGACTAGTATTCGCTTTGCTCTATGTATCACTCAAGTCTACTTCATATCTGTTGTGTTGCACTCACACGACTTTCTCTACTCTTATTCCTATATCTTGTTCGTGTTAGTTAAGATAAACATTTGTACAAATTATCTCATTGCTTATTTCCTTGTAGATACAACGGCAATATGGCAATACAGTAGACTTTGAGCGATAGTTAACTCTTTCAAGGCTTTCATGTTCCGTTCCCCTTGCACGCTTAACATATAACAACAAGAAAAACCATGTTCCAATTGACAGAACTATAAGCTCTCCAAAACTTACACAAATAACAAGGAATATCTCCGAAATGGTTCACTGTACAAAAAAAAATCAGACATAGATTATGTGTCTACATTTTTTACCTTCTCTACTGGTAACTAGGGGAAGTATTGCATTCCACCCAAAAATTCGATGTCAAGATTTCACCGGAAATATATGTTCTGAGGTGCCCTGAATCCAAAAAAAGTATTTTTAGAAAAAGGTCCGTGTGTGTGTCTGTGTGCCTGTGGACAGCATAACTCAAAAACGAAAAGTCGGTTAAAAACCAAAGTTGGTATTTAAGTTTAATGTCTTTCCAGGATGCGACACGAAGATTTTGAAGAAAATAGCCCCACCCTAAACTACCCTTTACATGGAAAATTTTTGGAAAATTTTGATTTTCTTGAAAATGCCTCTAACGATTTTGATTAAAATGTCATATGTTTGAGATATTTTTATGACAAATGAAATGTATATCCTGAATTTACTGGCTATAGCCCCTGTAGTCGTATTTACTCTGGACGACTTTTGCATAACTGGTAAACCGTTAGAGATAGACCAAATCATACTATACAAAAAATGTAGATCTTGCTAAAATACACAATTTATGTCTGAATAAATTTTCTTGTAGGGTGAACCATTTCAGAGATATTCCTTGTTATGTGTGTGAGTTTCGGAAAACTAAGAACTTTCGTGAAAAGGATCATCGTTGTTCATTTGTTATCTTAAGTGGGCAAAGGCAACAGAATCCCAATGTTTTAAAACATTTGACTATCGCACATAGGCTACTGTATTATAATATTCCTCTTGTACCTACAAGGAAATAAGCAATAAGATAATTTGTACAAATGTTTATCTCAACTAACACGAAGAAGATGTAGGAATAAGAGTTTGTAAGAATGGTTAGTACAAGAATAGAGAAAGTCATGTGAGTGCAACACATCAGATTTTTCTACAGTAAGATTTGGTCTCTGTCTTACGCTTTACCAGTTATACAAAAGTCATCCAGAGTAAATACTACTACAGGGGCTATTCCAGTTCACACGTGAATAACACTAGGAGTATTTAGAAACGTGGTTTGGCTTGAAGTGTTTTCAAAATTCTGTTTGCAGCAATTATCTTGTTAATTTTCTTGATTACAGTAGACTTAAAGTGATAGTACAATCTATATTTGGTTGTCATGGGATAGCTTTAAAATTCCGTTCACTTTGCATCATCAGAAGAAGTAGAATAACAGGTTTTTAAAATTTTTGCTGGGTGGCGCCCAGCACGTGGACATGCCATCGGAGACATTTGTAATGGTGAAGGATATCATCGCCAATATATATACAATAGCGCACGGACCCTTTCATAAACATTCCTTTTTTGGATTCAGGATATCTCAAAACATGTATTTCTAATAAAATCTAGGTATTGAGTTTAGGGGTGGAATGCAATACGTTCTAGCTATTGTAGAAAATAAGGGTAGCTGTAGGAAAGGGAACAGCAGCTGCCCTCTATGGAGCAAGGAGATAACCTCTCAGAGAATACTAAATACGGGCAGTGGGGTAAGAGGAATTTACTGCTCCAGGTGCACCTTCTCACGGGAGAAGCGAATATTCACGCCATATTTATTATTTTCCTTCCTTCCTCCAGGAAATAAATCAAGCAGTCGGCAGAACAACAAACGGAAATTAACGCAGCATCTTCTGAGACTTTTCTGCAATATTTCCAAACTCTTACGCAATCGTGAGAAGTATTTTATTATTATTAAGGAGCTTAGAGGGAGATTATTTAGGGGATGTAAAGTGCTCTTCTTCCTTCAGGAAATATGTTATGTTTAGCTCTTCCGTGGTTACGGGAAAGAGCAACTCGCATCCTGACTCCCACTTCTTCCAAATTGTCCGGAAAATCAAGATTTATTAGTTTAAAACACTAGAGAAATATTTTATGTGGAGGTTGGTTGCTTCTACTCGTGCAACACAGCTGCGCTTGTAAAAAACCGTTAAACAAGGTTAGCACAACCAGGTCTACCCTATGTATTGTCATTGTTAGGGATGGTAGATTACTTGCTAATGCCGAAGGGAACTCATTACATTAATTTAAACCAGATCTCGATAATTGGAACACTTTTTGTATTTTACTTTTCGCGAAAACAACTTGGCAACAATGCAGGTAGTGTGATTGTCACTTTCACTAGTTCAGTACATAAACAAACACAGTAACGGTGCTTCTTGAGAACACAAACAGATACCCTGCCTTGTCCTCTTTTGTTTACTGCGCGCGTGTAGAGCAATCACAATCGCTAGCTTTCAAAACATTAAAGCGAAAGAGAAAGTCCCATAGAAAATTTATTTTTATTTTAGCAAGACCTACATTTTTTGCACAGTACGATTTGGTCTATCTCTTATGGCTTACCAGTTATGCAAAAGTCATCTAGAGTAGATAGGGCTACATGGGCTATAGCCAGAAAATTCTAAATATACATTTCATTTGTCATAAAAATATCATAAACATCATTTCAAGAAAATCAAAATTTTCGAAAAGATGTCCCATAAAAAGGGTAGTTTAGCGTGGGGCTATTTTCTTCAAAATCTTCGTGTTGCATCCTTGAAAAACTTAAACTTGAATACCAACTTTGGTTTTTAACCGACTTTTTGTTTTCGAGTTACGTTGCCCACAGACCGACATACACACGGACCTTTTTCTTAAAATGCCTTTTTTTTCTTCATTCTGGTGCCCTCAAAACATTTATGACAAATGAAATGTATATTTTGAACTTCCTGGCTGTAGCCCCTGTAGTCGTATTTATGTTAGAGATAGAGAAAATTATAGTATACAAAAAATGTAGATCTTGCTAAAATACATAATTTATGTCTGAATAAATTTTGTTGTAGGGTGAACCATTTCGGAGATATTTCTTGTTATGTATGTAAGTTTCGGAAAAATTAGAAACTTTTGCGAAGTGGAACATCGTGGTTCATTTTTTATATAAGTGTGCAAAGAGAACGGGATATTTGACTATCGCTCAAAGCCTACTATATTCTAATATTCCCATTGTACCTACAAGGAAATAAGCAATAAGATAATTTGTACAAATGTTTATCTCAACTAACACGAAGAAGATATAGGAATAAGAGTTTGTAAGAATGGTTAGTACAAGAGTAGAGAAAGTCATGTGAGTGCAACACATGATATTTTTTCTTTACAGTGAACCGTTTTTGAGGTATTCCTTATTATATGTTTGAATTTGCCAATAGTTATACTTTTCTCAAATAGGAATTTATTATTTGTCTTTTTTATACCTCTTCGCCTTGCACAGCCTACTGTATTCCCATATTCCCCTCGCCCCTGAAAAAAATTAACGATAAGCAGTGATTTTATCGATTAAAATGTGATAGAGAAATAAACATTTACAAGAACAGTGTGAGTATATCTCTACAGATATTTGTGAACAAATTAAATAGAAGCAATGTCGGTGTATAGAGGAAGGAGGTAAAACCAACCTCCTGTCTTTCGCATACACTGGACGCCGCTGCTGCAGGTACTCCACCTGTGAAGGTCAGTAGAAGGCTGCGAGCATGGTGAAAATGGAAGTGATTGTACAAGAGTGAGTAGAGAAAGTCATGTGAGTGCATACATCGAAACTTGTTTTTAACACGAAACGAAAGGAAGTGACATTTGTGATAAAAGTTAATGGAAAGGCAATCCATGAGGAGATCATGAATTCTACAGGAGTAACGAGAGAGTGAAATAAAATCAAATACCTACGTACTGTGCTGGCGGGGAATAAAGTATATGAATCTTCCGGGCAAAGAACAGACACTGCTGTAAGAAGGGTTTCATTATCGGAAACGATCGCCGGAAAATCATTAAGGACAAGGGGAAGGAGGGGGGAAGGAGGGGGAGCCCGTCCTAAGCCTTAGAGAACATTTCTGAACAAACAAGAAGAACTGCGAGTTTAAAGCCTTGAACTCAACTGAAGACAACTTCTTCCTTCTCTGCATTTCTTCGTGTTTGTTACCCTTGTACATTTCCAATTAAACTTGGAGCAGCCATCAGAAATGCAGCCAAACAAAAGACGAGCGAGCGAGCGAGCTAGCGAGTGTTTTGTTAGCTCAAATTTATGTCCCCATTTAAACTTCCCTCCAATAAATACGCGATAAATTACTGTTTAAGAAGTCATAATTAAGTTCCAGTAACAAAACAAGGGCGAAGTATCGCTGTCTGTTGTCTACTCCTCCTTGACAATGTGCTAACTAATGATTGTTGTGCAGCAGACGGACTAGGCGCTGCACTGGGCAATTCCCTGTGTATAGCACTCTCGTGGGTAAATTACAAACGTGTGGCAAATTTTACTCCACACAGAAATACAGAGTGAGAGTGAGTCAGACTGTCGAATTATATTTATATGGACTATTTCATATATAGCTGCTTGTCCTGTATAATAGTGACCTAGTCTAGCTCCTTCTATTATCACAAGTAATATGATAATACGTGTGATCTAACTGATAAATTCTCAAGTAGAGTGAGAGTGAGTCAGACTGTCGAATTATATGTATATGGACTATTTCATATATAGCTGCTTGTCCTGTATAATAGTGACCTAGCCTAGCTCCTTCTATTATCACAAGTAATATGATAATACGTGTGATCTAACTGATAAATTCTCAAGTAGAGTGAGAGTGAGTCAGACTGTCCAATTATATTTATATGGACTATTTCATACATAGCTGCTTGTCCTGTATAATAGTGACCTAGTCTAGCTCCTTCTATTATAACAAGTAATATGATAATACGTGTTATCTAACTGATAAATTCTCAAGTAGAGTAAGAGTGAGTCAGACTGTCGAATTATATTTATATGGACTATTTCATATATAGCTGCTTGTCCTGTATAATAGTGACCTAGTCTAGCTCCTTCTATTATAACAAGTAATATGATAATACGTGTGATCTAAGTGATAAATTCTCAAGTAGAGTAAGAGTGAGTCAGACTGTCGAATTATATTTATATGGACTATTTCATATATAGCTGCTTGTCCTTTATAATAGTGACCTAGTCTAGCTCCTTCTATTATAACAAGTAATATGATAATACGTGTGATCTAACTGATAAATTCTCAAGTAGAGTAAGAGTGAGTCAGACTGTCGAATTATATTTATATGGACTATTTCATATATAGCTGCTTGTATTGTATAATAGTGACCTAGCTTAGCTCCTTCTATTCTCACAAGTAATATGATAATACGTGTGATCTAACTGATAAATTCTCAAGTAGAGTGAGAGTGAGTCAGACTGACGAATTATATTTATATGGACTATTTCATATATAGCTGCTTGTCTTGTATAATAGTGACCTAGCTTAGCTCCTTCTATTATCACAAGTAATATGATAATACGTGTGATCTAACTGATAAATTCTCAAGTAGAGTGAGAGTGAGTCAGACTGTCGAATTATATTTATATGGACTATTTCATATATAGCTGCTTGTCTTGTATAATAGTGACCTAGCTTAGCTCCTTCTATTATCACAAGTAATATGATAATACGTGTGATCTAACTGATAAATTCTCAAGTAGAGTGAGAGTTAGTCAGACTGTCGAATTATATTTATATGGACTATTTCATATATAGTTGCTTGTCCTGTATAATAGTGACCTAGCCTAGCTCCTTCTATTATCACAAGTAATATGATAATACGTGTGATCTAACTGATAAATTCTCAAGTAGAGTGAGAGTGAGTCAGACTGACGAATTATATTTATATGGACTATTTCATATATAGCTGCTTGTCTTGTATAATAGTGACCTAGCTTAGCTCCTTCTATTATCACAAGTAATATGATAATACGTGTGATCTAACTGATAAATTCTCAAGTAGAGTGAGAGTGAGTCAGACTGTCGAATTATATTTATATGGACTATTTCATATATAGCTGCTTGTCTTGTATAATAGTGACCTAGCTTAGCTCCTTCTATTCTCACAAGTAATATGATAATACGTGTGATCTAACTGATAAATTCTCAAGTAGAGTGAGAGTGAGTCAGACTGACGAATTATATTTATATGGACTATTTCATATATAGCTGCTTGTCTTGTATAATAGTGACCTAGCTTAGCTCCTTCTATTATCACAAGTAATATGATAATACGTGTGATCTAACTGATAAATTCTCAAGTAGAGTGAGAGTGAGTCAGACTGTCGAATTATATTTATATGGACTATTTCATATATAGCTGCTTGTCTTGTATAATAGTGACCTAGCTTAGCTCCTTCTATTATCACAAGTAATATGATAATACGTGTGATCTAACTGATAAATTCTCAAGTAGAGTGAGAGTTAGTCACACTGTCGAATTATATTTATATGGACTATTTCATATATAGTTGCTTGTCCTGTATAATAGTGACCTAGCCTAGCTCCTTCTATTATCACAAGTAATATGATAATACGTGTGATCTAACTGATAAATTCTCAAGTAGAGTGAGAGTGAGTCAGACTGTCGAATTATATTTATATGGACTATTTCATATATAGCTGCTTGTCCTGTATAATAGTGACCTAGCCTAGCTCCTTCTATTATCACAAGTAATATGATAATACGTGTGATCTAACTGATAAATTCTCAAGTAGAGTGAGAGTGAGTCAGACTGTCGAATTATATTTATATGGACTATTTCATATATAGCTGCTTGTCCTGTATAATAGTGACCTAGCCTAGCTCCTTCTATTATCACAAGTAATATGATAATACGTGTGATCTAACTGATAAATTCTCAAGTAGAGTGAGAGTGAGTCAGACTGTCGAATTATATTTATATGGACTATTTCATATATAGCTGCTTGTCCTGTATAATAGTGACCTAGTCTAGCTCCTTCTATTATCACAAGTAATATGATAATACGTGTGATCTAACTGATAAATTCTCAAGTAGAGTGAGAGTGAGTCAGACTGTCGAATTATATTTATATGGACTATTTCATATATAGCTGCTTGTCCTGTATAATAGTGACCTAGCCTAGCTCCTTCTATTATCACAAGTAATATGATAATACGTGTGATCTAACTGATAAATTCTCAAGTAGAGTGAGAGTGAGTCAGACTGTCGAATTATATTTATATGGACTATTTCATATATAGCTGCTTGTCCTGTATAATAGTGACCTAGCCTAGCTCCGTCTATTATCACAAGTAATATGATAATACGTGTGATCTAACTGATAAATTCTCAAGTAGAGTGAGAGTGAGTCAGACTGTCGAATTATATTTATATGGACTATTTCATATATAGCTGCTTGTCCTGTATAATAGTGACCTAGCCTAGTTCCTTCTATTATCACAAGTAATATGATAATAGTGTGGTCTAAATATAAATTCTCATGTAGAGTGAGAGTGAGTCAGACTGTCAAACTATATTCATAGATTAATAATAAAATATTAATTCAAACACTGTTTCGCAAAGATTGGACCAGAAAAAGTTAAATTATATAAAAGCAACCTAAAGTTTGTTCATTTCGATTAGTGTATTCCTACTTACTCAGCGCTACCAACTGAGCAAAATGAAACAAGAACTACATACTTTTCTATCTTCTCTTGATTTTTAGCATTAAAACATTAATAAGCTTTCTTACGGAAAACACATTAATTAACATGAGATTTTTGACACTGTAGATATTCGAAACTTCTATAATTACGGCACCTTGAGTTAAAAACTTTATTTTGTGTTTCATGATGAGAGAAAAGCTGCATAAAACACAAGTGTTATTTAAGTGGTCACAGGTCTGTGGGCATGTTTGGAGGTTTTCACGTTTGTGGAGCTGTCGACAAGTCTGAGTGTATACAAGTTTAATTAGAAAGCGTGTATTTATTTGAAGGCAGCATCTTCCACAATTGACAGAAGTGAATACAAGACGCAACTAAGCATGGTGGGAGTGGAAGCAACTACGTCACAAAGCCTTTTGAAACGACTAGACTTCAAGCTAGGGATGCTCTAGCTTTTTTTCTAGCGAACTTTGAAACTAGAATGCTTAAGGGCTTTCGAAGCAGTAAGACACAAAGAAAACAAAAGACAGACACATGTATCAAAGCAGTTCAGTTCTACGAGAACGCACCTTTGTACTTTTGTCTGCGCAAACAACTCGGCAAACTGAACATCTGAACCATTCAGTCTTGCTGTTTCAGAAAAACTTGGGCAAAATATTCATTTTCTCACTCTGCTTTCATATTTCATTCCACAAAACAGCAGTTATAGAAACAACGCAGTGCGCATGCGCGTGGTCAGCACAACTAGACAACGAAAATACGAAACATGGTATCTCTGTTCAGCTTCTTCACGCAAACATTTTCAAAAACATTCTCCTGCCCTTTAAATAGAACATTTTTTATCTTCTCAAACGATTCTGATTAAAATACCATACGCCTGGCGACTTTTGCCTAACTAGTAAACCGTAAAAGGTAGAAAAAATCTGATGTGTTACATTCACATGACTTTCTCTACTCTTGTACTAACCATTCTTACAAACTCTTATTCCTATATCTTCTTCGTGTTAGTTGAGATAAACGTTTGTACAAATTATCTTATTGCTTATTTCCTTGTAGGTACAAGGGGAATATTAGAATATAGTAGACTTTGTGTGATAGTGAAATCTTTAAAAACTTTGACATCCCGTTCTCCGGCACGCTTAACATGTAAAAAAATGAACTACGGTGTTGCATTTCACGAACGTTTTAAGTTTTCCGAAACTCACACACACAGCAAGGAATATCTCCGAAATGGTTCACTCTACAAAAAAATTTATTTAGACATAAATTGTGTATTTTAGCAAGATCTACATTTTCTGTATAGTATGATTTGGTCTATCTCTAACGGTTTACCAGTTATGCAAAAGTCGTCCAGAGTAAATACGACTACAGGCGCTATAGCCAGAAAATTCAAGATATACATTTCATTTGTCATAAAAATATCTCAAACATATGGCATTTTAATCAAAATCGTTAGAGCCATTTTCAAGAAAATCAAAATTTTCGAAAACTTTTTCCATGTAAAGGGTAGTTTAGGGTGGGGCTATTTTCTTCAAAATCTTCGTGTTGCATCCCTAAAAGACATTAAACTTAAATACAAACTTTCGTTTCTAACCCAATTTTCGTTTTTGAGTTATGCTGTCCAAAGACACACACACACACACACACACACACACACACACACACACACACACACACACACACATACACACACGGAGCCGGTGAAATCGGCTTTGAATTTTTGTGTGGAATACATTACTTACTGCAACTAAATACTGGAAGAAAAAGTAATGATTAAAAAGTAATGCGGAGTACGTGCGTGTTAAATGCAGAATAAACTCGTCCGTTTCTCGACTCTGTAACAATGCACTTCCCACACACACAGATATAGTATTACCTCACCAAAGATTAATTTTACAAGGTTTTTACCTCCGCTAGCCACACCGCCGATATAAAACCCCGGCACAGTATAAAAAAAGGAACACATCAACGAACAGAAGTCCGTAGAATTTACTGCAAATGTTTTTCGCCTCACAGGCGCTGACGTAACAGTTGTACAAATCTGCAGCTTGTTCTGTCGCCGAGTGTTTCGGCGAATCGCGTAAAATCCGGTTACATCGCTGCGCAAAACCCAATTTAATCTCCGCTCTGTGCAAAGACACCTATCACGTAAACATTAGATGTGGCGCTCAAAAAATGGGCTGGAAATTGGAACTGGAGGAGCCAAAAATCCCCTCTAACAAATAGCGAACCACTTTCAATTAAAACCGCCGCAAGTGAAATTAATACCTGCAAATTCTGAAAGATAATTAAAGGAAAATACAGGAATTCGCTTTTTTCCTATCATTTTCAATCATCAAAAGTAACCTTTTCATTGCGTTTTATTCGCGGGCCCATTTTTCAAATTAAAATGAACACGCATTCATAAGACCCAAAGAGTCGACTAATTTGGGAATGTTTGGTCGTTAAAGCCACGAAACAAAAGAACAAATACCTGATTTTTTTACTCTGTATACATACAAATTCACACCTTATGTGTCAAACACCGATTCTTCTTTCGTGTTAGTTACAAAAATACTTGTATAGGAATGATTTTAAATCAATCAATCGATCCCATCTGTGGCATTGAGTTTTTAGTTCTAATTCTACCTCTAGAAACACGGCTTGTATGTAAAACACCAGCAGTAAGCTTGTTGGTATTAATAAATAATAATAAATTGTAAATTCTGAATAGTATTTCAAATAAAGTCCAACACAGCATGCGGAGACAAGGTTTAAAATGTGAACTAAGCACATTAACAATGGGTTTTTGGTTATTTTCCTCCAGCCGCAGTCAAGGCCACGGAGGAGCCGAAAGTCGACTTCACCTTTTAGGACTCTAACTTTTCATGACGATAGCTACTCAATTGTCACAACAAGGCTGAGTGCACCCCATACCAGACCTCCCATTGTGGAAAAGTACCCATAATGGTAACGGGAATCGAAGCTGGGACGATCACTGTTCATTTAAACCATCTCACAGCGAACGCTTTAATTAAGATTTGATGATTATCATTTATTCTACTTTATTCCATGTAGTTAGAATTAATGCGTAACGCGTATCTCTGTTAGCAACATTCTCTAGAAGAATGAGTAGAGAAAGGCATGTAACTGCAACACGATATTTTCATACAAGGAGCAATACAAAGCAATGTTTCCTATGAAATCTTTGTGAGGAGCTCTTACGTGCAATGCAATACAAAACATATAACGAACTAAGTAGAGGAAAATGCACACCGATAATAAATACCTCGGCAATGGCTAATTTCACAACTCAACTTGATACAATTTCTGCTTTAAAAGGGAGCACTCAATTTATATTTTAGTTTGGTTAAAAAATCGAGTTTTATTGCAACACATGCACCATACCTTAAATAATATATCTGCAAAGTCTTTTGGACACTATTTTAAAGTGGTATGCCTTTGCGCATGCGCACGCCTTTCACTTCAACTTTAAACCCATTTTACTCGGAAACAATTTTGTTTCCTACTTTCTCATATACAAAATCCATTTTCTCCCACACAACTTTCGCTAAAGATCTAAAAATTATTGCAATATGGTTCAGAATATGTCCGTTTGGAATGTTGATATTGCTGATAATTTTGCTTAAAAACTGATTAATATAACAATACGCTGTTTTATTACATTTTTACACTTTGTGGTATTAAAAAATTTGTTTCTGACGTGTTGCACTCATATGACTTTCTCTACTCTTGTACTAACCATTCTTACAAACTCTTATTCCTATATCTTCTTCGTGTTAGTTGAGATAAACATTGGTACAAATTATCTTATTACTTATTTCCTTGTAGGTACAAGGGGAATGTTAGAATACAGTAGGCTTTGAGCGATAGTCAAATATTTGGAACCTTAGAGATTCCGTTCTCTTTGCACAAAAAAATGAATAACGATGTTCCATTTACGAAAGTTAAGTTTTTCGAAACTCACACACATAACAAGGAATATCACCGAAATGGTTCAACCTACAAGAAAATTTATTTGGACATAAATTGTGTATTTTAGCAAGATCTACATTTTTTGTATAGTATAATTTGGTCTATCTCTAACGGTTTACCAGTTATACAAAAGTCGTCCAGAGTAAATACGACTACAGGGGTTATAGCCAGAAAATTCAAGATATACATTTCATTTGTCATAAAAAATATCTCAAACATATGGCATTTTAATCAAAATCGTTAGAGCCATTTTCAAGAAAGTGAAAGTTTTCGAAAAAGTTCCCATGTAAAGGGTAGTTTAGGGTGGAGCTGTTTTCTTAAAAATCTTCGTGTCGCATCCTTGAAAGACATTAAACTTAAATACCAACTTTGGTTTTTAAGCGACTTTTCGTTTTTAATTTATGCTGTCCATAAACACACACACACGGATCTTTTTTAAAAAATGCTTTTTTTTGGATTCAGGGGGTCTCAAAACATACGTTTCCGATGAGATCTGGACATCGAATTTTTGGGTGGAATACAATACTTCCTCTTAACAGTAGAGAAGGTAAAAACTGTGGGAATGACTTTTCTATAATTTTAATATTTATCCGTTGGTGAATTATAAAGTTCTATGAAAACTGGAGCAAATGCGATAGAATTTGTGTGACAAAATTGGAGTAAATTACTTTGTAAAACAAGCAACTGCAGCCATTTCATTTTCTCTTTGGATGCTCGTAGAAGGAATACTAGGATGCGTTCAAATGTTTCCAGGTTTTGTTGAAGTTTCGCTGTATGCTAGCACACAGTGTAAGTGGTCAGCAGGCTTCCCGCGGCCTTTCCGACATTATAACACACGAGAGAAGCATAGGTCCCACAGTCTTAGAAAGGGTCGACGTAGGCTATTATCAAAATCATTAAAGAGTGGTTTTTGAAAGTGGTTTGAAAATTGTGACCTCTAAAGGGTACTTTGGAGTGCAGAAATTGACTAGTAGACTTTTTTTTTTTTTAATTGTTCCATTTATATCCCACCTTCCTTGCCTTTTGGTGGTGTTACACCTTTAACGTTGGGTTTTTCTGTCTTTGGGGGTTTTATTCTTTCAATTCAAACACACATTCACAATTTCATTCATACTTCCAGACTCAGGGAAGGATAAGGAATAATCCTGGCTGGAGAAAAATCTCTACCCCCCTGCCGGGAATCGAACCCGGGACCCCTAGCACAGCAGGCAAGTGCTCTACCAACTGCGCCACGGGGCCAGCCAAGTAAACGTTTTTTGTCGCATCTTTGGAAGTTAAATATTAGGTTTGATGTTTGACGGACGCAGTTTTGTTGTTCACAGACACAAATACCCTTTTCACTTTCACTTCGATGTAGAGATTTCACCGGAAATATACGCTTTGAGGCCCCCTCAATACAAAAGGGAATCATTTTTAGAAGGTCCATGTGTGTGTGTGTGTGTGCGTGTGTGTGCGTGTGTGCGTGTGTGCGTGCGTGTGTGTGCGTGCGTGTGTGTGCGTGCGTGTGTGTGCGTGTGTGCGTGCGTGTGTGTGCGTGTGTGCGTGTGTGTGCGTGTGTGCGTGTGTGCGTGCGTGTGTGTGTGCGTGTGTGCGTGCGTGTGTGTGTGTGCGTGTGTGCTTCAGTCTGTGCACAGCACAACTCAAAAACGAAAAGTGCAGAAGTAGTGATACTGCCAACAGTTGAAGATCGCTGTTTGTTGGAAGGTACTCAGCTATGCAGCCTGGTGGACTTTGCACCACTAAGCCAGTTCCTCTTGCATAATCCAGAGCTGTCCACAGTGTTGTGCCCCATACGAAAATGACAACTTGTTGCTCATAGTCCAAAGCTTAAGTAGGCACTTTCGTCACGGATGTCTGCACAACACCCCCCCCCCCCCCCCACTGTACCAAAACTGTCATCAGTTGAGGACCCAACTCAAACAGCATAGCTGGAGTAATGAGGGACTCCAAATAGTAGATTATGCACCAAGTACTTTTAAAAGCACTTATTGCTCTGTCTAAACAAATAAACAAGCCCTTGGGCAAGGGGTTCCTACCCGGGGGGGGGGGGGGTGACTGCGCGCGTGCGGCGGTCATTTTTGGGGAAAGGTCAACTGGGCCCGGCGGTAATTCCTGCATTTTCCTTCCCCATTTTTAGAAACTTAGGACTCTATGAACAATACATTTTTTTTAAATTGTTCAAAAGTAAAGCTTTTTCTTCTGTCACCCAAACAATGTTTATGCAGCGAGGAACTTCTGTCAACGTCACATGATGTAACGGGAGCAAACATAAAATATTTTACATTGTGTTTGTCATACGTAGATCAAATATTGCCTAGCTGTTTTCTCTCCAACACGATTTTCAGTTTATTGCACTGCTTCGCTGAGAGCGCAGGATCTGCATTTTCAATTTTCTTATAAAGCTCTTCTATTAATTGTAAAACATCTGACAATTTGATTTCTTGAGTCCAAATGCAGAATCGTTTTGGTGATATCTGTAAAATTATTTTTAATAAAGAACAAATGTTTACGTATATTGCCTGTAAAGGGACCCCAGGGGCCATTGCTTTTAAAATCAGTGACCAGCTTGGGGATTTTAGAATTTTTTTTTTCACATTAGCAATGAAGCTGTCCATATCACTGTACTAGAAGGGTATCATTTCGGCTACACATAAAGGCAGTTGGGGGACGCAGCGGTCGGGCGGTAGGCCTTGGCCCGGTAAAGACTGTTGGGGCTTGGGTTTATTATTCTCCTATTTACTTGTGTGGTAGACTGTGTACTGGAGCGGGAGTTATGACGTAGTTATCGATGAAAGAAAGGTACAGTAAGCAGTAACATCTTGTACTGGAAACGAACGCGCGTGCCGCCGGCTGCCGTCCAGCAAACCGCTTTGTAAACCACGTCAGTAATTTGGAAGGGGAACTGAATGTAATTCAGAAGCTGCGGCTGCAGTGTCGTGGTTGAATTTAATTACCTTCCCTAGGGCCACATTCGGTCTGATGAACATCTCACGGGTGTGGCTGCCTCTCCAGGCGAATTGTCGCCAGTTTGCTCAATACTTACCTACCTATCTACCTATCTACTTTACTTTCCTTCCTTCATTTCAGTCAATTCAATACACCAGTTATTCATTTCCAGTGCTAGTTAGTGACTATACATTCTCCATGTTGAATCTTTGCAAGACAGTGACCTTGATATTTATCCAACTTATCAATCTGACCATCCCACTGCTGACACCAGTGTGACAAAATGAGAACTAGCTTCAATTATGCCCCTTGTAAAACTGGAGTGATTTTACAACTCCCAACTGTAATCTGTAATCTTCTAGTTATCTCGACACAAACTTTTCTGTCTTTCTTTACTCTGTCTGTCTTAACACTACAATGCCCAGAGAGGTTAAAATCAGCCTTTCCCTTTTTTAGCTCTTAACTACTTTTCAGAGAAGGTCCAAGGAATATGTACTTTCATCTGCGCATTTCGCTCAACCCAATTTGAATTGAATTAAATAATGTTTTACCTTGAGCGCCCAGCTTATCATATCGAAGTGGAAAAGGTACAGAGGCAACCAAAGCAATGTATATACCAAATTTCATTTCAATGTCTAATCAAATTCTTGATATATTAATTTATTTATATCAATTTTATTGCCAATAATCAAAATCTATCTCCTACAACAGATGCTGAAATACAAAGTTGATTATTTAAAATTATTTACCTTATTATCACTGTAATAAATTAAAGGATGAACATTTTCATACAATGAATATTCTTAAAAAATTGTTTAATACCGCAAAGGGTAAAAATGTCATAAAACAGTGCGTTATTATATAATTCCAAATGCACATTTACTACCCATATTCTGAACTATATTGTTGTTTCTGAAAACATGAATCCCTCGCCTCCCTAGGGAATTACAACTTTCGTGTAGTACATGTTTTGCAATAAAAATCTAAAAATCGATTTTTTTTACCACACAGGCTGAAATATCACTTTAGTAATATGCTTATTATCTCTGTTCGTATGCTTAAAATTTATTTTATATACTTTATATTGAAGCTCTTCTAGTTTGTGAACTAAAATGAACTTTTAATTAGACTGACGTCAATAATAAATGGTCAATACAGCCATCCAACACTCACTTAAATTGCTTCAGCTCAAAACTGACTTCGAAGTGGCGTATCCCCCCCCCCCACACACACACACACTGCTAACCAACTCTTCCCTTAGTCACATCAAACACCTTCCTCACCGTCCGGCAAGCTCACAAAGACAATCAGTAGCACGGATATTTCTAGAAATTCCTCTTTGTCTCGAACCTTTGTCAAACAAGCTGGCTGCTAGAAGTCTCGCGAAAGTCGAACTGCACTAAACGAAATGAATGTATTTTAGGTTATTTTTATACAGATAATTTAAGATTTCACAGGTCAAATATAGAATTTAAATTCATATTGTCGAGCATTTAAATCATCCATCAAAATTACAAAAGGAGATGGCTGGAAGTTCGACTTCATAGCACGAGTAATACAACGTCTAACGAGAGAGACGATAATTGGAAAGGACTTGCTTTACAACTGGCGGGCAAATATAGACTAAGTCACACGAATTAAAAATCAGAGAGTGGGAAAATACTCGAAGAATAAAGCTGTTAGATGTTATTGAGGAAACAGGAGCTAATATCCAAGCTTATGCGTGTGTACTTATACAAACAGATGTAGAGGGAAACAGTCACGTGATCGCCACGGCATCCAGGTCCCTGAGCAAGGTGCATAACGGAGCAATAAATTGCAGCAAAATGTTTACAACACTAAGGTCATAGTATGCACGGACCACATCAGCTTGTCCTTCATAAAAAATGTAAACTTACGAGCTGCAAAATATCCGGCTATATACATTAAATTACATCCTACGACACTGAAGTGAGACGTATTCCTGGAAAGAACATTTTTCAGCGACCTGCTATCTGGACAGTTAGTTGACAAACAAATTTCTGAGACCTTGTCACACCCTCAGAACGAAGTCAGGCTAATGAAACTTAGTCTAGAAACTGTCGAACAAGTTTAACGACATACCAGCGTTACAATATCAAGATCAACCTTTAAGGAAATTGTTTGAGACAGCCCCAGGAATATAGAATGTCACTGGTACGATAGCCACGCTCAATAATGTTTTATATAAGTTGCATGGACACACCAATAAGAGATGGAAAGTTCCAGTACCTCAAGAACTGGAGAAGAAAGTAATTGAGAGCTTCCATAAAGACCTAGCCCATCCGGGATTCCACAGGACCGCAATGGCAATCCAAGAACATTTGTACATTAAGCGAATTGACCGAAGGCCACCTGCGAACATTGCCAAAAAGCGAAGCCCATCAACGTGACATACAACTACGGACCCCGAACAGTAATAAGCGAAGAGAAAAATGCGTTAGTCGCTATCGATGAACATGGTGAAATGCCTGCGAGCCTGTACAACAGCAAATACGTATTTGTAATGTTTGACGTCTTCTCAAAATATACTCTCCGACAACGCCACTGTCCATAAGAGCAACATTCCTACTTCCTCCTTAGATGACAACATCAAAATTTACAATTCGTCGGTATATTACCCACAAGGCAACTCATGTGAGAGAGTCATGCGTGACCTGGGTATATACTTCAGGGTTCTGTGGCATGCAAACCACTGTGGGTGGTATCACCACTGCAAGACCATCGAGAGGATATTAAACCACTCTTTAACCCAACAACCGAGTCCCTGGTACTTAATGTTCCGACCACCACGAACGCGGAAGCCTTCAGAAGGATCAGGGAAAAGGCCGAAAAGAGAAACGCCAAGATCAAAAGAGGAAGAAATAATGGGATCCCGAGAAGTGTTGGCAAAACAATTGAACCTATCACGTGCCCAGAGGAAGGTCTATTGGAAATGAATCTGCTTTACAGAGGACCCTTGAAAATAACTAACAAGTTTGGCGCTCATACATTATGAACATAAGGAAAACCACAAAGTAGTACAAAGATATCATAAAACCTTATAAAGCCTTATAAAAATAACCAATGTAGGGACAGGCAAAAATAAAAATAATGCTTCCTAAAGTACGAAAACGAATTTGATATCGTAACAATGTGTGCACACATTAATGTTTAAGTTGCTTATTTAATTAGGATATCATCAAGAAAAATTCATCAGAATGTATGCAATGCGTTCTGTGTTTGTTTAATAATTACCTACATTCTGATGAAACACATTTGAGGCGATGTTTCTATGTAAGCCCTCTAAAATAATCTATCACAAAATTATAGAGGAGGCAGAAAAACTTCCTAAAATTAACAATTGTAAATATAGTTGGCAAAGTGAAGATTCAATTGTCTTCATTGCAAGGTTTGCTGATGCGTCACATCGAAACAGACAATGTCCGCGGGAATTGAGTGATTATTCTGTACAAAGTGTTTTTCAGACGAACATTTATGGTAGTGGAAAAAGACAAAGTAACGACGTCCAGAATAAGTGTATATTCTGCAAAGCGGCTCGAAATATGACTTACGAAAATCTATAGTCCAAGCGTGTGTAACTGTGGACCCTGCAGTGTGATTCGAAAGGACAGCAAGCCATGAGATTATGTTATTTTGTGTTAATATATTAAATATGTGTGTTTACAATTTCAAATAAAAACAACTACCTGTGAGTGGAATAGTCCATATAAATATAATTCGACAGTCTGACTCACTCTCACTCTACTTGAGAATTTATCAGTTAGATCACACGTACTATCATATTACTTGTGATAATAGAAGGAGCTAGGCTAGGTCACTAGTATACAGGACAAGCAGCTATATATGAAATAGTCCATATAAATATAATTCGACAGTCTGATTCACTCTCACTCTACTTGAGAATTTATCAGTTAGATTACACGTATTATCATATTACTTGTGATAATAGAAGGAGCTAGGCTAGGTCACTATTATACAGGACAAGCAGCTATATATGAAATAGTCCATATAAATATAATTCGACAGTCTGACTCACTCTCACTCTACTTGAGAATTTATCAGTTAGATCACACGTATTATCATATTACTTGTGATAATAGAAGGAGCTAGGCTAGTTCACTATTATACAGGACAAGCAGCTATATATGAAATAGTCCATATAAATATAATTCGACAGTCTGACTCACTCTCACTCTACTTGAGAATTTATCAGTTAGATCACACGTATTATCATATTACTTGTGATAATAGAAGGAGCTAGACTAGGTCACTATTATACAGGACAAGCAGCTATATATGAAATAGTCCATATAAATATAATTCGACAGTCTGACTCACTCTCACTCTACTTGAGAATTTATCAGTTAGATCACACGTATTATCATATTACTGGTGATAATAGAAGGAGCTAGGCTAGTTCACTATTATACAGGACAAGCAGCTATATATGAAATAGTCCATATAAATATAATTCGACAGTCTGACTCACTCTCACTCTACTTGAGAATTTATCAGTTAGATCACACGTGTTATCATATTACTTGTGATAATAGAAGGAGCTAGACTAGGTCACTATTATACAGGACAAGCAGCTATATATGAAATAGTCCATATAAATATAATTCGACAGTCTGACTCACTCTCACTCTACTTGAGAATTTATCAGTTAGATCACACGTGTTATCATATTACTTGTGATAATAGAAGGAGCTAGACTAGGTCACTATTATACAGGACAAGCAGCTATATATGAAATAGTCCATATAAATATAATTCGACAGTCTGACTCACTCTCACTCTACTTGAGAATTTATCAGTTAGATCACACGTGTTATCATATTACTTGTGATAATAGAAGGAGCTAGGCTAGGTCACTATTATACAGGACAAGCAGCTATATATGAAATAGTCCATATAAATATAATTCGACAGTCTGACTCACTCTCACTCTACTTGAGAATTTATCAGTTAGATCACACGTGTTATCATATTACTTGTGATAATAGAAGGAGCTAGACTAGGTCACTATTATACAGGACAAGCAGCTATATATGAAATAGTCCATATAAATATAATTTGACAGTCTGACTCACTCTCACTCTACTTGAGAATTTATCAGTTAGATCACACGTATTATCATATTACTTGTGATAATAGAAGGAGCTAGGCTAAGTCACTATTATACAGGACAAGCAGCTATATATGAAATAGTCCATATAAATATAATTCGATAGTCTGACTCACTCTCACTCTACTTGAGAATTTATCAGTTAGATCACACGTATTATCATATTACTTGTGATAATAGAAGGAGCTAGACTAGGTCACTATTATACAGGACAAGCAGCTATATATGAAATAGTCCATATAAATATAATTCGACAGTCTGACTCACTCTCACTCTACTTGAGAATTTATCAGTTAGATCACACGTATTATCGTATTACTTGTGTTAAATTAACTCCTATACATGAATATTCCGTAAAGGGCATTCTCAAATACATAAAAAAGTTCGCGAAGAGTTATGAATTATGGCAAATGCATATAAGCTAATTGAATGACTGTCTTGCCAGTGGGTATATTAATGTTAATACTCACACATGACTCGGAGTGCGACGGGGTTGCTTGTGCCCTTGCCTTCCGTGTTGGCCGCCAAGCAGGTATAATCTCCGGCTGTGTGACGGGTCACACCCTGCAGCACCAGGCTGTGGTCGCTGAGGATCACCCCGGCCGTCACGTTGTGGTGAATCTCTCTGCCCTGCAAAACACAACATACAAACATTTCACTCTACCTACACACATGCTCAAGACGTACTTACATACTTAAAGAAATTTTATGTGTTGCGCTCACATGACTTTCTCTACTCTTGTACTAACCATTCTTACAAACGCTTATTCCTATATCTTCTTCATGTTAGTTGAGATAAACATTTGTACAAATTATCTTATTGCTTATTTCCTTGTAGGTACAAGGGGAATATGAGAATACAGTAGGCTTTGAGAGATACTCCAATCTTTTAAAGTATTGAGATTCCGTTCTCTTTCCACGGCTAAGGTAAAGAAATGAATCACGATATTCGATTTAACGAAAATATGTTTTCCAAAGCTCACACGAATAACAAGGAATATCTCGGAAATGGATCACACTACAAAAAAGTGTACTTGACATAAATTGTCTGTTTTATAGACATCTACATTTTTGCACAGTAAGATTTTATCTATCCCTTACGGTTTACAGTTATGCAAAGGCCATTCAGAGTAAAAACGACTATATAGGCTATAGTGAGAAAGTTCAGAATGTATATTTCATTTGTTATAAGAATGTCTTAAATATATAGCATTTTAATCAAAATGGTGCGAGCCATTTTTGTGAAAATCAAAATCTTCTAACAATGTTTCATGTAAACTGTAGTTTCTTTGAGTCGCATTATTAGTTTATACGTTCACATTTCTTCAACACCCAGCTACTTAACATGACAAATGGGCTTCGAACTGTTTACCTCCTACGTCACTGCAGTCTATATCGGCGGTGGTGAGGCTCATGCACAAGACCCAATAGGTACAGTTGAATTTGAAGATTTTGAATCACTCCATGGACTCGATCCATAAGGTCCTCCGCCGACGTTACAGGAGTGTCATACTCTTCATACAACTCCACAGAAAACAGTCGACAGGTGTGAGATCTGCTGGCCATAGAACTGGTCCACCTCTACCAATCCATCGATTCCAAATTTTGATAGCCTTCCTAAACAGTCAGTATTGATCAGCTGTTATCATGTAAGATTTCAAAATACTTTCGTAAATTAATCAGAAAGTTCAATCGCCTAGTTGTTCCGCAGATGTGTGTGACTGCTGCGTCAGAGAAGATGCCTACAGAGCAGGGGGCCGACGTTACTTAACAGCCGGCGAGCTGGGCGATACTTACCCTACCTCCAGTGTAGCCAAGTGGATAAAGGTGCTGGTTTAGAACAACAATTTCTGGTTTGACCTTTAATACACCCTATGGATGCGCTTACTAAAGCAACCATTTTGGTGCTTCGTTGCGCAGGTGATCACGGATTCAGACCCGCCTTGCGCATGGGTATTGTAAATTGGGTATATATTGTGTCTATCTACTCTTATTCCTATATCTTCTTCGTGTTAGTTGAGATAAACATTTGCACAAATTATCTTATTGCTTATTTCCTTGTAGGTACAAGGGGAATATGGGAATAGAGTAGATTCTGAGCGGTATTCTAATCTTTTAAATCTTAGAGATCCCGTTCTCTTTGCACGCTTAATATATAAAAAATGAACGATGTTCCATTGCAAGAAAGTTTTAAGTTTTCCAAAACTCACACAAATAACAAGGGATATTCCAAAATGATTCACTCTACAAAGAATTTACTTGTCTTTTAGCAAGACCTCCATTTTTGTATATCAAATTTTGTCTATATCTTGGTTCGTTATAAAAATATCTAAAACACATACTTGGAACCATTTTCGAGAAAATGAAAATTTTCTAAGAATTTTCCATGTGAAGAGTAGCTTAGGGTGGAGGAATTTTGTTCAAAATCTTCGTGTGGTATATTTGGAAGATATTAAACATAAGTACCAACTTCAGTTTTTTAAGACTTTTCGTTTATGAGTTATGCTGTACATAGACTGACACAATGACAGAAATTCCAATGAACATTTTCCTAAAACTGCTTTTGTTATTCAGAGAGCTTCAGAACACATTTCCTGTTAACTTTTGAGTGGAATACAATACCTTCTCTAATTGCAATACGTATTATTGAACGTAAAATAGCATCATTTCAGTGTTGTCGGTATTCAGTTGTTTCTCACGATTACGTTGTAATTTTAAGACCAGCATTTAACGTTCAGTTCTTAAATATTTGAGTATTGCCACTTGCTTTGTATCTATGTGTAAGTATGTTGCAGAAAGGTTGCGTACAACAAAGACATTTCTTAGTTGTGAACATATAATTATGTACTTGTTGCATGGACAAGAGTTGGAAGTTAATTAGTTGGCAGTCATGTGTACTCTAGTGAGTACAAACAAAACCACTTGTGGCAGTCGGTGTTTATATACTTGCAGCACAGTTGCCTATTTCCAGCGTAAATATCTCGCGCCACACAAAAGAATGCTTTATATCTAAATATGCCACCTCCAACATAATTTTCTACTTGCTGAGCATTTTGTAACATTGCCCCAGCTAGCGTATGCAGTGGTCCCTATGTTTAAACCCGCTAAACACGCTCTTTCAGGTCCTAAAACAAAACAAGAAATAAATAAATATAATTGCGTGTTTCATGTTGCGATAGGAAAGTGATAAAAATGGAAAGAGATATATAAATAATTGTAATAAATTATTGAAGTAAGTGTATACCATACGGCGCATGCGCAAAGGGCAATTAGACGTTTCGGTTAACTGAATCAATAGGAAAGTCGAGCTCAAGTTATGCTACGGTTACAAATCACAGCATGTTTGTCAGTTCCGAAATTTAAAAAGAGAAAAGAGACTTAAAAAGATGCCCCAGTCATACAGCTCGGCTTACGGAACTGTCGGGAACTTGACCCACATGAGGCGGCTGAGGGAAGACTACCGTCTGGTTGAGCCGGTAAGAACTCTACCAGCTTCTAGGGATTCAGAAAATACTATCATCTGCAGCACAGAATAACGTTCCAACTAGAACTGGGTGACTCAGTTGGTTAGGTGCTGGTTTGCTGATTCCAATGTCGGGGGTTCAAAGCCAGGCGAGACCGATGGCTTTTGAGACCTCAGTAGAGGTAAAAGAACACCTGCGGGACAAAATTCCAGCACACCGGCGACGGTGATATGCAATTACCAGCGCCATTATTGAAACATACAATGGATTCAGATCTGGGAAATGGGGAGGCCACGCTACTGGGCCCCTTTGACCAATCCATACATTGCCCGTTGCAAACCCTCAATACGAGTAAAATGACTATATCTCAACATACATATGGTTCCGTACCTATGTTCAAAGGAACATTAATTCTAATTTTGACCAATCGCAGCCCCTGTTACAATGTCAGACACTTATTTCAATATATATTTTTGAAAAACGAAATTGGAAATAAAATGATAGGAAATGAGGAAAGCAAATTAGCGATAGAAGCCCATAATTCGCCTTAACCATCAGGGAAAACGACAACAAGGCTATAGTCAGAACTGGCTGCCCCAGCAATCGAACCCAGGGCCTCCGAACGGCAGTACAGGTCGGTAGAGAAAGTAAAAGGAAATACCTGGAGCAAACTTAGAACAGAAGTAAGAACCCGTTAAACAGCAAGAATTCTTTGTTAATTGAGCCTGAGGATAACAAATAATTTTGAAGTTAGAGAGTCATTTAGAAGTTTGCAAGTTATTCTGGCCGTGGGGTTTCGCAGTATTTCTAATTTCGCTTCCTTCTTCGCTCATCCTGCCGCTGCTGCTCTTATTAAAGATTAAGAAAGGCTTAAAAGTAAAGGGAATAGTCGTCGTTCTCGTCAAACTTCAAAGCTATAACTGTATTTCGTAACGACCTTCCCGAACTGCTTTTCCTTTATCTGCCTCGGGAAATGGACTGGGAATACGCGAAACTTAGTGCAAGAGGCCTTTTCAATACTGCAGCGGGGTGGCTCAGAGGGTAACGTCTCTGCACCGAGGTCGGCGGTTCAGTCACGTGATCGATATTATTCTAAGTCTATGATTTTTTTTCTTTTTTTTCGGATGTTTCGTGGACCCCATGGGATGGGACAAGCCCGAGGGAGTGCCGTGTCCCATAACCCTCTTGGGAGTCGAACCGGTGAATCTGGGACCTACCAGCTGGTTGTCGTGGCAACGTCCCGGCCGCTCTTCATCTATACATCCTACAACAATGTACCTTGTGGGGGACTTAGGCACAAAAGATCGTCTTTCGTTCTCGCTGACCCAATACCTTGTTGAGAATGCAATAAACCATTATATGCATCATAATATCAGAGCAGGGTTGCCAACCAATTTGAATGTATGAAATACCATTTTCACTAATTTGTCACACCAGCGAAATGTAACTAATTACAAACAGGAACACTACTTTTGCTGTCATGGCCTGACTTGACTCCTCTAAAGTAACGTTTTCCAACTCTATCCTTTATCCTCTTGTTGCCAGTGTGCTCAGATCTTGTAATCTCAATGAAGAAGGCACCATTCATAAAATCGATTATCAATGGAGAAAACTCCAAATGCGTGGTATTCAACACTTCTTGTGAACGAGTTTTTTCTAAACTGGGATTAAAAAAACCAAAGTTACAAACAGATTGACGCTAGATACGGTAAATGGACTTATTCAGTCGCCTCAGCTTATGAAATAATGTAGCAGATCAGTTTAAGTTTTCCAAAGGTCACACAAACAAGGAATATCTCCGAAATGGTTCACTCTAAAGATATTTATTTGGACATAAGCTGTGTACTTTAGCAAGATCTGCATTTTTGTATAGTAAGATTTGGCCTATCTCTTACGGTTTAACAGTTATGCAAAAGTCATCCAGAGTAAACAGGACTACATAAACCGCCATAAAATATTTCATACATATGGCATTTAAATAAAAATTTAGACATCTTCGAGAAAATCAAAACTTTCGAAAAACGTTCCATGTAAAGGGTAGTTTAGGATAAAGGAATTTTCTTCAAAAGCTATCTGCCACATTCTTAAGACCTTAAACTAAAATACCAGCTTTGCTTTCAACAATTTCTCGTCTCTGAGTGCTGCACACACACTGACACACAGGCACACACTGACTTTTTTCTAAAAATGTTTTTATGGATTCAAGGGGCCTCAAATCACATTTCCGGTGAAATATTGGCACCGACCTTCCTCTATTTTACTATACGTAGTAGAGAAGATAAAACTATGTCAGTATTGTTATGTGGACATCAATTAAACCACTGAACTATATATTGTGCAATACTTGGGGTAGAGTATAATATGTGAAAAATAGTTTAAACTTGTGGCCCCAGAAACCAGTATATCTGATAAAAATGAATAGATTGCTTGCTCAAAATTCTCTATAACCCAGAGAACAGCTCGGTTGTTGGAATATAGAACATTATCGCGTCTAAATTGAATGTAAAATTTCGCCAAACTGCTCCACTCATCTTAAAGTTTGATGTTTCAGCAGATGAGAAATGTTGAACCACTCAGATGCGCTAGTTTTAGAAAAATGTTACCTACATGTGGAAAATTGTACGTTATGCAAGCCAGAAGAGCACGTGGTAAATTTAGCATGTTACTTAAATAGAAGTAGAAACCGTACATAAATCGATACGGAAAAATATGGCTTCATTTGGCTCAATTTTTTTTTTTTAATTTTTTTTTTTTAAATTTTTTCTACTTAACTAATTGTATTACTGGGGTGACTCTGTTTATTTTTGTTACAGTGGTGGAGTTGGTCCGGTACCGCCGAAGCAAACCGGATGCTTGTGGGTAATGTTAAAGTCGGGTCGTTGGCTTAGGCAGGTCAAGTATCATGGCGTTGCCCTGACACTGACCTGCGGTTTGGGGGGAAGTTGGATCGTACTGAAGGACCGGATGGAGTACCGAGTAGAGGTCTGAGGAGTGTCAGTCGATTCAAAATCTGATTAAGTAAGTCCTGTAGTGATAATGTGTGTCCTTGTAGAATTTCTTCTAGTGTCTTATGGACCTTGTGAATGCGTGTGTCGTTGATGTAAGTGAAAACTTTCTCCAGCTGCTTGTTGAAGTGGTCACGGAGGCTATTGTTGTCTTGATGAACTGTGGCAGGTAGCGTTGTTTGCAGGTTGTGGGCGACATCCTTAACGTCCTCGAGAGCACGAGTCAGGGCTGTCTCCCATGCTGCAACCCGGTCGGTGAGAGTCTGAAGTGTGTCTTGTATCTTCTGTAGTGCGGCGGTGTTGTGGAGTACAACGGTGATAAGTTGGTTGTCTGCAGCGTCGTGTTGGTCGGCGGTTTGGCGGTTGCTCATGATATGTTGGTGTGCGGCGGTGAAGGTCTGCGAGGCGGAGAGTGGTTGTTGCGTAGGCAGCTTGTGAACTGCAGGCGTCTGACGGCGTGGGTTCCTGGGGCACGCCGCCTGGCCCGTGAAGTGACCAGTGCGGTTGCACGTGGCACAATACTGTCACCGCGCCCGCCGTATCTAATTGCCGACAACCGCAGTGTCACCCATCGCATTATTGTCGGCACTACCGCAAAGGAGCCGAAGGAAAGAGACAGAGAATGGCCGCATTGTTGGGGCGCTTGCCGAAAGAGAGAAAAGGATAGAGGCTACTGGAATCTTCTACTTTGTATATCTCGCCGCAATAAGTGAACGTTCCTGAAGCTTCCAGAATAGTGCCTGGGAGATATAAATAGCGGTAAAGTGCGACAGAAGAGTCAGTCAGACGTATGTGAAGGTTGAGAGTCGTGCCGACGGAGAGGACAGACGATGTGAAGCGTTGTGCCGACGGAGAAGGGACAGTTCTTTGTGTTACGAGTTCGGAGCCGTGCTGTTGGAGAATCGGAAAAGACTTTCTTGCTGTTGCAACGAGTGTACAAGTTACTGTTTACGGAAATAAAAGTGTGTCTTTATCTCCACTACATTCTGTCGTATTTACTTCACACCCACACCAAAAGTTACACTGGTGTCAGGAGTGGGATTCGTCGAATTGCTTCTAGTTTCGTTACATCGTCGTTAGAAGTTGCAACGTTGGAACCAAGATGGAGGGAGATTCGGAAACCAGGATGATGGCAATGATGAAAGAATTATTTGCCAAAATGGAAACGTCATACGACAACCTCGTTGCCGAGCTGAAAGAAGAAATGAAGAGGAGAAACAACCTCGCTGCCGAGCTGAAAGAGATGAAGACGGCAAACGACAACCTCGCTGCCAAAATGGAAACGTCAAACGACAACCTCGCTGCCAAAATGGAAACGTCAAACAACAACCTCGCTGCCGAGCTGAAAGAGATGAAGACGGAGCTATCGGCGAAAATTGATGGCGAACTGATTGGCGTGACGGAAGACGTGGAAGAACTCGGCGAAAAGGTGGAAGACCTCTGTCAGCATGCGGACGTCGAGGAGGACGACGGGGAACGTCTTGGCGCCCTGGTAGTAAGAGTTGACGAGAGCGTCAAAGTACTGGATGCCAGGGGCAGACGGAATAGGGCGGAGCCGGAGAGGGAGCACCTAGTGGCCGAGGCGACAGTTGCGCCCGTTTCGGATGATATGAGGGAAGACGTGGAACAACTCGGCGAACTGATTGGCGTGAGGGAAGACGTGGAACAACTCGGCGAACTGATTGGCATGACGGAAGACGTGGAACAACTCGGCGAACTGATTGGCGTGACGGAAGACGTGGAACAACTCGGCGAACTAATTGGCGTGACGGAAGACGTGGAACAACTCGGCGAACTGATTGGCGTGAGGGAAGACGTGGAACAACTCGGCGAACTAATTGGCGTGACGGAAGACGTGGAACAACTCGGCGAACTGATTGGCGTGAAAGAAGACGTGGAACAACTCGGCGAACTGATTGGCGTGACGGAAGACGTGGAACAACTCGGCGAACTGATTGGCGTGACGGAAGACGTGGAAGAACTCGGCGAAAAAGTGGAAGACCTCTGCCAGCATGTGGACGTCGTGGAGGACGACCGGGAACGTCTTGGCGCCCTGGTAGTAAGAGTTGACGAGAGCGTCAAAGTACTGGATGCCAGGGGCAGACGGAATAGCGCGGAGCCGGGGAGGGAGCACCTAGTGGCCGAGGCGACAGTTGCGCCCGTTTCAGATAACGAAAGTGTACGTCTTGGGGAAGACAAAGGGGCAGTTCAGGGACGTCGTCGAGGATCCCCTGGAGGAGTGTGTCGGGTACGTAACCAACCAGGATATGACGTGGAGGACGATCAGCAGGGAAGCGCACAAGCAAACGAGCAACACGCGAGAACCGACTTGGCGTGTGACATGGGGGGACCGTCGGAGCCATCCAATCACCTGACGCATAGTGCCGTGAACGGAAGAATGGTGGACATCATCGTGGACGGCAGGATACAGGAGAGGCCGTGCCGAGCACGAGTGAACACGAGTGCAGCGCAGGACGCGACTCGCGCGGATGTGGTGGGGTTTGTTGCCGGACCCATCGGAAGCAAGGTGGCTGCGAAGGTGCGCCAGAGAGGTCGGCGGACACGGTACCCAATGAGCCGTTTCCAAGTGCGCAGGATGGCCCGTCAACACACCAGGAAGAAGGGCAACTGGACGAGGGACCGTCAAGACCGGCGGTACTGTTGCAGAATTTCGAAGCAGGATGGCATACGTCGTCCTACCCAGACCAAGGGACACTATCCAACAGCGATACCTAGGATCGTGCCTCCTGGAGAAGAGGTTCGATGGGATAGTCCGCCGGGGCGCAAGGGAGATGCCGCAGTGATAGTGCTGGTCGGGACGACCAGCTCTGAGGAGGGAGCAGTGTCACCGCGCCCGCCGTATCTAATTGCCGACAACCGCAGTGTCACCCATCGCATTATTGTCGGCACTACCGCAAAGGAGCCGAAGGAAAGAGACAGAGAATGGCCGCATTGTTGGGGCGCTTGCCGAAAGAGAGAAAAGGATAGAGGCTACTGGAATCTTCTACTTTGTATATCTCGCCGCAATAAGTGAACGTTCCTGAAGCTTCCAGAATAGTGCCTGGGAGATATAAATAGCGGTAAAGTGCGACAGAAGAGTCAGTCAGACGTATGTGAAGGTTGAGAGTCGTGCCGACGGAGAGGACAGACGATGTGAAGCGTTGTGCCGACGGAGAAGGGACAGTTCTTTGTGTTACGAGTTCGGAGCCGTGCTGTTGGAGAATCGGAAAAGACTTTCTTGCTGTTGCAACGAGTGTACAAGTTACTGTTTACGGAAATAAAAGTGTGTCTTTATCTAGACTACATCTGTCTACTTTACTTCACACCCCACAACCAAAAAGTTACAATACACTGGGCGACGTGTCAAGTCGTGGCTGGTGCAGGATGTGGTGAAGGTGCCGGCGCCACAGTAGTGGCAACGTGGGGGGTCGGCGCAGGTATCGGCGGTGTGACCGTACTGGCAGCAGCGTCGGCAGGGAATAGGGCGTACATCACGGCTAGCCTCGACTGGGAGCACCTGCCCTAGGGCAGGAAGCCCGTCCTTCAAAGCAGCGCGGTAATCTGCCCCATCCCAAAACTCTAGGCGCACCAGCGGCGACGGTCCTCTGGCTGTGATGATGCGCGTCGCTTTCATGAGAGAAGGCCAGCGACGTCGGGCTGCGTTGAGGAGAGAGTCCGGAAGCTGCCGATGTACTCCGCGCACAACTGCGCTGTAGCTCTGCAGCCTCGTGAGGTTAGGATGACTCTCTCTGGACGTTCGATATTCAACCTCTGGCTGTGTCGGCTGTGTGCGGTGGGTGGTTGATGTCGGCGTGGTGTCGCAGGCTGAGATACCTTGGTCAGGCGTCGTAGATGGAGGAGTTGGCGAGGAGGCTGGCTGTGAGGCAGGGACGGCGCTGGCGTTTTCAGTCTCCCCAGAAGGTTCTTCGGAGGCTCCTTGGACTGCTGCGGCGGCTCGCTTCTTCTTTCTTCCTGCCATGTTGTCTCTGCGGCGGCTGTAGCTGGACTCGATGAACCAACTGCTGAACTCAATGCCCTTTAATACTAAATTTGAAAATTAAAATGCCTTCACATTAACGTGGCAGTCTCGCAACCGGAAGGTCCAGGGTTAAAATCCCGTGAGCCGACTACATTTTATCGTAGTTTACGTCAGTTGCCAAAAAAAGAAATCCCGAATTGGATATTCAATACTACGACACAAAGTTCCATTTTTAATCTAAAACAATAGCAAAATTGAAAAACCGACAGTGATAATGCATGCTGCGCCATCTATCCACAAACACTGAAAACCGATACACTTGATGGCACCGTAATGCCATCTAGTGTTACAAAGCGGAAGTAGAATTGCCCAGCACTCATCTCTGTGGACTCGTGAGAAGCATCGTTCTGGGCCGGATTTGAACCAGCGACCTTGGGATCAGAAGGCCAGCGTCTAACCAGACTGACGCTGAGGACCTTGTCCATTCCTATCAATGTTGCAAGTCAGGGTTTCTCTCCATAACAGATTGAAATTTCTTGATTACTTGAGTCACCCAGACAGTCCCTTCTTCCGCAAAGCTCATTGCTTCCTTCACTGCCACGTCACGAGTTGCTTACTTCAAAATACTGCCACCAATGAATCCAAAATTGCTTTGGATGTAAACAACTTGGCACTCAACTTTTTTTTTCTTATTTATATTATATGTATATATATTATTTTAGATAAGCGAAGTAAAAACATGTAAAAAAATCTGATGTGTTGCACTCACATGACTTTCTCTACTCTTGTACTAACCATTCTTACAAACCCTCATTCCTATCTCTTCTTCGTGTTAGTTGAGATCAACATTTGTACAAATTATCTTATTGCTTATTTCCTTGTAGGTACAAGGGGAATATTAAAATACAGTAGGCTTTGCGCGATAGTCAAATCTTTTAGCTTTCAAATTCCATTCTCTTTCCACGGCTAACGATGTACCTTTTGACAAAAGTTTATATCCCAAAACTCGCACAAATAACCAGGAATATCTCGGAAATGGTTCACTTCACAAAAACAATTCATTTGGACACAAATTGTGTGTTTTAACAAGAATTACATTTTTGTGTAGTAAGCGTTGGTCTATTAGTTACGGTTTGCCAGCTATGCCGAACTCACCAGAATATATAGGACTTCATGGGGTATAGCCAGCAAACTCGAAATATACTTTTCGTTTGCCATAAAAATATCTTACACATATGGCATTTTAATCAAAAGGGTTAAGAACCAGTTTCAAGAAAATCAAATTTTCGGCAAATTTTCTATGTGAAGGTGTAGGAATTTTCTTCAAAATCTTCGTGTCGCATCCTTAAAGTATATCAAACTTAAATACCACATTTGGTTTTGAACCGACTTTTCGCTTTTGAGTTATACTGTTCACAGGCCTGCGTATGTGTGAATTCAGTATGGCGGACATTATGCTAAACTGCAGAAGAAATTACACCAAAATGCCGTACTGCCAAAATACATAATTCTTTCTTCTTGTTTACCTAAGTACTCTAACTTTATGTAGGACTTACAAGCCAGTGTCTAGAGAAAGACGTCTGTCAGGGAACACAGGAACCTATGTACCAGACAAAGTGAACACCTGCAAGTATGAGAGTGAGGCAGTGATTACCCTCCCCTTATGTAGGACTTACAAGCCAGTGTCTAGAGTCAGACGTCTGTCAGGGAACACAGGAACCTATGTACCAGACAGAGTGAACACCTGCAAGTATGAGAGTGAGGAAGTGATTACCCTCCCCTTATGTAGGACTTACAAGTCAGTGTCTAGAGTCAGACGTCTGTCAGGCAACACAGGAACCTATGTACCAGACAGAGTGAACACCTGCAAGTATGAGAGTGAGGAAGTGATTACCCTCCCCTTATGTAGGACTTACAAGCCAGTGTCTAGAGTCAGACGTCTGTCAGGGAACACAGGAACCTATGTACCAGACAGAGTGAACACCTGCAAGTATGAGAGTGAGGAAGTGATTACCCTCCCCTTATGTAGGACTCACAAGTCAGGGTCTAGAGTCAGACATGTGTCAGGGAACACCGGAACCTATGTACCAGACAGAGTGAACACCTGCAAGTATGAGAGTGAGGAAGTGATTACCCTCCCCTTATGTAGGACTTACAAGTCAGTGCCTAGGGTCAGACGTCTGTCAGGGAACACAGGAACCTATGTACCAGACAGAGTGAACACCTGCAAGTATGAGAGTGAGGAAGTGATTACCCTCCCCTTATGTAGGACTTACAAGTCAGTGCCTAGGGTCAGACGTCTGTCAGGGAACACAGGAACCTATGTACCAGACAGAGTGAACACCTGCAAGTATGAGAGTGAGGAAGTGATTACCCTCCCCTTATGTAGGACTTACAAGTCAGTGTCTAGAGTCAGACGTCTGTCAGGGAACACAGGAACCTATGTACCAGACAGAGTGAACACCTGCAAGTATGAGAGTGAGGAAGTGATTACCCTCCCCTTATGTAGGTCATACAAGTCAGTGTCTAGAGTCAGACGTCTGTCAGGGAACACCTATGTACCAGACAGAGTGAACACCTGCAAGTATAAGAGTGAGGAAGTGATTACCCTCCCCTTATGTAGGTCATACAAGTCAGTGTCTAGAGTCAGACGTCTGTCAGGGAACACAGGAACCTATGTACCAGACAGAGTGAACACCTGCAAGTATGAGAGTGAGGAAGTGATTACCCTCCCCTTATGTAGGACTTACAAGCCAGTGTCTAGAGTCAGACGTCTGTCAGGGAACACAGGAACCTATGTACCAGACAGAGTGAACATCTGCAAGTATAAGAGTGAGGAAGTGATTACCCTCCTTAAAAGTCAGTGTCTAGAGTCAGACGTCTGTCAGGGAACACAGGAACCTATGTACCAGACAGAGTGAACACCTGCAAGTATGAGAGTGAGGAAGTGATTGCCCTCCCCTTATGTAGGACTTACAAGACAGTGGCTAGAGTCATACGTCTGTCAGGGAATACAGGAACCTATGTACCAGAGTGAACACCTGCAAGTGTGAGAGTGAGGAAGTGATTACCCTCCCCTTATGTAGGACTTACAAGACAGTGTCTAGAGTCAGACGTCTGTCAGGGAACACAGGAACCTATGTACCAGACAGAGTGAACACCTGCAAGTATGAGAGTGAGGAAGTGATTGCCCTCCCCTTATGTAGGACTTACAGGACAGTGTCTAGAGTCAGACGTCTGTCAGGGAATACAGGAACCTATGTACCAGACAGAGTGAACACCTGCAAGTGTGAGAGTGAGGAAGCGATTATCTTCCCATACGTGGTAGGCGGGTACTCCAACTGCTCGGCGACGGCGCCGCCAACCCACATAATAAAGGCAATATTTCTAACCTTCAAATACCACAGAACACATGATGTAGCTGTTCACTTTGTTCTACTATAATACTTTTGGATAAGATCACTTCTGAGAGACCTTGGCTTGCACGATTGTAATTTCTCGCCATTGAAATGTGTTTATTTTGACAGCTATCATATTTTTCTCATAGATATTATGTATAATTTACTGTGGAACTTCATCCATATAGTGGGGTGGGGGGTGTCACAGTTGGGGGCCTTTCCAGTAAGCTGTTTCCTCTATGATATAGCGGCTGCCATAGTTAACGCTAAGTAAAAGAGATAGAGATAAAAAATGTTACAGTGTCGTAAGAAGAGTACGTGGTATATATCATGGCGGTTATATAAAAGTATTGGAGGTGGCAGAATGAGTGATTCAGATACACACAGAGCGACTACGTGATCAGATTAACGTCCAAGATATCTCACCTTGAGACGGTAGTTAAATATGAATGTGAATACATCATGAACTTGACCCTAGCCCCTCTGTCATTGGACAGTCCTCTCAAATTCCGATATGTGCTGTTGTTTGCTCTGTAACAATGTATAACCTTCCTCAAATTTGTCTTTTCCATTATTTTCGTATTGTATTGTGTTCGAGGCGCCCCCCCCCCCCGCCCCTCAGGAAAAACACACCTTTGTTGAGGTTCTGTGTCTATTTGTGTTTCCCTATCAACAGCATAATTCAAAAACGAAAACTCGATCAAAACCCAAGGTTAGTATTTAAGTCTAATATCCTTCAAAGTTGCAACAAAGAGATTTTGAGAAAAATTCCAACAACCTAAGCTACGCTTTACAAAGAAAATATTCCTAAACTGTTAATTTTATCAAAATTGGCTAACGATTTTGTTTGAATTGGAACACGTTTAAAATATTTTATGGCAAACGAAATGTATATTACTTTCTCTACTGGTAAGTAGGGGGCATTTTTAGAAAAAGGTCTGTGTGTGAACAACATAACTCAAAAACGAAAAATCGATTAAGAATCAAAACTGGTATTTACGTTCAATGTCTTTCAAGGATGCGACACGAAGATTTTGAAGAAAATAGCCCCACCCTAAACTACCCTTTACATGGAAAATGTTTCGAAAATTTTGACTTTCTGGAAAATGGCTCTAACGATTTTGATTAAAATGTCATATGTTTGAGATATTTTTATGACAAATGAAATGTATATCTTGTATTTTCTGGCTATAGCCCCTGTAGTCGTATCTGCTCTGGACGACTTTTGCATAACTGGTAAACCGTTAGAGATAGACCAAATCTTACTGTACAAAAAATGTAGATCTTGCTAAAATACACAATTCATGTCTCAACAAATTTTCTTGTAGAGTGAATCATTTCGGAGGTATTCCTTATTATGTGTGTGAGTTTCGGAAAACTTAAAACTTTCGTGAAATGGATCATCGTTGTTGATTTTTTTATGTTAAGTGTGCAAAGACAACAGAACCTCAAAGCTTTAAAACATTTGTCTGTCCCACAAAGCCTACTGTATCGTAATATTCCCCTTGTACCTACAAGGAAATAAGCAATAAGATAATTTGTACAAATGTTTATGTCAACTAACACGAAGAAGATATAGGAATAAGAGTTTGTAAGAATGGTTAGTACAAGAGTAGAGAAAGTCATGTGAGTGTAACACATCAGATTTTTATATTTCTCTTGTACCTAAAAGAAAATTAGCAATAAGGTACTTTCTGAAATGATTATGTAAGTTACGCAGTAGATAGACAAATAAATATTTCCATAATAGTGTGAGTATAGCTCTACATATATTTGTGAACAAAATGAACTATATTAAAAGTGAATGTGTTACACTCGGTGTATCTTGCACTTCACTTCTGAAACGTAATAAGTCACTAATGAACACATGTTTATCCCATAACATTTGAAAGTGCTTTTATACATATAACCAACCAACCCCACTGCAACACAATGCACGTCTGGGGGCTAAAGAGAGGCAAAGTGGTAGGAGGTAAACCCACACTCCCCATCGCTGCTCTAGATACTAGCCATAGACAGGGTATGAAAGAAACAATAGAAAGCCTATTTTGACTAGACAAATGCATGAACCCCTTGTGGCCTCTGTGACCAAAGAGAGAGTGCCAGGGAGATCATTATTTTCCATTTTGGAGCAGATGATGATGATGCTGTGGCAGATATAATTAGTAAGCCCCGTGTATTTACTTTGCTGGAATATACTGCCCGGGGCAGAGAACTGCCGGACCAGCAGTTGAGCGTTAAATTTCCAAAATGGTTGCTGTTTACCGCGATGAAAACTATTCTTAATGAGAGGGCTAATTTGAGGCATGCACAGGGAACAACAGGAAGCCAGAATGATATTTGTTTACGGTAAGTTGTTTAACCAAACCAAACAATTTAACGCTGGCAGCAGAACGAACGGCGGCCGGCAAAACAGGTAGCTACTATAGGGAGATACTCGGAGTAAATCTATCTCTCTCTCTCGCATCTTCAGTTCCACCAACATCAGCGCACCACTTGCACAAACAACCTCACAATTACAATAAAAAGCGCAAGTATATGTGCAATTCTGCCCTTGTACATGCTAATCCTATGTCTACTTCATGTTAATACAGATGAACATTTGTGGAAATTAAGTGATTACGTACAACAAGAAAAGGGAACATATAAAAATCTGCAATCGTGGAGCATGCAGAAAAAAATTCAAAAATTTGGAAAGGCTAGAAATATTTAAAGAAAAGAGCAGTCTGAACCGTGACACAGGCAAGCCACTCAGTAAGATATGGAACACGCTATTAGCAGGGCGATCTTCTATTGGAGGAGAAGGAACCAATAGGATTACAAGTGGAGGGGACAGCGAGGCAGTGATTGGTATGGATGAGGTTTGCAGCCGCGCAGTGAAGAAGCCGAGCACAGTTTACGTTGAAACGTCGTCATGGTTAAAAAAGTAAAAAATAGCGTCAACAATGGCAGACAGCGGCTAAAGTTGTGCGCCCCCATCTTCCGCAGCAAATAGTTGCAACTGAAATACAAACCTGTATGCATGTGTGACCTGGGCTAATGCCTCCAAAACTGCCCTTAAACACATCCAAACCCTTCAAAACCATTCCCTTCGAAAAATCCTATTTGCCCCACTACGAACCACTAACCAAACCCTCCTCCTAGACATCCAGATCCCATTCATCCCAGAGGCAATAGCAAAAAGGGCAAAGGCAGCATGGACGCGCATTAGGAACCACGAAAACTACGTGATCGCCAACATTGGCAAAGGCGAGCCGAAGCACCACAAACATGCAAGAATCAAAATGTTCCAGACGCAGCACGGCTCGCCGACTAATGCGTGTCCATGCAACATAGTCAGGCTCGGGCCTAATTTGAAAAATGTTTGTCGGGCTCGGCCCGGATCCGGGTTTGAAAATTAACACATTCAAAATAATGTATTACATATTTTTCCGAGAATAGCACATTAACACAGCATTCCTTTACTAGGAATTCTATATGATTATTCTGCTGAAAGATTTGTAATAATAATAATAATAATAATAATAATAATAATAATAATAATAATAATAATAATAATAATAATAATAATAATAATAATAATAATAATAATAATAATAATAATAATAATAATAATAATAATAATAATAATAATAATAATAATAATAATAATAATAATAATAATAATAATAATAATAATAATAATAATAATAATGATGATGATGATGATGATGATGATAATAATAATGATAATAATAATGATAATGTCATAAGTCACAATTATAATAAAATTAAATAACAGGGGCGGACCGAGCACCATAACCTCTTCTGGGGCTCGGGCCGGGCCAGGCAGGCCTCTACCATGCAACCTCGGTCCTAGGCCACACACACACATTTCTGCAGAAGCTCGCACCTCGGAAAGTACCCAGGAGCTACACCCTGCCCACGCAGGAAAACAGCGGGAAACTGTAAATAATGAAGTGCGCGAGCTGGGACGCATATTTTTGGTATGTGTGTGTGTGTGTGTGTGTGTGTGTGTGTGTGTGTGTGTGTGTGTGTGTGTGTGTGTGTGTGTGTGTGTGTGGGTGGGTGGGTGGGTGGGTGAATGCGTGCGTGTATGTGTGTATATAAAGAAAAGAAGACGATTGGAACAGACACCAAAAGACAAACAAAAACTATTCTTGGTGACCTAAAGATGGTCACCGTATGGGTTTTTGGTGAAACCCAAAATTATAACTTTGTAAATAAAAATAATTGTAAATAAATGTGAATTTATATCCTGTAAGCTGGGCCCCGTTTACCGGCACCAGGCCAAAACTGAGAAATAAAGAAAACTTGAAAAACCTTACCGGAGGTCAAGAAAGTAATTTCTAGAAATTATCACACCATACCATAATTAAGATACCTAATGTGTTACACTCACATGACTTTCTCTACTCTTGTACTAATTCTTTTTCTTGTATCTTAATGTTAATCGAAATAAACATTTATAGAGATTATTTTATTATTAATTTTCTTATAGGTAAAAGGGGAATATGGGAAAACAATAGAAGTGAGTGATTGTAAAACGTTTAAGAGCTGACCGCTAAGAGATGGCTTTGAAATTTCGTTCTCTTTGGATGAACAGGAGAAAAATAAAAATAATAAATTCCCATTTAAAATAGGCTTAGGTATTGGGAAATTGAAATGGTTAACTAGCAAATGGTTAACTCTTCCAAAAATATATTTTAAATAAATTATGTTTTAAGGACATCTTACATTTTTGCAGAGTAATATTTTGTATATCTCTTTTCGCTTTTGAGTCACAGGCAGACGCATACAAACATCTTTTTACTACTTTTTTAATCCAAGGAATCCCAAACATGTGTTTCCATGAAATTTCGATATCCAACTGTTAGGTACAATAGAATACTGCTCTTGCTATACAGAGAACTGTATCGTGAATAGAAATATCACATTTACATTAATGCCACAATATAAGTCGTTGGCAGAGAGTATGGCAATTACAACAGATTATATTCCTTCCTTGCTACAGAGCAAGTTCCAGCACTAACAAATGTATTTAACACAGCGACCTTCCTAGCAGGTTCACGTTGTTAATAACGGACGTCGCTACACGTCTAATCTGTTAGAATCAAGCGAAATACTATACTACTTTAAGAATAATTATACTTCTGTCATTTTCATTAAGACAAGCGAGGCTTGCAAAACTTGCCCAACAATACCACAAAGAAGTTAGTGAATGTTAGTAGATAAAATAGAGTAATATTGATAATAGGAATGGAATGAAAGATGTGTTCGCAGTAGAATATGATTAGTGAATTTGTCTACCTAGTGCATTTCATGGCCAGTAGACGGCATAGCCCTGATCTGGCAAGTCATTGCAACGTTTTAGTTACGTCATTGATTCTCCATTTCATTTACTTGAGAAGGAATACAACTCCAATACTTGTAAAGAAAGATGCTTTTACAAAAGCATTTATTTTATATTTAAAAATCAATTATTCCTCAGATAGAAAATATACCAAAGCAAAAACATGAATCCTCCAGAATTGTCAGCGCGCTCGCCTACCACCTAGGCGGCCCGGGTTCGATCTCAGAGACCCGCATGTGGTATTCGTGCTGGACGAAGCGGCGTCACGGCGGGTTTTCTCCGGGTGCTCAGGCTTCCCCCGCCAATTCATTCCACCGGTGCTCCATCTTCATTCCATGTATCATCAGTGCCACCACCTGTGGTGCCGTAGTAGTAAAAGCGGGCGCTAAACACTACAACTCCAGAATTGTCACCAAAGTCAGTAGTGGTGGGTGTGAATATATTCCCCCACTTGCCCTTTCTTCAACACCACGAAATTGGAAGAGCGGGTAAAACAAAGCGGGTTCTAGTTAAAGTGTGCAACTGTAGCGATGGACACTTCACACTTGGGGAGTAACGTTCATCAGCCCTGGTATCTGAGTTCAAAGGACTCCAGATCTGGTGACAGAGTTGGCAACACTGTCTCATACAGTCTCATACAGTCCGGAGTAAAGAAATCAACAATGTGAACAGATTCACAGTTCAATTTATTTATTTTGTTGTTTAACGTTGCTGTCGCCGGTGTGCCGGAATTTCGTCCCGCAGGAGTTCTTTTTTATGCCAGTAAATCTACTGACATGGAGCTGTCGTTTTTAAGCACACTTAAAAACCATCGGCCTGTGCCGGGTTTGAACCCGCGACCTTGGGATCAGTAGGCCAGCATCACAGTTCAAGGCAGTCGTCTTCTTCTGGAGCGCTCGTATTACACTAAACTTTTGGATTAATTTTCTTCTTCTTCTTTTTTTTTTTTTTTTAATTAACGTCCTCCAACATTGTCATATCGGACGAATGAATGAAATGAAATGGGTGAAATGATGCTCAAATGAGCCCGAGGTCCATGGAGCTTTAAGTTACCCGACATTCGTCTTCTCAGGGTAGGGAAAACCTCGGAAAAAACCTTACCCGGATAACTTACCCTAAGCGAGATTCGAACTCGCGACCTCTTGAACGTGAGGCAGACACGCTAACCATCACGCTACAGAGGCGGGCAGATTAATCTTCTTCTTTTTCTTCTTCTACTACATGACTTTTTCATATTCTATCTGCTCTGCTTTCACATTCCATTACAAAACATTCTTGTTGCTTGCATTGCGCATCTTTCCTTAGATTTTATCGCCCATTTTCACTTCCACACAACAAAGACGAAACAACCATTGTTTATATAGTCTGTTCTTTCTTTTCTTTTTTTTCCGACTCCGGTGCTTTTAATGTTTCCAGTACTGACTACGATTACTTGTTTCACTTTTTATTATTCAATGCTATTTTGGTTCTAATTTTGTATTTACTATTCTCTCGCATTAAAAATCAGCCGTGCTGCAAATTTTCCAGATGTGATATAATTGTAGAAGACTTTAACGTGGCCCAATTAAAGTTGAAGTTGTGACGTAGCTGGGGTTAAACGGCGCAGCGCAGCGCGGCGTGCCATTTCCACTGTCTGATCTTGTCCAGCATGATTAATGTCCCATAGACATACAATGGCATGTGACTTGTGGCTATATGGAGCATGCAGAGAATTCACCCACGTAAATAAGGAATTGAGCATACGTGTCAATCAAAAGTCTTTGTCCCTCGCGCTCGCGCGCGCGCCCGCGCGTCATAGTTGACAACTGTTTTCAGCGCGATCAAACAACCACTATTACATTCCACCATCTGACAGGTCCGCTTATCCACCAAATTATACAATTGGCTCAATAATGTCACAAGTCAAGTTTACCACTGCCTGCCCTATACACTTCAAGTTCATCTCAACCGAGATACAAATTTGCTCATTTTCTTGTAGATACAACGAAAAGATGACAATACATTAGACTTTAAGTGATAGTAAAATGTTTTAAGAGCTGATCGCTCGGTGATGGCTTTGAAATTGTGGTCTCCCTGTATTTCTAAAATAAAAACAAACCAATAACTACTTCCAATTTGTAAAAGAGTATTGGAAATGCAAAACAATATCAATAAAGAATGTATTTGACAAACTGTGTGTTTTAACGATATCTACATTTTTATGCAGTAGGTAATATTTTGTTTCTCACTTACTGTTTAACAGTTAAACAAAAGTTATTCAGAATGAAAAGTTATTCTGAGTTCACAGAAAATTTATGATACACATTCATTTGTCATTAAAATATCGTAAATATATAGTATGGTTAAACATTTTTCAGAACTATAACTATACAAAATTAAAAAATTAAAATAAATTCGTCGAGTTATACGGAATGTCGAGTTATCGGGGTTCTACTGTGCTTGTGAACTATAGAATACTAGAGGGCTGTCAGATCGACGGGTCGCTTGTTCATATTAATGACATTAGATCTGTATAGGCCGCAGGGCGTGAGGTACCTTCCTCCTTGTATACCTTCTCTGTAAGTTGCACAGAGAAAAGGAGAGAAGAAATAAGGATGAATGGTGAGCGAGTGAGAAAGACAGAACTACAGGATTTAAAGTGAATCATTTACTCACGTTATGAAACCAGGCTAATCTGTAAGCCTTGGGGTTGGCACGAATGTTGCACTCGAAATATACGTCATCGCCTTCCTTGATGTCGTCTGGATTTAAACTTGAACCCATCTTCAGAGATACCACTGGAACATCTGCAACAAAACAGAAAACACTATGTAAAACTCTGATACGTCGCAATACAATTATTATAACAACCGAAAATAATTACAAAATATAACGATAAATGACCTACAATTTTTGGAGGTGCTTTTTAGAAACTTAAACGTTCTCTAAATTAACATGATTTTGAAAATCAGCTAGCACAGTCAATAATAAAGAAATATTAATTTTATTGTTACATTTTAGTTTATTTAATTGCTAAATTCAGAATGAAACAAATGTCACATTTTGAAGGGCGATCACAAACAAGAATTAGAATGGAAAATTACATACATTTTCAAAAAGAAACGATTAAATTTCTGAGAATTCTAATTGTGGAAATAACTGACTTTGGCATAAAACCTTAAGAAAGCTTCGCTGAGTTTTAAAGTGACAGATATTGTTTTGTGAATTACGTTGTTTTTTATGAGAGGCCTGACCACTCAATATTGTCCTGTAAGTAGTTTAGCAAACATACTGAATAGTTCGATAGCACTCAGATAATTAATATCGACAATATCGATCTCACTCGAGCTATTATTATGAAAATGTAGTTTTTTTCGGATTCTATTGCTAAAAGTGCCGCAGAAGTCCACATCAGTATTCATTATTTAGAATGGTTCTAACAATGCAAGTTATAGCTTCAACTATGTAGGTACACACACACACACACACACACACACACACACACACACACACACACACACACACACACACATACACACACACGCGCACACACACACGCACAGGTATATCGAAGTTCAAGGATGCAGAGAGAAATCAACTTCTGAGGGAAAGGCCCGAATAAGGAAAGATTCCTTCACATTTAAATATTATACATGAATATATTACATTGGTTATGCTGTCCACACACACACACACACACACACACACACACACACACACACACATACACACACACACACACACACACACACGGACTTTTTCTAAAAGTGGGCTTTTTTCTGTTTTGGATTCAGGGGGTCTCAAAACATATATTTCCGGTGAAATCTCGACATCGAATTTTTGGGTGGAATACAACACTTCCTCTACTTACCAGTAGAGAAATTAGAACAAGGCTAAATAGTGTTTAAATTCGGTATCCTTCGAAGATGGGACACAAAGATTTTGAAGAAAGTTAACCACCCCAAAGTACCCTGTGTTTGAAAAAAAATTCAATAACATTAATTTCTCAAAAATTGGCATGACGATATAAATTAAATGCGTATTCTGAATTTTCTGGGAACACTCCTATTGATTCTGAATGACTTTTATAAAACTGGTAAACCATTACAAAGAATGGAGGTAGTAATTTGCGAGATATTTTTTGTTATTGCTTTAAATTTCCAAACGCTGTATCCTTTTTAGCATTGGGGTTTTTCCCTGAGGTCCTGCAGTGAGCATGGAATTTGATAGAGATCAGGAACATAAAATTGTGAATAATACTAATAGTAACACAAAGACTAACACTACCGGGATCGCTGCCTATCGCAGCTCCTCAGTTCCTCATGAAGCTGACTAGGCATTTGTTCTATATAGAGGACATTAAATCGGCACCACCAAGGGTAGGATTGCATTGTTGTTACACATTAAACAAATTAATGAAGTAGAAAGAAAACTTAGATAGCTTGTATAAGTGATAAAAGTTATGTGAATACAATTCGTCTGATTTTTGCTGAAATATAACTACGTTAGAAGAAAGCAAAATGCTTCCAACGTATTCAGATTTTCTAAACAATTTTCGTTACCTAAAAGTGAAAGTTTGAAGGCCCAGGCTGGGAGATTGTTGCCTGGGGCGGCTGGTGTTTAACCTGCGTCGATCTAAACCCGATCGATCCAAACATCTGTTGCTAGGGTAAATTTCTAATTCTAGCCGGGCAGGCATTAGCTCTGCACTTAGTCGGTTATTACTGCAACTAGCCCTTTCCGGAACATCCCAGCCCCACCGTGCCACACTTACCGAGTTCCCCACATTAACCTCCCCATGTCAAGTTTCCACGACGCCCAGCTTTATCTTACCAGCTAACCAAATACTTGTTGTACTTAAAGTATTTCAGGTCTCTTAATATCTTACGCTCTATTGCGTGGTTATGTTGGTAACAGCCAGAAATATGGTAAATGGGGGCTAAAAATCCGGTGTGTTGCACTCACATGATACAGTAGGCTTTGTGCGATAGTCAAATCTTTTAAAGTTTTGAGATTCCGTTCTCTTTGCACACTTAACATATAAAAAAATGAACAACGATGTTCCATTTCACGAAAGTTCTAAGTTTTCCGAAACTCACAGACATAAAAAGGAATATCTCCGAAATGGTTCACCCTACAAGAAAATTTATTGAGACATAAATTGTGTATTTTAGCAAGATCTACATTTTTTGTGAAGTACGATTTAGTCTATCTCTAACGGTTTACCAGTTATGCAAAAGTCGTCCAGAGTAAATACAAGTAGACGGGCTATAGCCAGAAAATTCAAGATATACATTTCATTTGTCATACAAATATCTCAAACATGTGACATTTTAATCAAAATCGTTAGAGGCATTTTCAAGAAAATCAAAATTTTTGAAACATGTTCTATGTGAAGGGTAGTTTAGGGTGGGGCTATTTTTTTCAAAATCTTCATGTTGCATCCCTGAAAGACATTAAACTTAAATACCAACTTTGGTTTTTAACCGACTTTTCGTTTTTGAGTTATGCTGTCCACAGTCTGACAGACACACAGACACACACATGGACCTTTTTCTAAAAATGCTTTTTTTGGATTCAGGGGGCCTGAAAACATTTTCGATGAAATCTCGACATCGAATTTTTGGGTGGAATACGCTACTTTCCCTACTTACCAAAAGAGAAAGTAAAAAGTATATCTGGCAATACTATAGTTAATAAATGTGATTTTTCGTTGCGGTAGCCACGTTTATGACTGCGTAGTTAAAAATACGATTTATTAAAAAGTACATAAATTGTGAACTCTCACAGTTTCCGTGACGAGTAGTGACAAATTTGAATTTAATTTTACTAACCCATCAGAACTGACGGCAGGAATAACTTTTTAATGGCATATGACTATGATGGAATACCTTTGACGCTTCCCATAAACTTATTTAAAATACCGCTAGCAATTCCAATTTTGTGTTTGTGGTCGTATACATACAAGGGGAATCGGAACTGCACATCGCGTAAATGAAAACACAAAACTATCCTTTTTTATGACATCCGAAAATGATGGACCATTGGCTCGGCATATTTGATTTGCAAAACGGATAAAGCGCTGTTTTCGAATTTCTGGGTGAGAAATGTGCAATTACAATTTGGTGTCACGTTATGTTACCTAATTTCTGTCAGGGCAGAGGAATAATATTTGTATCCGTTTTATAAAGGATAAACTTGACAATATTTCAATCACTGAGTTTATGTGCGTTCCCTTTGGAACAGTAAATGGCATTATAAGTTAAATAAACAATTCTGATGCGTCACTTAGCACATGCTGTAGCCAATAACCCCTTGTTTATCTATATTATTAATACAAACGTCTATTCCTTTATTACTTTCTCTACTGGTAAGTAAGGGAAGTATTGTATTCCACCCAAAAATTCGATGTCGAGATTTCACTGGAAATATATGTTTTGAGGTCCCTGAATCAAAAAAAAATTTTTAGAAAAAGGTCCGTGTGTGTCTGTGTGTCTGTGTACAGCATAACTCAAAAACGAAAAGTCGGTTAAAAGCCAAACTTGGTATTTAAGTTTAATGTCTTTCAAGGATGCGACACTAAGATTTTGATGAAAATAGCCCCACCCTAAACTACCCTTTACATGGAAAATTTTTCGAAAATTTTGATTTTCTTGAAAATGGCTCAAACGATTTTGATTAAAATGTCATATGTTTGAGATATTTTTATGTCAAATGAAATGTATATCTTGAATTTTCTGGCTATAGCTCCTGTAGTCGTATTTACTCTGGACGACTTTTGCATAACTGGTAAGCCGTTAGAGATAGACCAAATCATACAATACAAAAAATGTAGATCTTGCTAAAATACACAATTTATGTCTCAATAAATTTTCTTGTAGGGTGAACCATTTCGGAGATATTCCTTGTTATGTGTGTGAGTTTCGTAGAACTTAGAACTTCAGCGAAATGCAACAACGTTAAGCGTGCAAAGAGAATGGGATCTCAAAGCTTTAAAAGATTTGACTATCGCTCAAAGCCTACTGTATTCCCATATTACCCTTGTACCTACAAGCAGGACCTACGTGGCCCGAGAGACAGAGACAGAGAGAAAACGAGTTGGAGAGGCAGTCACCGAGCCGAATAATGGAAATTAAAGACTATTATTTAATAAAATTGAGAGATCAGACTAAATGCTATACAAATAGGTGCAGGTTTGTACATATATGTGGATAGATATTTCCGAATGTGACTTGAACAGGTGTTTTCACGTTACGCTGACCCCTACATTTGATATTCATGAACGTTTGGATATACTGGCAACGAAACAGATGCGTGTCACCTGGAACGTGACTCTCTCTCTCTCTCCCCACTATTTTTATAGTCTATCGTTGGTTTAGTTTTCTACACATATGAACACATCAAGTTATTATTATTGACATGAATACAGCGTCATTATGGATTAGAAACCATCAAACTTCGCGAAGAAAACTTTGTTCTACCCTGTCGTGTATATGCATTATTGTGAAAAGAAGATAGCCTCATTGTTGTATCCATTGTCAGCTGTAAGCATTGTGGAATGTTTTGGAAGGAGTATATGAGTATGAAAGTTGATTATATTATAGCGTCGGCCGCCGGTAGAGGACGTTCAAGGTCAGGTAGCTCACACCACTAGGCTCATAGGTAACGCACGACTGGCGTTTAAGAACAAAGAGCATTTTCAGACACTTCGAGTGCCTGGCTTGTTACAGCAAGCAAAGATGTCAATTCGACTCTTGGCTAAAGGTTGTGAATTTGGCTTTAGATAGAATTATGCGCTGTTCTCCCTAAGGTCCCGAAGTGTGTGTGTGTGTGTGTGGGGGGGGGGGGGGGTGCTGTTTGCAAATACAAAGTAAACAGCTATGTGTTGCGTTTCGGAGGCAACTTTCAAAACCAACAATATTAGTTATGCGGATAACATTAATGTTTTTTTGTCTATTATTTGCTCACTACACGATTCCCCCAGAGTGAATAAACAGAACTTCTGTAACGCAGCCCTCTAAACGCATTCCAACAAAAACTCCATATAAACATTTCACCGGAAGTACATGTTTTGAGGCACTCTGAACCACCCAAGAAACATTTTTACCTGAATATTAAGGGAAGCATTCTGTTCGACCTAAAATTTCGATGTCAAGAAAGCCATCTTGAATTAAAAAAAGATTTAGAAAAAGGCCCATGTCTGTGCGTATGTGAAAATAAAATTTGGATTTTCTCAAAAATTACTTTAAATTAAAACGCCATATATTTAACACTTTTTTAGACAAATGAAATGTATATTTTCAATTTTCTGGCTATAGCCTATGGAGTACTGTTTACCAGTTTAATGACCTACCAAACTTCAACACGTTGTCGAGTTATTTCACGTCTGAAAGAGCTGCTCGGTGTATTCCTCCACATCTTTCAAGTGATTAATTATTTCGAAACCATGTTTGATTTCCCGTTATGCTATGTGAGAAATAAATTACTCTACACATCTTGCAAGTAACAAACTGTTATCTTTGTGCATTCTTGTGGGATTACGCATCCCCTTTGCAGCAAAAACCATTTATTTTTTTGAAATCGGCTGATCAAAACAGAAAATTCCATTATACTTTTTTGTTTCTAATGCTTATATGAAGCAAATATTATTTCCCTTCCATCCGGCGCACACACACACACTCGAAGATATTTCTAAATATTTTTCTCAGGGACCTGAAGTTATGAAAATTTGCTGCCAAGATCTGCAATGTAAATAAAGTTGATGGTTTGAAACTTGGTGCAGATGTCTGGTGTTGTAAATAGTTAAGTTTCATATGTTGGTACTTTGCAGTAAAACCGGCAGAACAATTAAACGTTAAAATAAACAAAGGAGCGCTTCGTGCCTTTGGTGGTGAAAGACGGAACTCTGCACACGCAAGTTTGCCTTCACTTGTTATGCTTGGAGAAACGAAAACATTCAAATTGTGACGTAGAGTGGCTTTAAGGGTTTCGTGTAAGAGCCATAAATGTCACTCAGAATCCGTTTAAGATACCACAAGGAATGTTAAACGGCCCGGAACATTTGTAAAGCCGCAGTTACCAACAGGCAGGCAGCGCCTCTTGCGGTTCAGCTTGCCAACATCATTTTGTGTCCTTGTTTGGCCGGTTGGCTTCTAGCTGTTGCCATACTGGACATTGTTTCACTAAAAAAGTTAATACAAACACTTCCATGAGCTGTTTATCCACTCATATATCATGTAGAATTACAGGGTGCCACAAACAACCTGCACCATATGCTAGAGCAGAAAAACGGCTTCTAACAAACAGTTATTTTCAACTAACAGAAACAGCTACAGTGTCATAACCTTTCATAATAACTGTTACTAAAAAAATCTGATGTGTTGCACTCACATGACTTTCTCTACTCGTGTACTAAGCATTCTTACAAACTCTTATTCCTATATCTTCTTCGTATTAGTTGAGATAAACATTTCTAGAAATTATATTAGTTTATTTCCTCGTAGGTACAAGGGGATTATTACAATACAGGAGGCTTTGTGCGATAGTCAAATCTTTTAAAGCTTTCAGATCTCTTTGCACGCTTAACATATAAAAAATGAAAAACGATGTTCCATTTCACGAAAGTTTTAAGTTTTCCTAAACTCACGCACATAATAAGGAATATCTCCGAAATGGTTCACCCTACAAGAAAATTTATTCAGACACAAATTGTGTACTTTAGCAAGGTCTACATCTTTTGTATAGTATGATTTGGTCTATCTCTAACGGTTTACCAGTTATGCAAAAGTCGTCCAGAGTAAATGCGACTACAGGGGCTATAACCAGAAAATTCAAGATATACATTTCGTTTGTCATAAAAATATCTCAAACATATGACATTTTAATCAAAATCGTTAGAGCAATATTCAAGAAAATCAAAATTTTCTAAAAACTTTCCATGTAAAGGGTAGTTTAGGGTGGGGCTATTTTCTTTAAAATCTTCGTGTCGTATCCTTAAAAGACATCAAACTTAAATACGAACTTTGGTTTTAACCGACTTTTCGTTTTTGAGTTATGCTGTCCACAGACACACAGGCTATAAGTTCCCCAAAATTGGCACAAATAACAAGGAATATCTCCGAAATGTTTCACTGTACAAATAAATTTATTTTAACATAAATTGTGTGTTTTAACCTGATCTACATTTTTTGTACAGTAAAATTTTATTTCTCTTACCGTTTGCGAGTTATTCAAACGTCCCCTGGACTGAACTGCACTACATAGGCTGTAGCCAGAAAATTCAAAATATACATTTCATTTGTCATACAAATATCTTTAAAAATTAAAATTTTAATGTAAAGGGTAGTTCAGCGTGGGGCATTTTCTTCAAAATCTTCATGTCGCATCCTTGAAAGACCAACTTTCGTTTTTAACCGAGTTTTCGTTATACTCAACTATAACTCTAACTAAATTTTTGTGGGAGAAGATAAATTTTGAAAATGAGAAAGGAACACAAAAATTGTTCCCGAGAAAAAAGAATATAAAATTAAAATATAGCGTGGGCATGTCTATTTAAAATGCAGAGGCGCACCACTTTAAAAATAATATCCGAAAGATATATTCCTTCCTACGTGGGGGATTAAAACTTGCGCATTTTTGGAATAAAAATACAAAAATCGATTATTTGACTAAGGAGGGTAAAGTTCAGTGTTTCCTTCAGGGGTACAAAAATTAGTGATATGTAATAATTTAATTTCTCTGTCGGAATTTCAAGACAGAGAGAAAAGAAGAGTCCTGTGTTCGACAATACAGTATTACGGGGGTTTCAGCGTGCAGAGAAGATAATTTCTCTAAACCGAGTCATACCGCCTTTCTGAGCAAATGTATGTTATATCTATGACAGGGTTAAGAGAGACAGAGAGGGAGAGAGATAATCTCTGAAAGAGATAAGACGAGAGCTCGTTCCTCGGGGTACCGTTATAACAAGATTAACTAACCTGGAACCAAACCTCGAACCCGAGGTAATTCCAGCAGCTATTAATATCTGTGATGTACGGCGTCTTCCTCTTTGGCACCGTCGCCGTCGCCGTCGCCGTCGGTGGAAGTAACCTTAGGTAAATTCTCTCATAATTCTCCGCTCACATCCCGGACGTGCCTGCAATTTTGATTTCAATCGGGAAGAGATTATCGAAGCTTCACGCCCTTCAAAGTTGGCTAAATTGGAAAGAAAAGTCTCGCTAAGAGGGGGCATTAGTCGTCCCTCCCCCTCCCTCTCTCCCTCGCACCCTCTCTACAGACCGGACCCGATGTAAGTGAACAGATAATGACGACATAGATTTGCTTTTTCTCCAGAGCCTCATAAACTTCGCTCCCAACTTAAATTTTCTATCAAGGAAGCGCCTTCGTTCAAATGGCGGCGGCTGGGATCATAAAAGGATTACCCTTGAGGGAATTCCCCGAGCGAACCAGCGAACGACAGAGTTCCAAAGCTACCGAATTCCGGTCTCATTTCGCAATGTCAGTCAAAGCGGGTTATCTAAAAGATGGAATTTTTATCGCGCCGCCGAAAGGCTAATGAACAGGGCGTATGGCTTTTAGTTGATCCGGGATTGCAATGACTTATCGCACATGTGTAAGTGACAGGCGAACAGGCCTGATAAAACATGTTTAAATAGCATCCCTAGTTATCTTTCCGCAACAAAAAATACATCGTAATCAAACATTCACCCAAATACAGCACTGCTCAGATATACCGAGAGTGTCGAACATTGTACAACTGTGCTTGAGGGACTCGTATTGGGGAGCTCCAAGGTTCAATTCCCGTCAAAATGCTCACCCTCAATATTTCGTCGTGGTTACCCAGTGTCTCTAGCTTGTTCACCCCAATTCCCTATTTTTTCGTAGAGTTCTCCCTAACTCCAACTGAGAGAAGCCTTCTTTGAGGCGCCTAAGGTAGATCAACTTTTTCAGTGACTCCGCCAGAGGTAAGTCTTCTTTGAGTAACCTCAGGTTGATTTAGTTATCTCGTACTGCGTCAGAGGGAAGCCTTCTTTTAATCGCCTGGGAAGTCTTCTTCTGTCGCCAACTACGATTCAGTTATCCCAGGCTCCGCCAGAGAGAGGCCTTCTTTGAGCCACCTAAGATTGAATTATCCCTCATTCCACCCTTGGGAAGCCTTTTTTACTCGCCAAGGTTGATTGAGATATCCCCGACTCCACCACGGGGAAGCCTTCTTTGAGTCGCCAAGGTTGATCGTAGAACAAGAAAACGGTAGAATGCATATATCTGCATTCAACTGAAATGCGTCAGCATCCAACTCTGATATCCTCCGATCAAACCCATGGTTTGATATTTAATATTCCTTAGTATCTTAAAGCCAATTGCCATATTTTCCGTAGCATTGGCATTCTTAACCAGTTAGGCAGAATACGTGATTGAAAATGAAGTTAAAACCAAGGAAATGATTTACGCTGTTTTCTCTCTGTCCCTCTCTCTTTCTCTCTCTCTCTCTCTCTCTCTCTCAGATCTATTTCCAAAAATTCCTATTTGGGGTGCGACTTAGAGGCCCTCAAAACATATTTTCGGTGAAATCTCGAATCGAATTTTTGGCTAGAATACAATACTTCCTATACTTTACTCAACGTAGTAGAGGAATTAAAAATACATACTTCCGGTAGCACAGAAAACCTCGTTAAATAATCATTATACCCTTCTACTTTACTAAATTCTATACTAAGTATCTTGGAGCGGCTGTACACAACACAGCTAGTGCGGGAAATTGCGCGTAACCTGCAGTGCTCTTGTCGGACTGGAAACCTAAAGAAATGACTCGCCGAGGTTATTATCCTAAATTAATTTTATTTTCTATGGAACTCTAAAGTCAAAATTCGCCTTGAAATATAGGTTATGGAGATATGAAATTATCGTGGTGACTTTTTTAACTTTCTCGCGAGAGTTAATTGAGTAAGGTGAGCGTTGAAGCAAATGCTAACTGGAGTAATGAAGACACAGCCCATTAGAAGAGGAACTAGGTAGGAAGGTATTCACACGCCGCATTAGTACCCCATTAGCATCAGAAAGTGAAGGATGACTCCGCAGATATTCTCTATTTTGTTTGAAGTAAAATAAATTAGCTGCCTCCTCGAGTTTATTGATCGCACCGAGCGGTTAACGACTGCAACGCTCAAATAATAATATTATACCTCACAGCTTCTGAAAAATGTCCAAGATTGTGCTTCATCAGCATGCGTATGCTAAGAACTCGTCTAGCTCCTTCTATTATCACAAGTAATATGATAATACGTGTGACCTAACTGATAAATTCTCAAGTAGAGTGAGAGTGAGTCAGACTGTCGAATTATATTTATATGGACTATTTCATATATAGCTGCTTGTCATGTATAATAGTGACCTAGTCTAGCTCCTTCTATTATCACAAGTAATATGATAATACGTGTGACCTAACTGATAAATTCTCAAGTAGAGTGAGAGTGAGTCAGACTGTCGAATTATATTTATATGGACTATTTCATATATAGCTGCTTGTCCTGTATAATAGTGACCTAGCCTAGCTCCTTCTATTATCACAAGTAATATGATAATACGTGTGATCTAACTGATAAACTCTCAAGTAGAGTGAGAGTGAGTCAGACAGTTGAATTATATTTATATGGACTATTTCATATATAGGTGCTTGTCCTGTATAATAGTGACCTAGCCTAGCTCCTTCTATTATCACAAGTAATATGATAATACGTGTGATCTAACTGATAAATTCTCAAGTAGAGTGAGAGTGAGTCAGACTGTCGAATTATATTTATATGGACTATTTCATATATAGGTGTTTGTCCTGTATAATAGTGACCTAGCCTAGCTCCTTCTATTATCACAAGTAATATGATAATACGTGTGATCTAACTGATACATTCTCAAGTAGAGTGAGAGTGAGTCAGACTGTCGAATTATATTTATATGGACTATTTCATATATAGGTGTTTGTCCTGTATAATAGTGACCTAGCCTAGCTCCTTCTATTATCACAAGTAATATGATAATACGTGTGATCTAACTGATAAACTCTCAAGTAGAGTGAGAGTGAGTCAGACAGTTGAATTATATTTATATGGACTATTTCATATATAGGTGCTTGTCCTGTATAATAGTGACCTAGCCTAGCTCCTTCTATTATCACAAGTAATATGATAATACGTGTGATCTAACTGATAAACTCTCAAGTAGAGTGAGAGTGAGTCAGACAGTTGAATTATATTTATATGGACTATTTCATATATAGGTGCTTGTCCTGTATAATAGTGACCTAGCCTAGCTCCTTCTATTATCACAAGTAATATGATAATACGTGTGATCTAACTGATAAACTCTCAAGTAGAGTGAGAGTGAGTCAGACAGTTGAATTATATTTATATGGACTATTTCATATATAGGTGCTTGTCCTGTATAATAGTGACCTAGCCTAGCTCCTTCTATTATCACAAGTAATATGATAATACGTGTGATCTAACTGATAAATTCTCAAGTAGAGTGAGAGTGAGTCAGACTGTCGAATTATATTTATATGGACTATTTCATATATAGGTGTTTGTCCTGTATAATAGTGACCTAGCCTAGCTCCTTCTATTATCACAAGTAATATGATAATACGTGTGATCTAACTGATACATTCTCAAGTAGAGTGAGAGTGAGTCAGACTGTCGAATTATATTTATATGGACTATTTCATATATAGCTGCTTGTCCTGTATAATAGTGACCTAGTCTAGCTCCTTCTATTATCACAAGTAATATGACAATACGTGTGATCTAACTGATAAATTCTCAAGTAGAGTGAGAGTGAGTCAGACTGTCGAATTATATTTATATGGACTATTTCATATATAGCTGCTTGTCCTGTATAATAGTGACCTAGTCTAGCTGCTTCTATTATCACAAGTAATATGACAATACGTGTGATCTAACTGATAAATTCTCAAGTAGAGTGAGAGTGAGTCAGACTGTCGAATTATATTTGTATGGACTATTTCATGTATAGTTCTAATTCCTATATCTTCTTCGTGTTAGTTGAGATAAACATTTGTACAAATTATCTTATTGCTTATTTCCTTGTAGGTACAAGGGGAATATTAGAATACAGTAGACTTTGTGCTATAGTCAAATCTTTTAAAGCTTTTAGATTCAGTTCTCTTTGCACACTTAACATATAAAAAATGAACAACTATGTTCCATTTCACGAAATTTATGTTTTCCGAAAGTCTCACACATACCAGGCAATATCTCCCAAATGGTTCCACCTAGAACAAAATTTATTTAGACATGAATTGTGTATTTTAGCAAGATCTACTTTTTTTTTGTGATATTGTTTTATAAATGGCAACTTAATATGAAAACAAGTTAAGACAATATTGTAAATCGTTGATAGAGTTGATGATGCCCCGGTGGTCGTATGTAAGGTATAGTATGTACCTGGCTGCTACCTCTGTCAGGCTCACAGAAGTCCTGACACTGGGCCCTCCCTTCTCTCCCTCAGGGGCGGCCTTCAGTCGCTTCACTGACTTAATACACATTTGCATTCGCCCTGGGAACTGGCTTAGTCAAGAAGAAAATTTACTTGGCTTCAAGGTACCAGCTTAAATCGATATCTATCTATCGACTTCACGTCGGTCAAGTGAACTGAACACATCATGACCTTTCTTTTATTCTCGTGTTCTACACGGTCCAATTTAAACACTCCTTTCTCCTGATGTTAAAACCCAGCGAGCGAGCGAGGGAGTTAACCTTTATGTAACAAACGTGAAACATCCATGTGGGAGAATTTCGATGTCAGTCTCGCAGCACAATCTTCCCTCGTTAGACTCACATGGTTTTCTCCATACTCTATCATGCATTTCTAGAAAAAAGATCTGTGTGTTTGTTTGTGTGTGTGTGTGTGTGTGTGTGTGTGTGTGTGTGTGTGTGTGTGTGTGTGTGTGTGTGTCACTTTGTGGACAGCATAACTGTAAAACGAAAAAATAGTTAAAAGCCAAAGTTGGTATATAAGTTTAATGTGTTTCAAGGATGCGACCCGAAGATTTTGAAGAAAATAGCTCCACCCTAAACTACCCTTTACATGGAAAATTTTTCGAAAATTTTGATTTTCTTGAAAATGGCTCTAACGACTTTTATTAAAATGTCATATGTTTGAGATATTTTGATGACAAATGAAATGTATATCTTCAATTTTCTGGATATAGCCCTTGTAGTCGTATTTACTCTGGAGGAGTAAACCGTTAGAGACAGACGAAATTATACTTTACAAAAGATGTAGATCTTGCTAAAGTACACAATTTATATCTCAATAAATTTTCTTGTAGGGTGAACCATTTCGGATATATTCCTTGTTATGTGTGTGAGTTCTGGAAAACTTAGAACTTTCGTGAAATGGGTCATTGTTATTCATTGTTGTATATGATACGTGTGCAAAGAGAACGGAATCTCAAAGCTTTAAAACATTTGACTATCGCACAAAGCCTACTGTATTTCAATATTCCCCTTGTACTTACAAGGAAATAAGCAATAAGATAATTTGTACAAATGTTTATCTCAAGTAACACGAAAAAGATATAGGAATAAGAGTTTGTAAGAATGGTTAGTACAAGAGTAGAGAAAGTCACTTGAGTGCAATATACATTTTACTTCATAAATATTTTAATTTAATGTCCAAGTTGCTGCTCAGTCCTGTATTTGCAACAATGCAGCAGATTCATAGAACACGTGAGTTTCTTGTATGTATCAACAGGGGCAGTTCGCTTTGCAGAAGGCGTTTGTCTATGACGTTTTATTCCTTTCAGTAGCTGAAAGAGATTTTATCTTGGTTTTCTTGATCACGTCTTTTTCTCTGGTCTATTTATGGCACTATGTTGAGAGTGGCGCTTCTGGCGTGGTACCTAGAGCCAAACATCAGTGGCGTAATGTCCATGAATGTTGTTGGATGGCGTGCTTGTGCCAGTCAGTTTAGTTCTTCTAACAGCCTACGTGAGGCGCTGACATTCTCACAGCACAAATATCCTTTTGCTTGCGGGTATGTATTGTCAAAGATATAAACATTTGCGTGATGTATAATTCGCGTTACGGAGAAATACATGCAGCATTTGTTCGTGTCAAAGTGTTTTTAAGTGCATTTCTGTGGATTTTGTCAAATGTGATATAAACATATATTGAGTTCGTCTTGGACGATAGTTCTGCTACTTATACTCGTTAAACGCCTCTACAAGTTCTAGTGTTGTCTCACAGATAGAGCTATTATAAACTTTTTTGCTGTCTTGTTAGTTATGCATTCTGCCACCGTAGTTCAGGGAGGCGCTGCGCTCTAAAGGACGCAGAAAAAGACAAGGCGTTAAACGTTAAGTTACTGTTTTCGATGAATTTGATGTATATTACTAGTTTATTCATAGATGGGGGTATTTCGTGTATGATGTATGTGGTTGTTTCATGTTGCAAAATGATTGGGATACGCAACTGAACATTGCATGACATAGTTTCTGATAGAAAACCAACTTTAGCAATACCTATTTCCTAAGAAGTTCCAGCATTTATGTTATGTTTCTTAAAATGCGAGTAATACAACATATCCGATTTATATGTTCCATTTTTACCTTCTGTAATGGTAAGTAGAGGAAGTATTGTACTCTACCCAAAAATTCAATGTCAAGATTTCACCAGAAATATGTTTTCAGACCGTGTGTGTGTCAGTATGTGGACAGCATAACTCAAAAACAAAAAGTTGGTTGAAAACCAAAGTTGGTATTTAAGTTTAATGACTTTTAAGGATGTGACACGAAGATTTTGAAGAAAATAGCCCCACACTAAACTACCCTTTACATGGAAAATTTTTCGAAAATTTTGATTTTTTTAAAAATGGCTCTAATAATTTTGATTAAAATCACATATGTTTGAGATATTTTTATGACAAATGAAATGTATATTTTGAATTTTCTGGCTATAGACCCTGTAGTCGTATTTACTCTGGCCGACTTTTGCATAACTGGTAAACCGTTAGAGATAGACCAAATCATACTATACAAGACATGTAGATCTTGCTAAAATACACAATTTATGTCTCAATAAATTTTCTTGTAGGGTGAACCATTTCGGAGATATTCCTTATGTATGTGTGTAAGTTTCGGAAAACTTGAAACTTTCGTGAAATGGAACATCGTTCATTTTTTATATGCTAAGCGTGCAAGGAGAACGGCGTCTCAAAGCTTTAAAACATTTGACTATCGCACAAAGCCTACTGTATTCTAATATTCCCCTTGTACCTAAAGGAAATAAGCAATAAGATAATTTGTACAAATGTTTATCTCAACTAACATGAAGAAGATATAGGATTAAGAGTATAATGTGATTGTTATAAAAATTAAAGTGTAATAGTTAAATAATGTTAAATATTATCTCTATAAACGAGAAAAGATGCAATATCCAATTTTAAAATAAATTTGTTTTAAAAATTGCTGAGATATTTTGTTACAGTGGTGGTCACAAGTTAACCCCCTCCCCCCGTTGGTCGTATAACTTCTGAATTAAGGGTTCACATTGCTAGGGTGGAGTCACTTTCTAAATAACTACGTATTCAAACATAATGTTAGCTCTGCTGCAGGTCGTAGGTTTCCTTTAGCAAGATCCGCGTATCACAGTCTCCAAGTCATTCGACGCTTCCTACGTCACAAGTAATATATTCCATAAAAAAATATCTTGCATTAGCATAATGAAAACGTTTACCGCTAAGCCAGTTACACGACAGGGTGTAAAAATATGTGACAGAGGTCAGAGGTCTGGATTCAGCATTCTGACGTCAGAGCTCCAGGTAAAACAACACGTCTTGAAGCAGTCGCTTCTATGTTAGTTAACATTAGCAGTTGGACTTCCTGTTAAAATAACAACCCAATTATATGCTCTTGCTAAATTCGTATCCAGCTAAGATATACGAAAGATAGTCTATTCTCTAAGCTTACACAATAAACTAGGTGAAATACCCGACGCTGTCCGTGGTTTGATGATTTATCACTACAACATTAAGACTTAGGTTGTACTTGTCCAATAGCCTTGTGTTTCTTTGTTACTAGGTGAAATACCCGACGTTGTCCGTGGTTTGATGATTTATCACTACATTTAGACTTAGGCTGTACTTGTCCAATAGTCCTGTGTTTCTTTGTTACTAGGTGAAATACCCGACGTTGTCCGTGGTTTGATGATTTATCACTACATTTAGACTTAGGTTGTACTTGTCCAATAGTCTTGTGTTTCTTTGTTACTAGGTGAAATACCCGACATTGTCCGTGGTTTGATGATTTATCACTACAACATTTAGACTTAGGTTTTTACTTGTCCAACAACCTTGTGCTTCTTTGTTACTAGGTGAAATACCCGACCTTGTCCGTGGTTTGATGATTTATCACTACAACATTTAGACTTAGGTTGTACTTGTCCAACAACCTTGTGCTTCTTTGTTACTAGGTGAAATACCCGACCTTGTCCGTGGTTTGATGATTTATCACTACATTTAGACTTAGGTTGTACTTGTCCACTAGTCTTGTGTTTCTTTGTTACTAGGTGAAATACCCGACGTTGTCCGTGGTTTGATGATTTATCACTACAACATTTAGAGTTAGGTTGTACTTGTCCAATAGTCTTGTGTTTCTTTGTTACTAGGTGAAATACCCGACGTTGTCCGTGGTTTGATGATTTATCACTACATTTAGACTTAGGTTGTACTTGTCCAATAGTCTTGTGTTTCTTTGTTACTAGGTGAAATACCCGACATTGTCCGTGGTTTGATGATTTATCACTACAACATTTAGACTTAGGTTGTACTTGTCCAATAGTCCTGTGTTTCTTTGTTACTAGGTGAAATACCCGACGTTGTCCGTGGTTTGATGATTTATCACTACATTTAGACTTAGGTTGTACTTGTCCAATAGTCTTGTGTTTCTTTGTTACTAGGTGAAATACCCGGCGTTGTCCGTGGTTTGATGATTTATCACTACAACATTTAGACTTAGGTTGTACTTGTCCAATAGTCTTGTGTTTCTTTGTTACTAGGTGAAATACCCGACCTTGTCCCTGGTTTGATGATTTATCACTACAACATTTAGACTTAGGTTGTACTTGTCCAATAGTCTTGTGTTTCTTTGTTACTAGGTGAAATACCCGACGTTGTCCGTGGTTTGATGATTTATCACTGCAACATTTAGACTTAGGTTGTACTTGTCCAATAGCCTTGTGTTTCTTTGTTACTAGGTGAAATACCCGACGTTGTCCGTGGCTTGATGATTTATCACTACAACATTTAGACTTAGGTTGTACTTGTCCACTAGTCTTGTGTTTCTTTGTTACTAGGTGAAATACCCGACGTTGTCCGTGGTTTGATGATTTATCACTACAACATTTAGACTTAGGTTGTACTTGTCCAATAGTGTTGTGTTTCTTTGTTACTAGGTGAAATACCCGACGTTGTCCGTGGTTTGATGATTTATCACTACAACATTTAGACTTAGGTTGTACTTGTCCAATAGTGTTGTGTTTCTTTGTTACTAGGTGAAATACCCGACCTTGTCCGTGGATTGATGATTTATCACTACAACATTTAGACTTAGGTTGTACTTGTCCAATAGTCTTGTGTTTCTTTGTTACTAGGTGAAGTACCCGACGTTGTCCGTGGTTTGATGATCCCATCACATTTACGTCAGTAAAATCTCGATATGATATTTTTGGTGGGATGCAATGCTTCCCTACATAGCAGAGAGTATTAATTACTGGTAGATAAGGGTGTACTTTCATCACATGTGAATTATCAGCTATTGCAGGCAAATGAATTGACTCGTTAGTGCTATTGTAAATGATGAATGAAAAGGCTATAATCAACAGAAGCTACATTCAATGGCACCCTGAAAACGTAACGTTTCAAACACATAAAACTGCCTAAGCATACACTTGCTGGCGCCACGGTACAGCGCTACCCTGATGACGTCACTTGGAGTCCTACCTGAGTTGTGAAGTAAATAAAGTAGGTATGTCTTGCATAATGCGTTTAGGAGCTATTTCCGAGATATTCCTTGTTGGTTTGAATTGTAAAATAATCATGCTTTTTTGAGGTAGGAAGCCCTTATGCTCTTTTCATTTCTTGACCATACAAAGGCCATAGAATTTCAAAGCTATCGCATTGCAACCAGCTGTAAGGGGAGACCAAATGGTAAATTTTCTGTTTTTTCCCCTTCGTAAATTGACGTTTACTTCTATATAAGTATTTCAATGTTCCGCCCATTTTGGAATACGTTTCTTAGGCTTAGTTTAGCTGGGTATAAATTTTAAACTCTCTCATCGTGTTTAATTGCAATTTCTGAACAACTAATAATTTTCTACGTATTTCTGAAAGTTACTATTATAATGTGACGAAATTTTTTATCACATATTTGAAACTAAATGGGTTTTATTCTAATGAAAATGGTTTCATGTATCACCATATTTGACATTTTTAGGAATTTTGTAAAACAAACTTTCATCAAATGGAACATCGTTGTTCATTTTTTTATTTGTTAAGCGTGCAAAGAGAACGTAATCTCAAAGCTTTAAAAGATTTGACTATCGCACAAAGCCTACTGTATTCTAATGTTCCCCTTGTACCTACAAAGAAATAAGCAATAAAATAATTTGTAGAAATGTTAATCTCAACTAACACGAAGATGTGGTTTAGTGCAAGAGTAGAGAAAGTCATGTGAGTGCACCACATTGTTGCCTGGTGATTATGCTAAGGCCCCAAATTAAAGTCAAGTAACGGCAGTGGCGGCTAATACCCCTTGGTGTGTCACCTTGCAGATTCCGTAATGAGCTTTTACCAGAGGATTTACTCGGTCGGACGGTCGGCCGCTCGGCTCCTGATGAACTCTAATGACTGGGATTCGTAGCCAATTATCGCAAACCTTCATGATTATAGTTAATATCGCGGCTATTGATTCGAAATCCCAGAGGAGTCAGTCGGTTTTGCTGCAGCCTTTATTGAAGGCAATCTGTTCCGATCCTTCGGGAATATGTATTTCACAAACTCTCTTTTTTGAAATATGCATTATATCTCGGAATTAATACCCGGATTTGTAATCTGTCCGAACAAACATGAGTGGCGTTCAAATCACTCACCCAACGTGAGGAGATATTAATTCTCCAATTTGCACCGTTTGTTACACCAATTATACGCATAACAAACCATAACAATAATCACAACAATAATAATCATAATAATGATAATAATGATGATATCGCTGGGAAAGTTTTTGCTTACTAATTTTACGACATCAATCTATATTTCCAAATATTAATTTTTGTCCAATTTGGTACCCATTTTCAACGTTTTTACTGTGCTTAGAAATTCCGACATTACTTATCACTTATTGAATAGCCGATTTAATAAAAAACGACACTTGGATAAATACCATTATAGTTTATGGCAAGCTCCAATCGTTGTCAATCTCGTAACAAAATATGCAATAATTATGAAGGAACTGTGACACTTTCAAAACAGTGTGAGAGGAAATCGTTCTCTTAAATAACCCGTTTAATTTTGCACCAAAACATTCCTTACGCTCTGCAAATTTGCAGAATTCAACACCCTTGAAGGATTTTTGCAAAGAAGTTCGCGTTGAGAGCCAAGAGCCAAGAGCCAAATCAGGTCGCTTGGGTTTACCCGAGCGGGATGTATGCCCACGGTACCTATCCATTTAGTATGGATTTACCCGTGAGGTATGAAATATGTAGTCATTGTACAAGCTATTTTTGTCAGTGTCAGCCAATGGTGATGATTGGTTACTCTCTCTTGCTATAGACTAGGGATATGAGTGCCAGTTAGAATGTCTACCCATCCTGGGGCACCCATGCCCCTCTGCTCACTTAGCAAGGTCAGCTTGTCTAACCAGCAAGTCAAGCAGTGTCAAATTAGCGAGAAACCGAATGCATTGGAATGTTTGGTGAAATGAGGAAGCAGCGAAGCTAATTAGCCCAAGACATCCTTGGGTAAACGATAGCTTTTGCGCCTCCTGGGAAGATGGTGATCATATTGTCCCAGGGTATTTACCAGCTGGTTAGGGTGTGGCGTAAGTTTCGCATACATAGAGCGGGCTCTATCTCGCACAACATCCACAATATATGGAATGCCAGAATGAGTATGGAGAATATGGGAAGAAAATCTACGGTCAGTATCGTAGATCATCCTAAGGGCCCTGTTCTGCACGACTTGCAGTCTGCGGATGGTGGTTTGAGCCACGAATCCCCATGCCTCGCATCCATACAGGATCAGGGGAGGGATGATCGCACGATAAATGCGTAATTTAAGTCGTGTAGGCATAGTAGACCTAAAGATGGGATAGAGCTTTCCCAGAGCTCCGTGACCTTGGGCAGCTTTAGCTGTGACATGTTTGGTGAAGGTAAGTCCTCGGTCTAGTTGTACACCAAGGTACTTGGCTGTGTTGACCCAAGGGATTCTCCTCTGACCAAGTGTCAGGTCCCTTTCTGGTCTCCAGGAATGAATTTTGCCTAACACAAAAGCAGAGCTTTTCTGTGGACTGATTCCCATTCTCCACTTTTCACTCCAACTCTCAATGGCATCTAGGTGTCTTTGCAATGGGGGAAGGCAGTAACGTAGATTTTTGTTACGGGCCAGTATGAGGACGTCATCGGCATATTGGCACGTAACAGTGCTGGGTTCAACGGGGAAGTCAGACATGTATGCGGCAAAGAGCAGTGGCGATAGAACACTACCTTCCGGTACTCCGGCCGCTATTGGTCTGATAGTTGATAACCTGCCCTCCACTCGCACCCTGAAAGTGCGGTCACGAAGGAAACTGGCTATGAGGGTCAGGTAGGGGGAGGGGAGATTTGCATCTCTAAGTTTGTACAGTAGGCCCTGGTGCCATGTTGTTGCAAAGGCCTTATCCACATCCAGAAGTACTGCGACAGTTTTGAAGTTTTCCTGGAAACCCAGGGCAGCCCTCTCAACAAGACGCAGGAGCTGTAAGGTAGTGGAATGGCCTTGACGGAATCCGAACTGATGATCCGGAATGAGCCTCCTTTCCTCAAATAGAGGAGTTAGACGGGACAGTAGAAGTTTTTCAAAAATTTTCGAAATTATTGGGAGTAGACTAATAGAACGGTAACTTGATGGAAACTTGGGATCCTTGCCTGGTTTCAATATGCAAATCATCCTCGCTTCCTTCCAAGCAGTAGGGAAGTGTCGGAGATACAGGCAAGCATTGTAAATTCTCGTCAAGTGGATAATGGCTTTGCGAGGCAGGTGTTGTAACATATGTGTCGTAACACCATCATATCCAGGGGATTTGTTGGGTTTGAGACACCTAATTTGCGAGGAAACTTGCCTTGGTGTGACAATTGGTATGCGAGTCGCCTCGTGAGGTGGTGGAGGATCCTCATAGAGGTAATCCACCGTTGCCTCAACTAGTTCTGAAAAGTCCTCGTCTTCTATGTCCTCTCGGGGCTCAAATTGGGACTCTAAATAGTCCGCGAAGTCAGTGGCTTTCTCTTGCGGTTCGAAAGATAATCTCCCGCGAGTGCCATGTATAGGATGCTGATATAGCGTTTTGTCCCTTCTCAGGGATTTAATTATCCGCCAGGGCTTCTTTTCAGAGAGGTTTACGTTCCTCATGGTGTTTTCCCAGGCCTCTTTGCGATGTGCACGTAAGAGGCGTCTAGCCAGGGTCTTAAATCGCAGATAAATTGCCTGCAATCTGGGATGGCGGAAACGCTGCCAAAGCTTCCGAACTGTTGACTTAGCTCTCAGCAACAGTCGGAGTTCGTTGGGATGGTTGTGGGGTTAGGAGTATTGCAAGGAATGCGGTAAGTATGCCCTCGTATCACATTTGATATTTGTCGGGAGAATGCATTTGCCGCTAATTCAGATTCAGATTATTTTATTAAAAGAATTTTGTCTGGTGCTGGTACATGGGGCCCAGCGTACAGACTTAATTTATCATTGGATTACAATTTTTTTTGATATTTACAACAAATATGCATTGGGTTTTAAGAAAACCCATACAGTGACCCTCTTTTGGGCCACCGAGAACAGTTCTCTTGTGTATAGTTCTTGGGTATGTGTTTATATTTTGTTTTTGTCTTTTTTCGCTTTTTTCTTGCTATATACATATTTTTTTACACACATGCATTCTCTCATTCACTCTGGCATATCATGTGATATGCCCTCATGCACGCACACACATATACATACACGCACGCACACTGGGCACTTCAAGTGAGCGTCCCGCTCGCACATGTTTGCTGGGCACACGTAACTATGCGTCCCAGCATTATAACAAAGGACTATATACACACGTTAACTATATACACTATATATACACTATGTACACTCCGCGGTTATCCTGGGCGGGGCAGGGTACAGCTCCTGACCTGTTCCCTGGGGTGCAGGCCTCTAAGGTAGCGTGTGTGCGGCCTAGGGCCGTGTTTGCGTGGACGCGCATCAGTCGGTGAGCCGAGTGACGTTTAAAACATTTTAATACGAGCATGCTTCCGATGCTTCGGCTCACCTTTGCCGATATTGGCAATGACATAATTGTCGTGGTTTCTGATGCGCGCCCACGCGGCAGTGGCTCTTTTTGTAATTGCCTCGGGTATGGATGGGGTCTGGGTTTCTTGGTGAAGGGTTCGGTTAGTGGTTAGGATGGGAGCAGAGAGGATTTTTCGGAGGGAGAGGTTTTGGAGGGTTTGGATGGTCTTCAGGGCGGTTTTTGAGGCATTTGCCCAGGCCACACACGCGTATAGAACTACCGATAAAATAAAAGCTTTATACAGGACGAGTTTGGACTTCAGTTGCAGCTGTTTGCTGCGGAAGATGGGGGCGCATAACTTTAGCCGCTGTCTGCCTTTGTTGGCGCTATTTTTTATGTGGGTGGACCAGCACATTGTGCGGTCCAAGGTAACCCCTAAGTATTTAACTTGCCGACGGCAGTGCAATACCTGACCACCGACCGTTAGGTCCATTGCCAAAGTGTGATGCCGCTTAGAGAAATGAATCAGCTGGCATTTGTTGGGATTAATTTTGATTTTCCAGTCATGTTGCCATGAAAGGAAGTTGTTAACATAACGTTGCATTTCTGCAAGGCCAAAACGGGGATTTCTATGGTGGTTGTATATTGCAGTGTCGTCGGCGTACATGGCGACCTTACATCTGGCGTCCACTGGGAAATCATTGGTGAATAATATGTACAAAAAGGGGGACATAATTGCCCCTTGTGGGACGCCAGCCCGCATCACTCTCTCCCGTGAGGAGGAGCGGCCCACTTGGACGTAAAATTTCCGTTTTTCTAAAAAATTGTGCAGCAAATATAGATAATTTTGAAGAGCCGGGAAATTGTGGTGCAGTTTGTAAATAAGGCCATTGTGCCAGCACCGGTCGAATGCGGCTTCTACGTCCAGAAATAGCGCCAACGTTGAAGCCCCATTGTTAAATTGCTCTGTTACGTCATCAGTTAGTCTGAGAAGCTGTAAATCAGTAGAATGTCCTTTTCGAAAACCAAACTGTGAATTTGATAGTTCATGACATTCCGAAACTTGTTTTTGGAGTCGAAAAAGTATAAGTTTTTCGAGCAATTTACCAATAGTAGACAAAAGACTAATGGGGCGGTAGTTGCCGCTAATTCTAACGACTCGATAGAATTTATGTGCGGTCTGGGATCCACTGATTGGTTCAGTTCAAGGACGGCTGCATCCCAGTCTACCTCGTACGACCAATCAGGAGTTACCAATGCTGACATGTTAACATTGGTGTCGATTAACACAGGATCGTGGTCAGAATCCAGTTCATTGACTGTCGTCAGGTCTATGTGGAATCTAAAGTTTTTAGTGACCATAATATCCAGCACGTCCGGTCTCCCTCGGGCAGGATGAAAAGTGGGCTCTCTCGGTCCATGAGCTATGAGGCTTGGGTTACCGCTTATAAGGCGGAATAGTCCTCGCCCCTTCGCATTGGTGGCACGACTATGCCAGTTGGCATGTTTTGCATTTAGGTCACCTGCAATGCAGACCACAGGGTGGAGGTTTAATAAAGCCGTGTAATCTGCTTCATAGTAGCGGTGATCAGGGGGGTCATATGCCACTATCAGCAATGTATCTAGACCTCCTAAAGATAGCCTAATAGCACAGGCTTCTACATGCTGAAGTGGTGGAAGAGGGAAAGGCTTATGTGTAATATGGTTCTTAACAAAGATGGCTGTACCTCCCCCTTGTCGGCCAACCCTATCAGACCGATGGGTGACGTAATTAGGGAGGGAGAAGTTGGTGGCAGCATCCAAATGAGTTTCACAGACCATCAGAATGTCAATTCCGAAATACTGTACAAAATTAGAAATATTTGGGTAATGACTCCGTAGTCCGTTTGCGTTCCAAATCGCAGCTCTAAATGGTCTCCGGACATGTCTTCCAGCCATTATTGAGCGGAGTTGGGGTAGAGCTGTTCCAGTGTCTGAAGCAAGATGGAATGCTTCTGCATGGGGGACAGGTTGGGGTTGTTCAACTGCATCTTACAGTTTCTCAGAGCAGGTAACGCCTTGTTTATTAAATCCCCAAACCATGAGGATAAAGAGCTAAATTCCTCCAGGTCTCTTTGCGAAATAGTCGCAAGTGTGGAGGAGGATGTTGCCGTGTTAGGCATTGGTGGAATAGGGGTAGGGGGTATATCCCTAACCTTGGAAATAGGCTCTGCCTCTACAGGTTGTTGTTGTTGTAGTGTTTAACGCCCGCTTTTACTACTACGGCACCGCAGGCGGTGACACTGATGATACATGAAGATGGAGCACCGGTGGAATGAGATGGCGGGGGAAACCGGAGTACCCGGAGAAAACCCGCCCTGACGCCGCTTCGTCCACCACGAATACCACATGCGGGTCCCTGGGATCGAACCCGGGCCTCTACAGGTGCGTCTGTAGTTATTACAGGAGCTTGTGGCTCCGAAGTTACATTGGGGGCAGAAGATTTGCTCTGCCTAGGTTTTCTATTCCTCCTCTTCCTGCGTGGTTTTGGTGCAGGGGGTTTAGGCACTGTTGCCTTTTCTATAGGACCTGGAGGTGGTGCCACAGAATTTGAAGGGGAATCGCTTTTTGGTGTAGCAGCCTCTTGTTCCACTCGACGCAGAGTGGACTCTGCCTTATTTAAGGCATTGGAAAAGGACACACCTGGGCGAACCACTTGATCATCGGGGCGGTTCTTGCGGCGGCTCTCTATGATCTTTTTTCTTGTGGAGCATCCTTTGTACACACTTACGTGTGTACCATCACAATTAGCGCACTTGCACTCTTCCCTAGGTTTAGGGCAGTTCTCGAGCAAGTGGTTCCCTGCACACCGCAGACATGTAAGCTTACGCTCACACATCATGCTGGAGTGGTTGTACCCCATGCATCGATAACACTGCACAGGTCCCTCTCTGCCATAATACCTTTCCACTTTGACTACAGTGAAAATTAGTTTCTTTACGGTGTCAATTGGCTGTACTTCTTGGTTAAGTACTTTGTCAAGTACTACCAAGAATAGTGGCATAGGAACTTTGTTAATACCCCCCGCGGTATTAACGGTTCTCTTCAACTGTGCCACTGAATTGACAGTTATGCCATGTTCTTCTTTAAGTGCAGTTTTGATTTCATCAGGGGTGCACTCTGAGTCTAAGCCTCTGATGACTCGACGCTCAATGTATGGACGTTGTGGTGAGTACGAGTAGAACGTTATGTTCATTTCCCGTAACATCAACTTAGCGGTTTCTAAATCACCCAAACTGTGGGTAAGGATATGGATGCTCTTAGGCTTCCTTTTTGCCTCAAAAGTATACTTGAGGTGTTTGGCCAATGTACGCATTACCCTAACATGGTTAGGGAATACGTCCGCAATGATTGGCGGAATTCTTGGCCCCTTCTTGGCTTGGGATGATGCAACATTCTGAGGATGTTGCATCATATTGGATGATTCAACATCCTGTGCATGTTGCATCATATTTGGTGATGGCGTCTGTGTTCCTCGTTTACGGTTTTCCACAACCGTAAACTCCCCCAGCTCCATATCGGACTCGGAGTCAGATTCAGGTAAGGGATTGTTTGAACCCAGGCTCTCTAGATCTGCCATGGGTATGTGGCGTGGAGTAGAGCACTTACGCTTTTGCGTATCCGTCTTGGAGCGCTTCCTATTTGGCTCCACTGCTTCAGGTGATAAAGATCTATATGAGGATGATGTCGAAGGTAATTGTCCATCATCGGCAGTAAGCGCGGTTGCCCTCCGGCTGCTCACAGAGGACCGCACCTCCTCTAAGGCGGCGCCTTTGCGAGCCATTTCGGCTCGAGGTTTCAGGCACAAAGCCGTCAACCCTTGGCTAGGATCTTGTGAGCCCGCTGTCACGTAAGTAGTCAGTCTGAAAGTCTGTCAAGGAAAGAAAGAATAAAGTGAAAGAGTAGGAAGAAAAGGGAAATACCTGAGTAGCTTTCTATGCCACTCCGGGAAGCTAGCCTGTGGTGAGTTCCAAAGCTTGCTTGCCAAGCCCCTTTAGGAACTACACCAAATTGTACTGTGACTAATATTAATGTATTAGTCCGTAGATTGAAGCGTGCAATCCACCGACGCACACCACAACACTCCACGAAGTCGGCACGGGATCTCCTGCTCCGGCGAGTCAGCTTTCTGAATACCGTCTTTCCACCAGTGAGAAGCAAATCACGTCCGCTCTGGTCGAACGACGACGCGAGAATGAGTGAAGTTCGCGTTATTTTATTTCCATTAAAATTATACTAAAATTAAAACCGAAATCGTCGCCATTGTTAAAAGGAAAGACATGAAGAACGCAGAATTCCAGCTGATAGTTCGATGGCTGATTGAAAATCATCAGATTACACGTTGTATTTTCAGTCAGAAAGCCTCTGATCGAATTATTTGAATAAAAACTTCAATATCTTCATAAAAATTCATAAATAAGTGCATTTTTAGTTTCTCCTGTCATCTCTTGACAAGATGGAAAACTTGTCAAATCATTTCTTGATAAAGCTGACTTCAAAGGCTTCTACTTATTTTTGAAACAATTAACATTATCAAATATACTTTGATCTCTGTCCTGAAGTCTCTGGTTCAATTACTATGTGATGTGAATCACGAAAATGTTCTATTGAACCTGTCGAACAAGATTTTAACTATCTTGAGGTCCCCGGAATCCAAAAAAAAAGGAGTTTTAGAAAAGCGTCCGTTTTTGTGTGTGTGTGCGCGCGCGCGCGCGCGCGCGCGCGTGTGTGTGTGTGTGTGTGTGTGTGTGTGTGTGTGTGTGTGTGTGTGTCAGTCTATACACAGCATAACTCAAAAACTAAAAGTCGGTTAAAAACCAAATTTGGTATTTAAGTTTAATGTCTTTCAAGGATTCAACACGAAGATTTTGAAGAAACTAGCCCCACCCAAAACTACCCTTTACATGGAAAATTTTTCGAAAATTTTGATCTTCTTCAAAATGGCTCTAACGATTTTTATTAAAATGTCGTATGTTTGAGATACTTTTATGACAAATGAAATGTATATCTTGAAATTTCTGGCTATAGCCCATGTAGTCGTATTTATTCTGGACGACTTTTGCATAACAGGTAAACCGTTAGAGATAGACCAAATCATACTATACAAAAAATGTAGATGTTGCTAAAATACACAATTTATGCCTCAATAAATTTTCTTGTAGGGTGCACCATTTCGGAGATATTCCTTGTTGTGTGTGTAAGTTTCGGAAAACTTAAAACACAAAGCCTACTGTATTCCCATATTCCCCTTTCATCTTAACCTCCAGAAGGGTTTCTACTTACCTGGTGATAGCGCTTATCGTGCTTAAGCTGAGGGAAAGCGCGGCTTATCTCTTTGCAATTCCGACTACCCGGCTTCTAATTTCGCTCATTAGCCACATTAAATTGACTTGTAATTTAGACATTTTAATTCTCTCTTACATTGTAGATAATGAGATTAGGCAAAGTTTATCATAATTAGATGGCAATACAGCTTTTTGTACTGTTATAAATTAAATAGTTCGCTAAATACAATCTGGGATTTTTTGTTTGCAAAATTGCTCGATATCCTTTGTGAAAATGAACTTCTTAACTTTGTGTGGGTAGTTTGCATGGAATTGCACGCAATGTAAACCTGAAATAACATCTTCATGTAAAGGTCTTATCGAGAAATTGCACGTTCGTGTCAAAGCAGCAAGGCAGTGTTTAACAAAACTTTACATAAAGTGTTCCTAATTACGCGTTGAGCCTTTATAATGAGCAGTGTGCGACAAAGGTTGATAGAAAAAGCGAATGGGGCGACACATTCCTGTTTGTGAAGCAACTGTGTTTGTCTGGAACCTCACGACAACTTTTTGTCTGTCTGTCGCATCATTAACAAACTGAAATCCTACACAAACGTTCGCTGCGACTCATTAATGAAGTATTTTCGCGATACGAATACTGAATGAAGAGTGACTTGTGCCTACCATCATTCACAAGGTACACTCCGAGCGGAAACTATCCGTAAACAGCGCCCTCTTCTGTGCAAGTTTGCATCTGAGTTTTGGTCCACAACAGTCGCTAACGGTAGCTCCTGAACTGGGGTGCCTCAAGTTCAACCTTACAAGGAATATCTCCGAAATGGTTCACCCTACAAGAAAATTTATCGAGACATAAATTGTGTATTTTAGCAAGATCTACATTTTTTATAGTAAGCTTTCGTCTATCTTTAACGGTTTACTAGTTATGCAAAAGTCATCTAGAGTAAACAGGACTACAGGGGCTATAGCGAGGAAATTCAAAATATACTCGTATATTCCATTTGCCATAAAAATCTTTAACATATCAAATGCATTTTTTGGATACGTTTGGGTCCAATATACCCACTACATAAGATGTGGAGTCGAGAGTTTGGAAGTCGCTGTTAACAAATGAGATATTGTGTTTATTAGGCAGGCAGCGGATGAATCCTAATGAATTTACGATGTCACTTGCTTCTCTTCAGCGATAACACTGGACCTGGTGACCACTCCACTGTTTAATGATAAGTGTTATCAGGCGAGCGAGTAAAGAAAATAAAAGTTTTTTTAATATTTCTTGTTTAACCAGTAGCTACACACACCGTCAGTAAAACTTGACGATTTGCCATTAAACGCGCCGCGTCGCGTTGTCCCGCGATAAGGGCCATCAAGTCGAATGGCTTATGACACAAAGGAAGTAGTTTACTGATTCAGGGTTTTTTATCCTCTCTCACTCTCTCTGGGGGGGGGGGGGGGGGCATAGGACAGATCCCTTGCAGTCTTGCCTAACCCAAGCTCGTTTACGTCCGTACTCTCACTTCCACTTCAAAAAGTCTTCCTCTTTGATGCGCTGCATTGTGATGGCCTTTTCTACTCGTTCTTCTATACGCATTCCTACAAAACGTTCCTTATTGTTAATAGATATGAAGATTCTGCTTGTAAGAGTGAGCGATTTAGCATTTGAAAAAGTATATATATAGAAACACACCAAACACATAAATAAAAATACGTAATAATTATGTTTTAACTTTCTCTACCACGTATAGTAAGTAGGGGAGGTACCTATTGTCTGTGTGTGTGTGTTCCTTTTTAACACCATACCTCTCAAACGAAAAGTTGGTAAAACACAAAATTAATATTTAAGGTCTGCATGCAAGAGTGGACTCTGTTTTTCAAGCATATGCCTCACCCTAAACTACCGCTTACATCAAACAAAATTTGCTTAAAGTGACGTATTTTAAGGTTTCTAGAACTATCTTACGAAGCGCTTCATTGTAGGCGACTTTTGTATAACTGGTAAAATAGACAAACAAAATCTTATTTACACAAGAAATGAAGCTTTTGTTAAAACACTCAATTTATATCTGGTTCTTTTTTCTTAGAGTGGACCATTTCGAAAATATTCTTTGCTGTCTTATTTTTGCAATACTTCTCTCGAATGCAAGATCGTTATTCATTTTTTGTGTCTTGGCCTTCCAAAGAGAACGGAATTTCATCCATTACATAGACACTACCTTTAAAACATTTGACTATCGCTCAAAGTCTACTATATTCCCATATTCCCCTTGTACCTACAAGGAGATAACCAATAAGATAAGTCTGTCTGTCTGTCTGTCTACCTAATAGAACCCACGACCCCCTGAACGCGAGCTCCAGACACTTGAATAATTCGCACAATGGACCATCTAGCTCATTTATTTCCTGCGGTGCCACACGCTCTTGCAAAAACAATAACAAATACTAGTATATTTGTAATTAACAGTTTCGCTAATCAGGTTTGACTTTACCTGTGGTAGCACTGATGCTGCGGATTTAAAGCATACAACAATGTCAATATTTAAACCTTAATTATCTGTTGGGGTTAATTATCTAATGTTTGTTTTCTGACCGTAATCCTCTGCGACTTCAACCTCACACTGTAAAAAACATTTGACAGGGGAATTGCGATTCTACAAATCCTTTTAACTATATTACGCTGAGAAACGCGAGGGGAGTTAACTGTCCCTCGGTTTATTGTCACTCAGAGCTAAACATAGTGATACTTGTAACAAGGTTGTTAAATTCACATGGAAAGGAAGTCATTATATTAATTTAACCAGTGATAGATCTCGAGATTTGGAACAAATTTTGTATCTTATGTGTCTGCTCCACAAGGTTTTGTAAACCATTTGTATGTAGCCTGTTAATAAGCAATTCTCAGTGTCAGATCTGGGTATCTGGGAGGCCAAGCAATATTCGCTTCAATGATTCCTAAATGTTTGACGTAGACGTGGCATAGAAATCCCACTGGTGTGCTGTAGCACCATCTTGCTGTAACCATGTAGTCCATACCTACACCAACCAACCCTCAATCCGAATGTACCCGCCGATTAAGCTTTGCGACGCATGTTAATATTAAATTATGGCTATATTTATTCGAATTAAGGTAGAAATGCATTAAAACATTGTTCACAAAATGTCCGCAAGACAGTGAAATAAAAAACAATTTATATCAATTCTTCAAGAAGCTAGATGGCTGCAAATATTTGACCCAAAGGAATACTCATAGACATACTTGTATTGTATATATTTGTTACACTCATTCGGTAGAGTCCCTGGTAAACATATGTCACAAGCAATAACCTTCACTTAGTATAGCGGCAAGCTAATTTTTCGCCCTCTGTGAACCGGTTTTGTGATGTACAACTGATAAATATTAGTGCTTTAAGTTGGTAAACGTGATCACGTCCATAATTACAGGGCTGGACATGCGCACTGCCTTGAGTTGCATAACGAGGTTAACGGACGTCCTAAACAAGCAACAGGTTTTACTAATAAGGAGTTCGCTAGCTTCATATACAATCCCATTGAATCTGACAGTGATTTATTCCCGACACTCCAACGACATTCCTGCCTTGACAGATTAAAAAACAAAGCAAATAAAACCTTGAAACCGCTCAAATACAATCCGTTTTATTCAATGTGACTAGGAAAAAAATTACAAACGTCATTAACAGCTGTTTTCTTCCATGCCCTTCCTCCAATCCCTGTTGTAATTTACTTATCGTTCGCAAGGTGGCACTGTATAAGTGGAAATTGCATCAATATTTACAAAACACAAACATCGACTATATCATATTTAGAAGCGTCGCCAACTGTATCTCACAAATCACTGAAAAGTAATTTATTACACATTACAATCTATTAACAATCGAAATTGCACTGCATTTACAATTCAATATGAAATAGTCCATATAAACATAATTCAACAGCCGCTCTCTGTCTCTCTACTTGAGAATTTATCAGTTAGATCACATGTATTATCATATTACTTGTGATAATAGAAGGAGCTAGGCTAGGTCACTATTATACAGGACAAGCAGCTATATATGAAATAGTCCATATAAATATAATTCGACAGTCTGACTCACTCTCACTCTACATGAGAATTTATCAGTTAGATCACACGTATTATCATATTACTTGTGATAATAGAAGGAGCTAGACTAGGTCACTATTATACAGGACAAGCAGCTATATATGAAATAGTCCATATAAATATAATTCGACAGTCTGACTCACTCTCACTCTACTTGAGAATTTATCAGCTAGGTCACACGTATTATCATATTACTTGTGATAATAGAAGGAGCTAGGCTAGGTCACTATTATACACGACAAGCAGCTATATATGAAATAGTCCATATAAATATAATTCAACAGTCTGACTCACTCTCACTCTACTTGAGAATTTATCAGCTAGGTCACACGTATTATCATATTACTTGTGATAATAGAAGGAGCTAGGCTAGGTCACTATTATACAGGACAAGTAGCTATATATAAAATAGTCCATATAAATATAATTCGACAGTCCGACTCACTCTCACTCTACTTGAGAATTTATCAGCTAGGTCACACGTATTATCATATTACTTGTGATAATAGAAGGAGCTAGACTAGGTCACTATTATACAGGACAAGCAGCTATATATGAAATAGTCCATATAAATATAATTCGGCAGTCTGAGTCACTCTCACTCTACTTGAGAATTTATCAGTTAGATCACACGTAATATCATATTACTTGTGATAATAGAAGGAGCTGGACTAGGTCACTATTATACAGGACAAGCAGCTATATATGAAATAGTCCATATAAATATAATTCGGCAGTCTGACTCACTCTCACTCTACTTGAGAATTTATCAGCTAGGTCACACGTATTATCATATTACTTGTGAATCTTCTAAAGCTTTGCTCAAGTACGCAGTTCTCTTTTACTGACGTTAACACAGTTTACAGTCTTCCGTGGTATTACAACACACAATTTCTGCTGTGCTGTAGCCGAGTGGTTAGACCATTCGCTTCTCACCAAAGCGACCCAGGTTCGATCCCAGCTGCGGTGCGTTAGTAGTAAAAACGGGTGTTAAACACTACACAAAAAAAGTCCTCTTTCTTAACTTTCTCTGTCTCTCATATACTTACCACGCGACGACACACACAGTTGTCGCACACTCGCTGATACAGTGACCGACTCGTGTCTATAACTATAACTCTATCTCTTGTTTCCTCAGCTACTTGCACACTGAGGATGACGTCATATGGACCTGTTATGAAATTTTTCAAGCACGTCAACAATGACGTTACCAGATTTGTCACGAAGGTTCTGCCGCTTGATTGTTGTGAGTCACGTATACACAAACAGTCGTGCGAAGCAGCCTGACTTTGAGCGCGCGCGTTTCCCCGCCTGCTGGTATGTAACAGCCCACCACGCCCGACATCATAGTATTTTTATAATAGTTTTATATTACGTCCAACCGAGAAGCAGCCTTTGTATTTGGCGTCACAGTTTAGCACATATTAAAATTTTTTTACATTTTCAGAGTTGGGTTGGTCGTGACCAAGTTAATATTTTGTAAGGGAGAATATCTTGTAGAACTTGTTTTAGCAGATACTCGCCTGTTTTCCTTCCGCTACCACACAAGGGGAACAAAAACTGCCGTACGATTTATGGCCGGTCGTCTAATGGAAACAATCTGTTGGGTTGGCACCACTGGTGTACTACAAGAAACGGGAACATGGCGTATGAATTGCGTATAAATTCAGCCAATAAAGCTGAACTTGCCTTTCTGTGCCACAATGCTATTTTCGATATATAAACAGGTTCTGGATTAGAAGTTTGCTGAAAACACGTGTGTTCTGTTGTGAACCTCTTTACCGGTTACCACTTCAGAAACAGTACATATGTTAGCTCATTAATATACAGGGTGGAAGTGAACTCGTTACATTAATTTAAACCAGTGATAGTTCTAGTTATTGAATTACAATTTCTATCTTACTTTTTTGTCTCTTGCTTAGTCGTTTCACTACGACGATACAATCACTCGACTCCCATTAGAATATTCACGACGACTGACGTATCTTTCAAACGACACACACAAGCACAGCTGTCTCTCACTCACTGACAGACTCATATTTGTAACCGTAAATCCAGTCACTGCTATTTCCTGGTCTTTTTATATAGTGAGGATGACGTCACACGGATCTTTCTCGACTTCTGCACACACGGCGTCGATCACGTCACCAGATCTGTCTCGAAAGTTATCCAGAAAGCCCCGTTTGTGTAGCCGCTTTCCTTGTTCTTAGTCACACACCTGACAACGCGACGAAATGTACTGACTTTGGTTGTCGAGCGCTGTGATCGCTTGTTATCTTGTTTACTACAACAGCGAAATATGAGACGATGTTATCCTGAAGGCATGATTGCTTCTCTACATACACTCTCTCGCCTCACGTAGTATACAAATACGAGAGGTCATTCAAGATACAGCCTATCCGTGTATCGATAGACGATAACATATGCAACAAAAACTTACCAGATGTATGTTGGAAATATCTACTTGTGTAAACACGACAGGGAAATATCCTGCTCTTCTAATGCACTCAACCATTTTTTTCCATAAGTGTTTGTAACAATAATTAGCAAAGAAGTGATTAGAAGAAGTCATGTGAATACAATGGATATTTATCCTTTGGTCATGAAAAGTGAATGGTGTACTAAAGTCATCACAAAGCGACGCGCTCTTAAAGGCTTTCAATATCATTTGAAGTCCCTTGCGTTAACATATTCCCCTTGTACCTACTATTCCATACAGAGAGGCGTTATATTATCAGATACGGATTATCACCTGGTGATTCCTTTGTTTAGCCAATATTGCCAACTGTATCCTGCCAAACACAATTGTCACACATTTCGATCAAAATAGCACCACATTTCAATTTCACAATTGGTTCATAATTTTTCTTCTAATAATTATGTATTTTTTCAGAAGAAAGTTATCTGGTTGAGCTTTATTTGAGAATTTAAACTGGTTTTCTTCGTTTTCCTCTCTTGGCAGTGCTGAGTAAATCTAACTACACTAATGTAAAAATGTAAACCCCGCGCGACAGCCCACGAAGGGCCAAGGCCTACCGCCCAGCCGCTGCGTCCCCCACCTCTGCCCACTACAGGCGTCATTGGTGAGGTGCACTACACTAATCGAAATAAATATATTTTAGCTAATTTTTATAGAATGTCAAATTTTCTGAGCAAATCTTTGTGATTTAGTACTTATATTCATATTTTATTTATTAAATAGTTTGGAAAATATAATTCGACAGTCTGACTCACTCTCACTCTACTTGAGAATTTATCAGTTAGATCACACGTATTATCATATTACTTGTGATAATAGAAGGAGCTAGACTAGGTCACTATTATACAGGACAAGCAGCTATATATGAAATAGTCCATATAAATATAATTCGACAGTCTGACTCACTCTCACTCTACTTGAGAATTTATCAGTTAGATCACACGTATTATCATATTACTTGTGAAAATAGGAGGAGCTAGGCTAGGTCACTATTATACAGGACAAGCAGCTATATATGAAATAGTCCATATAAATATAATTCGACAGTCTAACTCACTCTCACTCTACTTGAGAATTTATCAGTTAGATCACACGTATTATCATATTACTTGTGATAATAGAAGGAGCTAGGCTAGGTCACTATTATACAGGACAAGCAGCTATATATGAAATAGTCCATATAAATATAATTCGACAGTCTGACTCACTCTCACTCTACTTGAGAATTTATCAGTTAGATCACACGTATTATCATATTACTTGTGATAATAGAAGGAGCTAGGCTAGGTCACTATTATACAGGACAAGCAGCTATATTAGAAATAGTACATATAAATATAATTCGACAGTCTGATTTCACTCTCACTCTACTTGAGAATTTATCAGTTAGATCACACGTATTATCATATTACTTGTGAAAATAAAAGGAGCTAGGCTAGGTCACTATTATACAGGACAAGCAGCTATATATGAAATAGTCCATATAAATATAATTCGACAGTCTAACTCACTCTCACTCTACTTGAGAATTTATCAGTTAGATCACACGTATTATCATATTACTTGTGATAATAGAAGGAGCTAGGCTAGGTCACTATTATACAGGACAAGCAGCTATATATGAAATAGTCCATATAAATATAATTCGACAGTCTGACTCACTCTCACTCTACTTGAGAATTTATCAGTTAGATCACACGTATTATCATATTACTTGTGATAATAGAAGGAGCTAGGCTAGGTCACTATTATACAGGACAAGCAGCTATATTAGAAATAGTACATATAAATATAATTCGACAGTCTGATTTCACTCTCACTCTACTTGAGAATTTATCAGTTAGATCACACGTATTATCATATTACTTGTGATAATTTCTAGTGATATTCATCTCAACGTGAAATATATAGAGAAGTAAGACTTTGTAAGAACTGTTTGTGCAAATGTAGCGAAAGTGACTGTAAAATATATATTTTCTAAGAATAGTTTAGAAAAGTGTGTTTCGGTAAAAATCTCAGTATGAGTCTAGACTACTATTAGTGTAGATAAGTATTAGAGAATGTAAAAATAGCAAACGAAAAGCTTGAGTTAATGCAGTTTTTTATTTCACTGTCATTAACCTAATGAAGGTTTAATCACAATGTCAATAAAGTTACGTATTGCGTGTTGCGAACCAAAGGTAGTAATTTTTTGCTTTGTTGATGAAAAGCCATTACAATTTGGCCTCATTGTCTCCTCGTTTGGAGGTCAAAGGAATGTTTCATTACGTAAGATAATTTTAACGTTGACGTCATTAAGAGGTTAAAGCCGCCATATCGATGTACTGTGTCGTAACTCATGAATTGTTTATTATCTCAGTTTGGTTTGTGGGATCTCTAAAAGCAGCTCTGCATTTTGTCATTAAATTTTCAGAGGTAGACATGTAATTAAGAGCCGGATGTAGGCATTTAGGCATTTTGCTTACTGTGTAATAATCTCTGAATTATGGAGTTAGTTTAGAACCTGACTGGGTTAACGACGGAATATCACCAAGTCTCTGATTACAATAAATTATCATGTAAATGTTTATTCATAGTACACTAAAGTGTTGACTTTTGGAACCTCATGTTCATAGCTGAACTAAAAATAATGAAAAGCTAAGGCTTCCCGCCTAGCCGTTGCGTCCTCCCCCTCCGCCCACTACAGGCATCATTGGAGTGCAGTACTAGAGGGTGGAACGTGGTCAGCGCCCCGAGCCCTCCTAGCCAGTTATGCGTCCTCCCTTTCTCTAGCTCACAGACACCCAGAGTTACAGTTGAACCTGCTTTATACCTAATCCAGTTCTAAGTAATTCGTATTTATACGTAATCTTTTCTAAGTCCCGTCAAAATGTAATTTAAAAACATTTTAATAGAACCAAATACATTTATATGTATTAAATGTTCCTAAAATAAAACTGAGTTTTACATAATTATAAGTCTACAGCAACCGCTATCTTAACAGACTTTTGGCCGCGGAAGCAAAAGACAAACACGTCTGCTAGTAGAGCCGGCGATTTTTGGTACCACTATATCGTAGCAAGAAACGAGAAGTAAACCTAAAACTGTTTGACAGCTGCCATTCACTGTTGAACAGCGGTTTTGTCGTTCATTTGTAATGTACTGTTCATCAGAAAAAGGACCAAAAAGTAAAATTCAATTTAGAGGTGGAACTTAATCGAAACAAAACCAAAATTGAAATTGTTTCATCTGTCATCCACAATTCCTGCCCACACTTAAACCAAACATTTAATGTGCGATGGATTGGTCGAGGAGGTCCAGTAGCATGGCCTCCACGTTTGCCGGACCAATGCCCATTGGATTTCTGGCTATAGGAACATTTGAAGATATAAGGTATGCCAAAGATATAAAAAATGTGGATACTTGCTTTTGTAAAGTGGCTTATATTCCAACACGTATTTGTTTCCAGACATATGTTTATAGGAACATTTGTTGTAGTTTTGACCAATCCCAACTCGTGTTGCAATAGTGATAGGGATAAGGATATATGCAAAGAAAGCAATTATCAACATATCTCTATATGAATCTCTAATAACCTGTATGAGGTAGCACGCAAGTAGTACTTACAGTGAACGTTGAGGCGCCACCTGTCTTCTAAGGCACTGTCAGGGATGTAAGGATTTTCTGCTCGACATGTGAGGTACTTGCCATCGTCGTCTATGACGGGAACGAAGCTGAGGATGCTCACACTCTGGTTTCCTTCTTCCGAGTGCTGCAACACACAGACAGACAACACTTCCATTATACGCTAAACTTGTCTCTGGTATTATGTACTTTCATTATACCCAACCACTCAATACATATTCTAATTCCTTACACCTCTATCAAACAGTCGAGGTTTAGGACAGTATCCACCAATCAAAGGTACACCTGCTCATAACAATGCTGCCATATACCAAACAAAGACACAACTGTTGATAACGATGCTGCCATCTACCAAACAAAGACACAACTGTTGATAACGATGCTGCCATCTACCAAACAAAGACACAACTGTTTATAACGATGCTGCCATCTACCAAACAAAGACACAACTGTTTATAACGATCCTGCCATTTACCAAACAAAGACACAACTGTTGATAACGAAGCTGCCATCTACCAAGCATAGACACAACTGTTTATAACGATCCTGCCATCTACCAAGCATAGACACAACTGTTTATAACGATTCTGCCATCTACCAAACAAAGACACAACTGTTTATAACGATCCTGCCATCTACCAAACAAAGACACAACTGTTGATAACGATGCTGCCATCTACCAAACAAAGACACAACTGTTGATAACGATGCTGCCATCTACCAAACAAAGACACAACTGTTGATAACGATCCTGCCATCTACCAAACAAAGACACAACTGTTGATAACGATGCTGTAATCTACCAAACAAAGACACAACTGTTGATAACGATGCTACCATCTACCAAACAAAGACACAACTGTTGATAACGATCCTGCCATCTACCAAACAAAGACACAACTGTTGATAACGATGCTGTAATCTACCAAACAAAGACACAACTGTTGATAACGATGCTACCATCTACCAAACAAAGACACAACTGTTGATAACGATGCTGCCATCTACCAAACAAAGACACAACTGTTTATAACGATGCTGCCATCTACCAAGCATAGACACAACTGTTTATAACGATGCTGCCATCTACCAAACAAAGACACAACTGTTTATAACGATCCTGCCATCTACCAAACAAAGACACAACTGTTGTAAACGATGCTCTCATCTACCAAACAAAGACACAACTGTTGATAACGAAGCTGCCATCTACCAAACAAAGACACAACTGTTTATAACGATCCTGCCATCTGCCAAACAAAGACACAACTGTTGATAACGATGCTGCCATCTACCAAGCATAGACACAACTGTTGATAACGATGCTGCCATCTACCAAGCATAGACACAACTGTTGATAACGATGCTGCCATCTACCAAACAAAGACACAACTGTTTATAACGATCCTGCCATCTACCAAACAAAGACACAACTGTTGATAACGATGCTGCCATGTACCAAGCATAGACACAACTGTTGATAACGAAGCTGCCATCTACCAAACAAATACACAACTGTTTATAACGATCCTGCCATCTACCAAACAAAGACACAACTGTTGATAACGATGCTGCCATCTACCAAACAAAGACACAACTGTTTATAACGATCCTGCCATCTACCAAACAAAGACACAACTGTTGATAACGATGCTGCCATGTACCAAGCATAGACACAACTGTTGATAACGAAGCTGCCATCTACCAAACAAATACACAACTGTTTATAACGATCCTGCCATCTACCAAACAAAGACACAACTGTTGATAACGAAGCTGCCATCTACCAAACAAAGACACAACTGTTTATAACGATCCTGCCATCTACCAAACAAAGACACAACTGTTGATAACGATGCTGCCATCTACCAAACAAAGACACAACTGTTGATAACGATCCTGCCATCTACCAAACAAAGACACAACTGTTGATAACGATGCTGCCATCTACCAAACAAAGACACAACTGTTGATAACGATCCTGCCATCTACCAAACAAAGACACAACTGTTGATAACGAAGCTGCCATCTACCAAGCATAGACACAACTGTTGATAACGATGCTGCCATCTACCAAACAAAGACACAACTGTTTATAACGATCCTGCCATCTACCAAGCAAAGACACAACTGTTGATAACGAAGCTGCCATCTACCAAACAAAGACACAACTGTTTATAACGATCCTGCCATCTACCAAACAAAGACACAACTGTTGATAACGAAGCTGCCATCTACCAAACAAAGACACAACTGTTTATAACGATCCTGCCATCTACCAAACAAAGACACAACTGTTTATAACGATCCTGCCATCTACCAAACAAAGACACAACTGTTGATAACGATCCTGCCATCTACCAAACAAAGACACAACTGTTGATAACGATCCTGCCATCTACCAAACAAAGACACAACTGTTTATAACGATGCTGCCGTCTACCAAACAAAGACACAACTGTTTATAGCGATGCTGCCATCTACCAAACAAAGACACAACTGTTGATAACGATGCTGCCATCTACCAAACAAAGACACAACTGTTGATAACGATGCTGCCATCTACCAAACAAAGACACAACTGTTTATAGCGATGCTGCCATCTACCAAACAAACACACAACTGTTTATAACGATCCTGCCATCTACCAAACAAAGACACAACTGTTGATAACGATGCTGCCATCTACCAAACAAAGGTGTATCTTCTCCAACAAGTATTACTAACAAATATTATGTTATATATGATAGTATGCCATAATTATCATCATTAATTGAACTACGTGTATCCTCTAGAAGTCTAAAAGAACGGGTCTAGAGAAAACAGAAGGAATATGTTTCTATCACGTGGTCTTCGTAGATGCGCAATGTGAAGACTGAAAATGAAATTAGGTTTTTATTTATTTATAGACGCCCTTTAACTGGCATTTTTCTCAGCACCCCATTTTGTATTGGGCGTGAAAGACCGCTCAAATGCCTCTTTGTGGCCTAAGGGTGCTTTACGCGCCAAAATGTAGGACATGAGTCCACCGACTTTACTTCCCTCCCGAAAAAAGCCATGCAAAGCACTTTTACATTAAAAAATATCTATGCGCTACGCCGGTTTTGAACCCGCGACCTTGTGGCCTGTTAATCCTAGATCAGGCGCAGGTGGTGATGAGGTGAATATTGAAAGCAGTCTATTGTTAAATTTGAAATTCCAGCAAGGTACCAAAAATGACGGTAGATCGTAATCTACAGACATTACACCACATGTAGCTGTTTTATGACGTCATTACTTGCAATCGCGTGAGCAGAGGCAGTATTTATAAAATGGCGGGCATAAATGTCGTGTTTCGGCAGGGCGCTGTCATTGAGTTCCTCTTCAAAAAGGAAACATCTGTTACTAAAATTCACGTCAGACTTCTGCGTGCCTAAGGGAATCTTGCATGGACGCCGGGCTATGCACTTCTACAGCAAAGCTGTTTTAGCATATAACTATAGCTATATGCTTACTTTCGCTACCGCATATAGTAAGTAGAAGAGTTGTATTTTAATAAAAAAAATCCATGTCGAGTTTTCACAGTTTTCAGGCTCCCCACCCGAATAAAAAAAAGAAGCATTTTCAGAAAGAGAGAGAGAGAGAGAGTGAGTGTGTGTGTGTGTGTTGTGTGTGTGTGTCTGTGTGTGTGTCTGTGTGTGTGTCTGTGTGTGTGTGTCTGTGTGTGTGTGTGTCTGTCTGTCAGTCTGTGGACAGCATAGCTCAAAAACGAATAGTAGGTTAAAAACCAAAGTTGGTAGTGAAGTTTAATGTCTTTCAAGCATACGACATGAAAATTTTGAAGAAAATAGCCCCACGCTAAACTACCCTTTACATGCAAGATTTTTCGAAAATTTTGATTTTGATTTTGATTAAAATTCCACATTTTTAAGATTTTTGTATGAGAAATGAAATGAATATATTGAACTTTCTGGTTATAGCCCCTGTAGTTGTATTTGCTCTGGACTACTTTTGCATAACTGTTAAGCCATAAGAGATACAGCCAATTTTGCTGTAAAAAATGTTGTTGATTGCTAATGCTGGATTTGTGACAATGAAGTCATTAATCCTCTTGCTCTCCAATATTTTTCACTGATGGATGGGGCGCTAGAAGTGGCCGGGCATATTTGAAGGTGGTCTTGATCCATTTCCTCTTGCAGATCACATAGAGTGAGTGAGTGATTAGGGTTTAAGGGCCCGTCGACAGCTAGGTCATTAGAGCCCCCAGATCACATAGAGGACAGAGTGGTGGAGAATATATCCCAATTCTGTTTAAATGTTTTGCCAGACAATCATGTCCTGTAATCAACCTGAAGGTTGCAACTGCTGTTTTTCGAGGATACTGAGGAATTACTGTGTGAATGTTTGGTAGTTCCCATCTTTTATTCTTTGATTTTTCATAGTAATATTTTGCAATAATGTTTTTGAATTCAGAGTTGGCTAATCTTTTAGCTGCATAAAATGGTACATTAACTATAGATTTTTGTACACCGCTGGTACCCTTTTTTGCGAGTAAAAACAAAAAACAGAAAAACAAAAACAAAAACAAAAAACAAGAAAAAAAAAGAAAAAAAAAAAAAAGAAAACACTAGATTTTGCTAACACACACAATTTATATATAAATACATATTTTGTGGAGTGAACCATTTCGGAGATATTCCTTGTTATTTGAAGTTATGGAGAACCTATACTTTTGTCAAATGGAACATCGTTGTTCATTTTTATATGTTAAGCGTGCAAAGAGAACGGAATCTCAAAGCTTTAAAACATTTGACTATTTCATTTTAAATGATAATTTATTCGCTGGATTTCTGTTTAGGTTTATCTGGATAAACGTGCAGTAGATAAGGAAGCGAGTGACACCTTTACAACGAGTTCTCCTAAGAGAGAGAGAGAGACTGTCAGTCGACTTCATTCTTCACGTAGCAAGACAAGAAAGAAATGTTAGGCGGTGAAGGAAGTTGAAATAACAAAGGAAGGAATTCTTCCATTTACCGAAAAGTAACAGACAGATAGACAGATAGCAAGTTGACACATCTTTTGTTGGTTACCTACTCTGGGATGGTCCATGGAGGCCGGGCCGGGTCGGGCCGTGGGTAAATCGCTTCACGTGCATTGCGTCTCAAGGTAGCGAGCAAGCGCGCGCAAAGTGATGTTCTTATTTATGGCAGTGTTGCGAATTAACCTGACGTCACGTTGCCCTTCACCACTCTACAACAAATCTCTCCCCTACAACCTTATTTTTGCTTTCTCTATCATATACTCAGAGCAACTATTGAATTTCATACCAAAATTCAATACAAAAATTTCAGGAGAAATACAGGTTTTGAGGTCCTCTTAATACAATGACTGTGAACAGCAAGACGTCTATTAAATACCAACCTTCCTACCCTAAATTACCCTTTACAGTGAAACATTTTCAAAAATTATGTTTTCCTAAAAGAGGACTAGCGATTTTTATTAACATACCGTATACTTAAGATATTTTCATAATAAATTAAACATGTTGAATTTTCCGTGAATATTCTCTCGAGTTCTATTCATTCTGAATGACTTTTGTACAACTGATAAACTGTAAGAGATAAACAAAATCTTACTATACAAAAATGTGTATCTTGCTAAGGGTGTATGTGAGTGAAATTTAGTGAAAGTTAAACAGAAAACATTTATTTATACCGTTAGGACACCTGGTTCCGGGTACACTCAGCCTCGATAACTCCCTGGTTGCATAGACTCCATAATCGGCCAAGGGGGATCGCGATGCTGACCACGTCCCATGACCATACTACACCCACTCATTTGTAGAAAAAAACGCATGTTTGTTTAGTTTTCAAATTCAAATACAAAAATTACAGTTTTTGGGCAAACAAACATGAGTGTAGGTTAAACGAAAGGAAACACAGAGAAACCTAGGTTAATTTTAAAAAGCAGATGGAGTTTGAACCTAGAGTTAAAATATTAGAACAAAATATAAAGCTTTAGTCGCGAGGGACATATTCTTAAAATACACATTTTATTTAAATACACTCTTTTTATAGAGTGAACCATTTCCGAAATATACTTATTTGCTTTAATTTTCCAATACTTACTCGTCTCAAATGGGAAGACTTAATTTGTCTTTGTGTTTCTTGTCCATATAAAAGAAGCGAAACTTCAAAGCTCTCACATAGCAACAAACTCTTAAAAGATCGCATGTAGAAAGCAAATATGTATTAAATTCATTTCTACCATGCAGCAAATAAGCTATTTGCTTCACATTATGGTGCCATTATTTCGGCTTCAACCAACACCTCTCTTTAACATGGCTTTCTTACACATCGAGCTGTTAAATTATCATAGACGAATTATCACCTGGTCATTACTTTGCTTACTCAGTGTCGCCAACTGTATCCCGTAAATCGGTGAGAAACAACTTACTACACAATTTATTAACAATCATTTCAATTTGAACAATGTGTTTTAACACTAATACTTCATGTATTTGCTATTTACGTTAAAAATAAAGCCAGATTTGAGACTACGAACTGGTCTGAAAAGATCGAAGTACCAGTCACTTTGGGTTTCGCTTTCCTCAATTGGCAGTGCTGGGTAAGTCGAACTAATCCATTAAATATATTTTAGGTTATTTCTTACAGAATGTAACATTTTCTGGTCAAATCTGTGTGATGTAGTATTTAAATTTATATTTTATTTAGGAAACAGTTTCGATAAAAATATATCCACAGTCAGGATTTATAGAGAATTTATCAGTTAGATTACACGTACTATCATATTACTTGTGATAATAGAAGGAGCTAGGTTAGGCCACTATTATACAGGACAAGCAGCTATATATGAAATAGTCCATATAAATATAATTCGACAGTCTGACTCACTCTCACTCTACTTGAGAATTTATCAGTTAGATCACACGTATTATCATATTACTTGTGATAATAGAAGGAGCTAGACTAGGTCACTATTATACAGGACAAGCAGCTATATATGAAATAGTCCATAAAAATATAATTCGACAGTCTGACTCACTCTCACTCTACTTGAGAATTTATCAGTTAGATCACACGTATTATCATATTACTTGTGATAATAGAAGGAGCTAGACTAGGTCACTATTATACAGGACAAGCAGCTATATATGAAATAGTCCATATAAATATAATTCGACATTCTGACTCACTCTCACTCTACTTGAGAATTTATCAGTTAGATCACACGTATTATCATATTACTTGTGATAATAGAAGGAGCTAGACTAGGTCACTATTATACAGGACAAGCAGCTATATATGAAATAGTCCATATAAATATAATTCGACAGTCTGACTCACTCTCACTCTACTTGAGAATTTGTCAGTTAGATCATACGTATTATCATATTACTTGTGAATAATTTTGAAAACGGTGCGGGGAGAGACATATGGTTGCATATATTTTTCTTCTTTCTTTTTAACCTGAAGCATGTCGAGCGGAATAATTGTGACTTCAGATTTTTCGGCTCGTATTATATGAGGAATGACATATACAATATAGCCGAAAGTTCAACTGTTATTAAGCATTGTTCCATTTCAGTAGGCTTGTCATATTATCTGAGAACATTTCAATTGCGCTGCTTAATACAGTATTTTTCTCATATCCGCACACTGCATAATGTTGAAGAGGAACTTTATTAGAATCTGTGCAGAGGCTGAAGTTAAAGGAAAAATACAAAAAAGGGGATGAACAAAAGGTATGTATTAAACCCTAGACAGCGAAATAAAGTGTAAAGTAAGGAACGCTCTGAGGTCTAGACCTCCATTGTTACGATTTTTCAACAAAGTTTTCGGTAGGAGAAAAAAGGTTTGTGTGTGTGTGTGTGTGTGTGAGAGAGAGAGAGAGAGAGAGAGAGAGTGTGTGTGTGTGTGTGTGTGTGTGTGTGTGTGTGTGGGCCGAACAAAGGCCTGGATACCCCTCTCCGCCCAACCATTCCACCAAGTCGACTCTTTGAATTAGCAAAAAGGTCGCACACATAACTCTCTTTTTTCTATTTTATTTGAGGAGGGTGGGTCTGCGGCCCTATCCCCCCTCTCCCAGCTTCCTCTTCCTTTAACATCTCTTCAGACTTTATCAAAGCTTTGCGGCCCATTTTATTCTCGGAATCCCTGGGAAGTCTTTAAGGACTAAATAATACCAGTTTTCGTCCTTGAGTTACGCATTTTCAATTGGTGCTCCGAGATTCTCCAGCTTCTCTCCTTTATTTCCCCATCTCTCCTTCTTCCTCGCGGCCACAAACCAAACACAATGGCATTTTAATGAATGGCATTGTAACCAAAATCGTGCTACATAAAAGCTGCATCTGATGAAAATGTTCTGAATAAGTGTGCAGACTTACATTAAGTTGAAATACAACCGGGTGTACCATTTTCAAGGTAAACTGACCGTGGCCAACCAAGCTATGAACCGTTACACGCTGACGTCACTCATACTGACACATGTGCTGATGTCACTTCCCACCACTGATCTCAAAAACGAATTTAGTAACGGAATCAACAGAAGCTATTTCAAAATTCATAACATTGTCCCTAATAATAATAATAATAATAATAATAATAATAATAATAATAATAATAATAATAATAATAATAATAATAATAATAATACTAAGCGTTTTCGCGGTTTTTAGGACACCCTGTATACATAATAAACACAGACGCACACCAAACCTTAGCAAAGATATTAGATTTAAAAAAATATATATAAATATAAAATATCAAATCAACGTAATAAAATGAATCGTAAACATACAAAAACTAACAAAGACGTCACAATGAAAAGAAAATCCTAACCTCGTTGTTATTTATTTGTTTATACTATATTGGTTTAGTTTGAGTTTACAGTTGAACATAAATGGGCGCTTGTGTCGACGTTAGCGCCACGCCGCGGCAGCGGGCAAATATATTTAGATACGTTCGTTTACCAAAAAGAAAACACAAATATCTTTATTCAGGACTTTTTTTATATCGAAATGTTAGTAAACCAAATACTGAAACAAAAATATACAATAGCCTGCGGTGACAATTGACCATAGGGTCATTTCAATAACCAATGCGAAAATACCCCCGAGTAGTATTCACATCATATAAACAAATACTTTATATGTGAATAAATTATAAGCTTACGTAATTTCACCAGAAGGATTTATAGTATTGTGTTATTGGGAAATCTAACACAGCTCATAGCTATTTCAGATGAGCATGATTTTATATTTAACAGTTATTGCTTTAAATTAATCGTTTGCTCATTCCTGTTCTTCATGGAAATCTGCAATCAGAACTTTACATGAGAATTTCATTGTTCAAATTTCATTGTTCTACTCCACCCAAAAATTCAATGTCGAATATTTTACCACACATGTTTTAAAGCGCCCTGAATAACAAGAAACATTTTTGTACAGTAAGATTTTGTCTATCTCTTACGGTTTACGAGTTATTCAAGTCATCCAGAGTAAACCGGACTACATAGGCTATAGCCAGAAAATTCAAGATATACATTTCATTTGCTATACAAATATCTTAAACTTGTGGCATTTTAACCTAAATCGTTACCGCTATTTTAAAAAAAAATTAAAATTTTCGAAAAATGTTCCATGTAAAGGATAGTTTAGGGTGGAGCAATTTTCTTCAAAATGTTAGTGTCGCATCCTTGAAAGACATTAAACTAATACCATCTTTGGTTTTTAACCTACTTTTCATTTTTACTTTCTCTACTGGTAAGTAGGGGAAGTATTGTATTCCACCCAAAAATTCGATGTAGAGAGTTCACCGGAAATATATGTTTTGAGGCCCCCTGAATCCAAAATAAGCATTTTTAGAAAAAGGTCCGTGTGTGTGTCTGTGTGTCTGTCAGGTTGTGGACAGCATAACTCAAAAACGAAAACTCGGTTAAAAACCAAAGTTGTTATTTAAGTTTAATGTCTTTCAAGGATGTGACACGAAGATTTTGAAGAAAATAGCCCCACCCTAAACTACCCTTTACATGGAAAATTTTGATTTCCTTGAAAATGGCTGTAACGATTTTGATGAAAATGTCATATGTTTGAGATATTTTGATGAAAAATGAAATGTATACCTTGAATTTTCTGGCTATAGCCCCTGTAATCGTATTTACTCTGTGCGACTTTTGCATAACTGGTAAACCGTTAGAGATAGACCAAATCATACTATACAAAAAAATGTAGATCTTGGTAAAATACACAATTTATGTCACAATAAATTTTCTTGTAGGGTGAACCATTTCGGAGATATTCCCTGTTATGTGAGTGAGTTTCGGAAAACTTAGAACTTTAGCAAAATGCAACAACGTTGTTCATTTTTTATAGGTTAATCGTGCAAAGGGAACGGAATCTCAAAGGTAAAAAAGATTTGACTGTCGCACAAAGCCTACTGTGTTCTATCATTCCCCTTGTACCTACTAGGAAATAAGCAATAATATAATTTGTACAAATGTTAATTTTAACTAACACGAAGAAGATATAGGAATAAGAGTTTGTAAGAATGGTTAGTACAAGAGTAGAGAAAGTCATGTGAGTGCAACGCATCAGATTTTTGAGTTATGCTGTCCAATGACAAACACATACGCATGCACGCACTCTCTCTCTCTCTCTGTCACACACACACGAGAGCCGTCGTCTAAAAATGTGTTTTTTTTTTTTTGTTTTTTTTTTTTGTTTTTTTTTATTGCTACTAGTAAGTAGAGAAGTAAAAATCGACATTATTGCCGAACTTCACTTTCCGGTGTCCTTAAATCAAATCTGTTTAAGAGCATGATTTTGGGTGCTGGAAAAATGTTTATTAATTGTAATACCGGAACTTTTCTGTGTCTACGGGGGTATTTCCTGTGAAATATGGGTATGTCACGTTTAGTTGCCACACTAAACTTTGTACTAAGTGGTTTAGGGAGAAAGATGTGCACAACCTGGGTGCACAGTATCGCCCAGTGAGTGAGTGAGTGAGTGAGTGAGAGAGACCATCTGCAGCAGCAGCACCATCTGAAACACGTGACATCCATGTCCAGTTGTAACCCCTGACAAGCCCGCCAATTCGCAGTTACACCGCCACCACCGGGGGCGGTAGCCTTGCATGTAAAAATCAATAGACGCCAACTACCAAGTCTCCACTATGTCGTTTTCACCCTCCTGAGGGAGGGAGGAAGGGTAGGGGGAGGGTAGAGGCCAGCGAGAACCACTCCAGTGCCCCTTATTGTCCTACATCACACTCGGTACCTATTTTGTTAACGACTGCCTCTAAACACGTTCCTAATTTGAAAGGATTATGAAAGAAATATCAAAGGAATAGCAATTTTTTTGTTTATACGTACAAGTCATGAACTCGCGACCATCGTGTTGCGGGCTGCAGCACAACACGGCGCAGTACATTCTCCCGAGCGAGAAGGCTGTAATACAGGCTGATTCTTAAAAGCATTACAAACAAAAAAGTCTGACACTTTGTTCTTTGATCAGCCGGTTTCGAAAAAATAAATGATTCTTTATCCAACGTGGATGCGTAATTCCACAAAAATGTATCAAAATAACAGTTTTTTACTTGTAAGATGCGTAGAGTAACTTATTTCTGACATAACTTCGGTAGTAATTATGGGACATCATGAAGGATTACTCCGAGCAGCCCTTTCAGACGTGCAGTAAGTCGACAACGTTGCGTTGAGGTTGGGCAGGGAATTGAGCTGGTTTCTGATGTAAATAGATCTGGCGCTTCCAGTTTCGCTTTAATGTTTTGGGAGCTAACGCTTGTGATTGGTCGCGCGTTCGATCCTAACAAGGTTTCCCTGGGTCGCCAGGAGAATGCTAGGATAGATTTTCTAACCTCAAAATTTCCTGTACCTCAGTTTCGTTAGATTAATAATTTTATTTCAACCTTCATATCAAAGGGCGTACTATATTCCCATATTCCCCTTGTACCTACAAGAAAATTACATATTTTCTGTAAACATTTACGTCTATTAACATGAAGTAGACATGAACGAGAGTGAAAAGAGAAGGTTATATGAGTACAACACATTAGATTTTTAGATTTAAATAAATGATATAACGTGTTGCATTGTGGGTAGACGCTGACAGCAGACACGCTAATTTCTACTCTCCTTTGTTGTGGTCTGGGGCCACGGCAAGTTGAGAAGGTAAACAAAACCTAAACTCCGGTTTGCTGCGGTAACACACTCTCGAGTAATTAATCATTTGTTGGTCTCCTAGTTACATACTTTCTGAGTCAAAGAAATGCATTTTAACCTTTAAAGATCACGGAGTTTATTACTGCAGTGCTGCATGCCGCTACTCCGCAAGAAAAAACAAGAGTAAATAACATACGAGTGTCCTAATTGTCATTATACCCAAGTATCATAAGACTAACTTTGTGTCTAGCTTTAGAATATTTATATATAAATTATTATAAATATTTGCCTAAGTCAATAATTACATTGACCAGTGAAACAGCTGGCAGTGTTGTGATATTCATTTTATTCTGATCTTGACTTTCAATATGTTCTCTTTGTTACGATTACCATCCCCTTACAAGTGAGTGAGTGAGTGTGTCGGGTTTAAGGGCCCGTCGACAACTTGGTCATTAGGGCCCCTCCCCTTACAAGGGGGTTCAGAAGCCTGTCGGGGAACACAGTCAGAGTGAACACCTGCAAGTATGAGAGTGAGGAAGTGATTACCCTCCCCTTATGTAGGACTTACAAGTCAGTGTCTAGAGTCAGACGTCTGTCAGGGAACACAGGAACCTATGTACCAGACAGAGTGAACACCTGCAAGTATGAGAGTGAGGAAGTGGTTACCCTCCCCTTATGTAGGACTTACAAGACAGTGTCTAGAGTCAGACGTCTGTCAGGGAACACAGGAACCTATGTACCAGACAGAGTGAACACCTGCAAGTATGAGAGTGAGGAAGTGATTACCCTCCCCTTATGTAGGACTTACAAGTCAGTGTCTAGACCAGACGTCTGTCAGGGAACACAGGAACCTATGTACCAGACAGAGTGAACACCTGCAAGTATGAGAGTGAGGAAGTGATTACCCTCCCCTTATGTACGACTTACAAGACAGTGTCTAGAGTCAGACATCTGTCAGGGAACACAGGAACCTATGTACCAGACAGAGTGAACACCTGCAAGTATGAGAGTGAGGAAGTGATTACCCTCCCCTTATGTAGGACTTACAAGTCAGTGTCTAGAGTCAGACGTCTGCCAGGGAACACAAGAACCTATGTACCAGACAGAGTGAACACCTGCAAGTATGAGAGTGAGGAAGTGATTACCGTCCCCTTATGTAGGACTTACAAGTCAGTGTCTAGAGTCAGACGTCTGTCAGGGAACACAGGAACCTATGTACCAGACAGAATGAACACCTGCAAGTATGAGAGTGAGGAAATGATTACCCTCCCCTTATGTAGGACTTACAAGACAGTGTCTAGAGTCAGACGTCTGTCAGGGAACACAGGAACCTATGTACCAGACAGAGTGAACACCTGCAAGTATGAGAGTGAGGAAGTGATTACCCTCCCCTTATGTAGGACTTACAAGACAGTGTCTAGAGTCAGACGTCTGTCAGGGAACACAGAAACCTATATACCAGACAGAGTGAACACCTGCAAGTATGAGACTGAGGAAGTGATTACCCTCCCCTTATGTAGGACTTACAAGACAGTGTCTAGAGTCAGACGTCTGTCAGGGAACACAGGGACCTATGTACCAGACAGAGTAAACACCTGCAAGTATGAGAGTGAGGAAGTGATTACCCTCCCCTTATGTAGGACTTACAAGACAGTGTCTAGAGTCAGACGTCTGTCAGGGAACACAGGAACCTATGTACCAGACAGAGTGAACACCTGCAAGTATGAGAGTGAGGAAGTGATTACCCTCCCCTTATGTAGGACTTACAAGACAGTGTCTAGAGTCAGACGTCTGTCAGGGAACACAGGAACCTATGTACCAGACAGAGTGAACACCTGCAAGTATGAGAGTGAGGAAGAGATTACCCTCCCCTTATGTAGGACTTACAAGACAGTGTCTAGAGTCAGACGTCTGTCAGGGAACACAGGAACCTATGTACCAGACAGAGTGAACACCTGCAAGTATGAGAGTGAGGAAGAGGATGATATGAAATGCAGGCGAAATCGACGATTGGAAAGGTAATAATAGAGCAATTGGTGGAATGAGTGCACCCGGAGAAAACCCGCCCTGACGCCGCTTTGTCTGCCATGAATACCACATGCGGGTCCCTGGTATCGAACCCGGGCCGCCTAAGTGGTAGGCGAGCCCGCTAACCAAAAAAGCATTTTAGGGTTAGGCAATTTGAGTTTCTCAAATCCATTTAAATTTAACGACGCTGTCAATAGCCAGGATCACGTGAGCGTCACCGGTATGCCGGAATTTTGTGCCGTAGGAGTTCTTTTACGACTGGCATGGAGTCAGCCAGTTTGTGTGTGAGTGTGAGTGTGTGTGTGTGTGTGTGTGTGTGTGTGTGTGTGTGTGTGTGTGTGTCAGCTGCGAAGCACTTATGCGTGTTGAGAGATTGTATCGCCTAAGTGAGCTGTTTTAGAGACAGAGAAAGTGAAGAAAGACAGTGAAAGGAATAAGTCCAAGTTACAAGAACAAAACAGTTGTGCGTTGTAATATTAACGTTAGTAAAAGATAACTATGTTGTTCTCAAAAATGTTGGAGGAGTATAAAGCGAGAAAACAGTAGCTGCACTCTACTTTCGTCGTTTTGGTCACATGGTGTCAGAAGTTGGATTTCTTGAATAATCTTACCAGTTAATAAATTCTGCAATAACTAATGATTCAATGAAGTGCATGTGTTTAGTGAAGTTAAACGGTGCAATAATTTCCGTATTATGTCGTGAGTAAAACGTAACGTTAATTCAAATTCTGTGACACAGAGCAAGTTTAATATGCAGGAGCTCCTGAAATTACATCTGTTTTTTCGTTAAAACTGGCGCTAATTTGGACACGACAGAGTAAAGCAAGGGCATATTAATAAGTTGCATGTTCGGGGGCTGTTTAACACCCCGGCACATAATTGCCGTGCGTCATGGGCTAGCTCTGCCTGATAACTGCGATATCATGACCTTTGTTCATTATCCAAATTAGACTCTTCATCTACAGAGTTGCTACAGATTCCCTTATTGCTAGAGCTAGGACAAATGCCCTTTTGCTTGTGATCATCTACTGACAGAGTAACAACAAATATAATTTAAAAAGTCTGATGTGTTGCACTCACATGACTTACTCTACTCTTGTACTAACCATTCTTACAAACTCTTATTCCTATATCTTCTTCGTGTTAGTTGAGATAAACATTTGTACAAATTATCTTATTGCTTATTTCCTTGTAGGTACAAGGGGCTTTGTAGCTACAAGTAGACTTTGTGCGATAGTCAAATGATTAAAATTCTGCTGTCTTTGCACACTTAACATATAAAAAAATGAACAACGATGTTCCATTTCGCTAAAGTTCTAAGTTTTCCGAAACTCACACACATAACAAAGAATATCTCCGAAATGGTTCACCCTACAAGAAAATTTATTCAGACATAAATTGTGTATTTTAGCAAGATCTACATTTTTTGTATAGTATGATTTGCTCTATCTCTAACGGTTTACCAGTTATGCAAAAGTCATCCAGAGTAAAGACGACTACAGGGACTATAGCCAGAAAATTCAAGATATACATTTCATTTGTCATAAAAATATCTCAAATATATGACATTTTAATCAAAATCGTTTGTGCCATTTTGAAGAAAATCAAAATTTTCGAAAAATCTTCCATGTAAAGGGTAGTTTAGGGTGGGACTATTTTCTTCAAAATCTTCGTGTCGTATCCTTGAAAGACATTAAACTTAAATACCAACTTTGGTTTTTAACCGACTTCTCGTTTTTGAGTTATGCTGTCTACAGGCTGACAGACTGACACACAGACACACACACACACGCGCGGACCTTTTTCTAAAACTGCTTTTTTGGGGTTCAGGGGCCTCAAAACATATATTTCCGGTGAAATCTCGACATCGAATTTTTGGCTGGAATACAATACTTCCCCTACTTACCAGTAGAGAAAATAGAAATACACATTCGAAAAATCGAACCTGGTACTCCTACCTACGTGGCCAGCCTAATTTAAAATTGTGGTCAGGGGAAATACAAAAAAGTATTATTATTTAAAGACAGCCCAAACAGCTTACGTCTTCGTTATATTTGTAGCTGAAACTTATCCAGGTTCTGTGTAAAAACCTACGGCACGTGAACGGGAAGTTTGACAGTTGAACATCGGGACTATAGCCAGCGCTGCGTTGCAATAATGAAGCTGTTTTCCTACTCACGTGAGTGTTTTAACAGTTTTCTTGTCGAGGTTAGCTCCAGACAGGAATTAGGTCAACTGACATTTTTACCGTCTTTGTGCGAGTTATCTTATTATTCTGGGAGGAGATTACAGCGATAAAGCCGGGTCGTAAACGCCGCCGAGTTGTTTAAGTCAAGTTTCCGGATTTCTACTGAAACAGACCAACAACATTAAGAAATACTGGAGGAGAGGGGACCAGTTCATTTGCCCCAAGTGTGCTGCGAGTTTGATATATGCGCGCATTAACTTGTGCTTAAAGGTACACAGACGCACGCGCGCGCGCACGCACGCACACACAAAGAGGCGCGCACGCACGCACACACACAGACACACACACACGCGCGCGCACACACTCACACACAGACACACACACACACACACACGCGCGCGCGCACACAGACACACACACACACCCACACACACACACACACACACACACTACTACTAAACCCCAGCGCGACAGCCCACAAAGAGCCAAGGCCTACCACCCAGCCGCTGCGTCCCCCACCTCTGCCCACTACAGACGTCATTGGTGAGGTGCCGTATTGGAGGGTGGGACGTGGTCAGCGCCCCGAGCCCTCCCGACCGGTTATGCGGTCTTCTAGACCTGGGGCCGCTACTTCTCTATCAAGTAGCTCCTCAATTGTTCCCCCCGCGACCTAACGAGGCTGAGTGCACCCCGTGCCAGATCTCCCAGAGGGGATAAAATCCCCATGCTGGTACCGGGGATCGAACCCGGGTCCTCCGCGCCAGAGGCAAGCGGGCTACCAACTGCGCTACGGAGGCGGTCCCACACACACACACACACACACACACACACACACACACACACACACACACACAGACACACTCACACACAAAGACAGACATACACACACAGACATACACATACACACAGACACGTTTAATATTAGGATGAACTTACAAATACTTGTAACTTTACACTACTTTTGAGCGAAATATTTTTCCTGGTCACTAGTTTCTCTACCAATACATATACGGTATAGCCGCACTAATCTGAACCAATAAAGGGAGACCAAAAATAAGTTTTAAACATTTCCCCACTTCACTGTTTGCGCAATCGCAAAATTTAAATTTTCCTCTACCAGTGCTGACGTAAATGGAATTGACAAATCATCACTTCACTTTCTCGCCACTCTAATTTTACTGCATTATGAACTGAAATTTCCAGCCGACCTTGCTGGATTCCCCCACTACCGGCTGCCGTTGTGCGCGGCTAGTCGACACTGGGTCTCTGAAAATCCACATCGCGTTCATTATGATCGAACAGTAGGAGTTTGATTCCAGAGAGGTACCGAAGTGACATTTTGACCCTGACCGGACAGAAGAAGTGTGTTGTTTCAACAAGATTCTGCTAGTGCCCATACAGTCCATGAATAAAATTAAGGAAGTGTTTGAACCTAAAACAAAGTTTACGAGACAAATCCTCATACATAGAAACAACTAAAACAACATATTAGAAATGAAATCTGAAACATTACAGTGGTCCAACTTAATCACAACGTGTTCTCCCGATATAATGCTTGTTTAGCCTCGCGAGGGTGGACTTAGACATATCCAGCATCTTCTATAAAGCCATCTGTGGTACACCCAATCGCACACAAGCGAAATGTCGTGCACCCGTTAGGTTTTAAATGTAACTAATGTCAAAATTTGCTGCATATACAATATATTAAATCTGGATTGTTCAAAATTTCAGGTAAATCGACTCCAAATTACACATAACATCTTATTTTTACGGTATTGTTTTGAGAATATTCCAACACCCACACAAAGAAACTGAGCTGGAAATGTTAGTGAGCTTTATCTATCCTTACGTGACGTTATTGGGCGGTGTTGCCACGTCACCTTCTTGTTAAACATGCAACGCAAGTCCCCTTGGTATTCATTCTCTCTTCAGATGAACTACTATTGCATTGGTTAAATGTTTAGTGACCCCTTAAGCTCATATCTGTTCTATGTACGACCAGTGGAGAAAAATAGAATATACTATATCATATTCAAATTATTCCTTCCTCTACCACGTATAGTACGTATAGCATTGTATTCCGCCCAAAAATTCAATGTCAAGATTTCACCGAAAATATAGGTTAGACGCCTCCTATAACCTATATAAAAGAAACAAGAAAAAGAAAAAGAAATGAAAAATCGCTTAAAAACCAAAGTTGGTATTTAAGTTTAATATCCTTTAAGTATACCACACGAAGATTTTGGAAAAAATTCCTCCACCATAAACCCCTCTTTACTGACTTTCTCGAAAATGGTTCTAACGATATTGATGAAAAACTACTATGACAAATGAAATTATTATTTTCAATTTTCTGGCCATAGCCTATGTAGTCCTATTTACACTTTTGCATAACTCGTAAAGCGTAAAATATACACCAAATCTTAATATGCAAAAATGTAGATCTTGCTATAGTACACAATTTATGTCAAAATAAATTCGTTTGTAGCGTGAACCATTTCGGAGATATTCCTCGTTGTTTGTGTGAGTTTTGGAAAAGAAACTTTCCTCAAATAAACCATCATTATTCATTTTTACTTTCTCTACTGGTAAGTAGGGGAAGTATTGTATTCGACCCAAAAATTCTATGTCGAGATTTCATCGGAAATACATGTTTTGAGGCCCCCTGAATAAAAAAAAACACTTTTAGAAAAAGGTCCATGTGTGTGCGTGTCTGTGTCAGTCTGTGGACAGCATAACTCAAAAACGAAAAGTCGGTTAAAAACCAAAGTTGGTATTTAAGTTTAATGTCTTTCAAGGATGTGACACGAAGAATTTGAAGAAAATAGCCCCACCCTAAACTACCCTTTACATGGAAAATTTTTCGAAAATTTTGATTTTGTTGAAATGGCTCTAACGATTTTGATTAAAATGTCATATGTTTGAGATATTTTTATGACAAATGAAATGTATATCTTGAATTTTCTGGCTATAGCCCCTGTAGTCGTATTTACTCTGGACGACTTTTGCATAACTGGTAAACCGTTAGAGATAGACCAAATCATACTATACAAAAAATGTAGATCTTGCTAAAGTACACAATTTATGTCTCAATAAATTTTCTTGTAGGGTGAACCATTTCGGAGATATTCCTTGTTATGTGTGTGAGTTTCGGAAAACTTAGAACTTTCGTGAAATGGATCACCGTTGTTCATTTTTTTATATGTTAAGTGTGCAAAGACAACAGTATCTCAGACATTTGACTGTCGCACAAAGCCTATTGTATTCTAATATTGCCCTTGTACCTACAAGGAAATAAGCAATAAGATAATTTGTACAAATGTTTATCTCAACTAACACGAAGAAGATATAGGGATAAGAGTTTGTAAGGATGGTTAGTACAAGAGTAGAGAAAGTCATGTGAGTGCAGCACACCAGATTTGCTACCTACGTATAGAATCGCTGACCGAAGCAGGGTCGAAAGAAACAGAACAAGAGCACCATGCAACATTTGCTGGAGTCGGTGCAGCGATGTGAGTTTGTTTTGACTACCTTAGGCAAGCGCAGAGAGGGCGTGTTTTAGAAGCGCAGCATTTGCAACGGAAAAAGCTGGTGCAAATTACCGTGGAATTATTACTCGTTAAAAAAATGACGCTGCATTCATTGCCGGAGGTGAACTAGAGACGTTTGTGTTTATAATTTAGAAAATCCCTCTATGATTTATAGTCCAGCAGCAGCACATGCAGTGTAGAATCCTCTTATGTTGCGAGCTTATGTCTTAAAGCCCTGCGGATCAAGTAGATTTACTCAAATCCCACCTGTAGGCGGGCGGCGGCGCTTTCTTCCACATACGAACAACCTCTACAAATAAAGTACACGCTACTCATAATTTGCATTTCCAACAAACATGCTAATTTCCTTCCTGTTCGTTCTTTCCAGGAATCATAACGCTACTTGCATTTGCAGAGTAATATACTTGCTGACTCCACCACCAACGCTTGCTACAATAAGCATACATAAAACTAATCCCTTTGTTCATACATAATACGAGTGGTAAGTTGGATATGGTGACGTCAAAGGGATGGTCAATACTAACAATAGACGGGCGGAAACATTCGAGAAAATTTTGACTGCCGGATTGTTTACGAGAAGTTGCTCGAGAAAAGGTGTATTTTCCAGAGAATTCACCAGAACTATAAAAGTGAGAGGGCACGGGCAAAGTTAGGCCCGGTTTAGCAGTTCGTTTTTTGTTACAGAGACAGTTGAGAGTTGACAAAGCGTTCAGTGGGTGTAGCGTCGAAGCTAGTTGTTTGCGAGACAGAGAGAGTTGGAAGACAGTGAAGTTTGTGTCGAGTACACGATAGACGAACTGCAATCTGTGTTAATATAAAACCTACGACTATGTTCTTTGTGATTCACATTTAGAAGGGAAATGAAGTGATAGAAAGAGTAACTCTAATGTTATAGTTTGGTCGCTCCTTGGGTTTCCAGTTCGGCCTCCTTGATTCTAGATCTGCGGTAGCTTGACACATCAATAAAGCGGTCGCTTTGTAAGGAACTGGAAAGCCGACTGTCGATCGAACTATAACTCCAGTTACTTTTTTCTAGCAATTGACCGCCACACATAGAAGTAAAGAGGAAGTGGTGGTTGTAGGGGTTAAGAATTTCACACCCCGGTTGCACATCTTGCGGGCCTTGCTTGCTTGTAAACAACGTTCCAGTTGTATGCATCTATTCTAAATGTATGTTATAAGTCAGAGTAGCTAAAGCGATTAGGCGTTCGGTGAAGTCACAAGGCATCAATTTGGTCATGCTTTGTCATGAAATATACAGGTTCTGAAAAGACCGAGTTTTTCTAAAATTCCTGTTTTTGTGATTTACAATCTTATTGTTGTCAGATATAATAGTTGCAGTTTGTAGTGATGAAACAGTTTAATCGAAATATATCAGTAAACACAACTGCTGTTTATACCCTGAGATAAGGATTGCACACTTCAGCGATCGGCAAGTATCTGACGTATGACGTCGGAGCGGATCAACGCTGACGGAGCACTATGTGACGAGAAGTCAAGAGCGTGCAAATATAACAGCAGGAAGCACAGTGACGGCTCGTATTGTCTTATTTGTTACTAACAGTAGTCTAAGAGAGAAAGAGAGAGAAGAAAGAAAGAAAGAAAGAAAGAAAGAAAGAAAGAAAGAAAGAAAGAAAGAAAGAAAGAAAGAAAGAAAGAAAGAAAGAAAGAAAGTAGCGCTGTCCAAAGGCCGCTACTGTTCAGCAGCGGGGGGGGGGGGGGTCCCGACCCTCCCCTACCCTTCCTCTTGCAAGCAGGTGTACTAGGGAAAGAAAAAAGCTTCTCTGTGGAATGACGTCACAGAGCGAGACACCTGCCGATCCCTGATATACAACAAATATTGCAGACAGCATCAAAACTGTCGCACGTTGGTAAGAAAGTATCAATAATTACTGCTTAGTTTAGAGGAAATATATCGTTCATATAGCAACGTGGTAATAAAATGTAGAAATTTGAATAATCAATGCTCGGAACACTGTTCTTTCTCTAATGAATATGCCACAGAAAAGTTTGTAAATGGCTGCCAAGGGAGTGGATGTTATATTCATATCCCTATGGAGACTGCGTTATTAGCAAGACCCTGCTAGCATCATTAAACCTTTATAAGCAAACTTCACTGCACTCAAGGACAGTAATTCTGCTCATGCGCACTAGTGTCAGCGGCGCGACTATGTGCGAGTTAAGATACCTCCATAATTCTGGCTATAGCCTATGTAATCCTGTTTACTCTCGATGACCTTTGAATAACTCGTAAACGGTACAACATCTTCCGATACAAAATTTATACAATTCATGTTCAAATATATTTTTTCGTAGAGTGAACTATTTCGGAGATATTCATCGTTATTTGTGACAGTTTCGGAAAACTGTAAACCTTCGTGAAATGGAACATCGTTGCTCACTTTTTATATGTTAATCGTACAAAGAGAATGCAATTTGAAAGTTTTAAAAGAAGTGACTATCGCTCAAAGCCTACTGTATTCTAATACTCCCCTTGTATCTATAAGGAAATAAGCAATAAGATAATTTGTACAAATGTTTATCTCAACTAACAAGAAAAATATATAGGAATAAGAGTTTGTAAGAATGGTTAGTACAAGAGTAGAGAAAGTCATGTGAGTGCAACACATCAGACTTTTCCTGCAGAAGATTAAAGATGTGGATAATTAAAATTAGAAGTGCTTACAACTATTAATGAGTAGTATTGGACGGAATTTTGAAACTATGCGACGACCAGCGCTGAGGAGGGAGCAGTTGGCACATCAAATCAGGCTTAAGGTTAGCTAACTGACGCTTCGCGAAACGTGGATTTCCAGAAGAATCGCCGGTATCTCATTTTCGGCTATATAAGCGAGTCGACACGGACAGAGCGGGTAGCTTTGGGTGAATTTAGGTTCTAAGCGCCTTAGTGAGCGAGTAAAGCTCTCAGAGCGAGGTTGGACTGTTGATCAAGGTTACGATAGAAGAGAACAGTAGTGAAGTGTAGGATCGCGAGTTATTATTCAGTTTCAAGGGAAATAAGGTTGTACTTTTACACTACTTGAATATAGGTGTGGGTGACTTCACGTAGAGGCCATTAAAGTGGAGATGGAAGTGAAGCTACCTAAGTGCACTCTGGTGGCTAGAGGTCAGCATTAAAATGTAAAACAATGATTAACAGGAAGACGCCAGATTAGTCCTTGAATAGAGCAGCAGTTCCTGAATAAACCAGCAACTTAACAAGGGTCGGTCGGTTGGTCGGTCGGTCGGCCCGTTAACCAATCAAACAATCGATTAGCGCAGTCAGGCGAATTTGCCGCCAAAGCGTTAAGGGAAAACGAGCAACATGTGTTGTACCAACCTGATCAATTTTAATACCTCATAGTGGCACTCTGCTCTTCAAATATTCGCTTACACTCTTCAGATTGCATGGCCATTGGTCACTCTGCTGCGTTACACTCATACGTCTTTCTCTCCTCACTCTTGCAAGGCTACAAACGCTCCTATCTTCATGTTACTAGAGATAAACATTTGTAAAAATTATCTTTATATTTATTTCCTTATAGGTACATCGGGAATGTGGGAATACAGTAGGCTTTGAGCGATAGTCAAGTATTTTGAAGTTGGCCGCTATGTGAGGGCTTTGATATTGGTCATTGATACTAGTACTGTATTGCCAAGACACAAATAATTAATGAATTTCCATTTGAGAGAACCGTAAGTATTGTTATCCCGGCTCAGTGTGAAGTACCTCACACCACTCGGCCCAACGAAAGTGGAAAATGTTTCTACGAGATTCTTAGCCAGCTATGCGTATGTAAAGCATAGTGTTTCCGGGGTATATCTTCATCATATTTATATTTTAATTTATTTACAAGCTCATTCAGAAAGAATTTGTCATATTTCATCATTAGATAAGTTTATTGGTATAAAACGAATTTTGTCATTAATTTATGTCCGTAAGCAAGAGTTCTGAGATATTTTCTTAGATATCTGGTTTCTTCAAGGTCTTTCAAGCTATTGGCAATCCTCTTGTTAAGTATAATTGCACACTTTCTTCGTTTTTTTCGCTGGTTCCATCCTTTGACGGTATTCTTTTCCGTCGTAGTTCCATATTTCTTAATAGGAAATCAACTAATTAGAAATTTAATGAGGAATTCAAAGATGATCATCAAAAACTATGCAAGCGGTAGAAAAAGAAAGAACAACCGGAGACTTGCCAACGAAGCCCATAGGCGCATTGAAGTCCCTAAGATATATTTCCCCTCTACCGGCCCAGGCAGTAACTTCCAGGGAAGGCTTTCAGAACACAAGCACCTGTGCCATCTGTCAGCATTTGCCCGAACTTACTGAACTAACCTGACAAGGGAGGGAAAGAACAAATGATAGGAAAAGAATCCATGGAGAACTCAGTTCACCTCTAAGTGACACGGGGGAAGCACGGGACAGGGATCGAACCCAAGACCTTGTGAATGCGGGCCACACACGTTATCAGCCCGCTCGGTGAGATGTATTAAAGGCTGAGTATTGTAAGCGTTTATCCGTGTTTAGGCAGCGAGCTGGTGCGGAGGTGGTTGGGTGGGAGGGTCGAGCCAGGTCAAGGGGTCACAAGGAGGGGACGTTTCTTACGCCTCCCTCATTACACGCGATGAGTTATGTGGTGGCGGAGCCCTGCAGATGGCAATACTGATACTAGCAACTACACTCACTGTGCCACTTTCACCAACACCCTCAAACATTACATTTTACTGTCCAGGTTAAAGTCTTAAATCTGCTAAATTATAGAAAATATATCAGAGCTACAACAGGGCTACCAAACATCCCCCAAACAAGGGATAATTTTCAAATATAATGAATTAAACTTTATACCGCTATACAACAAACCCTTCATACTTAAAAAAAATATTTTCTACTTTCTAGTTCGGTTTGTTATATAAGCGTGTTTTTTAGTTTTTCTTTAAAGCTATAATTTATTTTTATAATGAAAGTGTGCGCTGAGCTGCCATGATTTACCGCTAGTTGGCAGCTCACAAATGATGTGGCCTCCGCGATCATGGGATTTAAATCCGTGAGCACCTCTTTCTTTAAGAGTAACATGGTTAGTTCTCGGATACGTGGTTTAGTAGATATGAAATTTTGAAATTTTTGACGGACTTATGAATAACTTTATCTTTTAGTTTATTTCTCTTTCCACTATAGTTCCACAATCACATCCTGAATTATTGCTGAGCAGTTCCATAACTATTAAAAGGAATTCTCTGATTATGCTACTTGGGAAAGATAGACCAATCAAAAGTTGGTAACATTTTGTGAGATAACCATTTATTTCTACCAGAAAGTGTCGTTAACAGGAAAGGGAAGAAGCTATGAGAAATACAGCGCACGTATATTTTCAAAGACACGAACATACAGAAGCTGTCACACTCAACAGTGGTGCCAATTTGTAAAGCAAAACCTTCCCTGAAGGATTTCCTCACTCTGAAGTGTGGAGGAGTTACGCTTTCTGTTTCTTGCTTCTGTGATGTGCTGCACTCACATGACTTTCTCTACTCTTGTACTAACTATTCTTATTAATATATCTTCTTCGTGTTAGTTGAGATAAACATTTACAGAAATTATCTTATTGGTACACACAAACACACACACAAACATAAATACGCACGCACGCACGTGCGCGCGGACCTTTTTCTAAGATAGCTTTTTTTTGGATTCAGGGGGTCTCAAAACATGTATTTCCGGTGAAATTACGACATCGAATTTTTGGGTGGAATATAATACTTATACTTACCAGTAGATAAAGTAAAAAGACAATGTAAGGAGCGAGCAAGAACAACTGTGAGTTGTGTTAGCCCGAAAGATCGATCGCAGACTGTTTTAACTGTGTGTCTGTGGGAACATTTTAGAAGACAATAAAGTGACGGTATTTGTCACGGTAATAATTGCGCAGGAGTGCTTCATTTGTTTCATCTTGCGATTCTACAACTTGACAGTACAACAGTTATGCCCGAAGTATCAAACACAGGCTGCTCGACCTTTGGACACAACTCATTTAAATGAATATTCAATGTTTCCATTAAAAACAATTTGTGATTCGACTATAATTCGTATGACCGTTTTGAAAAATGCCCTTAGCTCCAGCTTTATCCTATAGCACAATGTTACTTTTCCTCTAACTTCTGTGACGGCGGGGTAAGATGCTTCACAACATATACCAGGCCGTCTAGCAGGCAAAGGCGCTCGAGGTTAAGTTTCCCCACACCACTCATGAGAGCAAACAGGTGAGAAACACAGCGGCAGAGCAAAACGGGGTTTTCTACAGATTTAAGAAATGTCCCGCAGCCGGGTTGTTTGTGGAAGTCGAGAAACGTCCAATCCTCACTATATAAGGAGGCAAGGAAAAAGAGCTGATTACAGACATAGCCGTGAGAAATCTCGAGTCGAAGTAAAGAAGTTTTAACCAATGCTAAGTGATAGTATTAGAGACAGTGAAAGGTGTGAGTGAAGCTTACGAGAAGAAAACAGTTGTGAGTTGTAATATCATGAAAGACTGTAGACTGTGTTAACATCAGTAAAAGAGAACTGTGTATTTGTGTAATTAGTGTATGAGAGACAGAGAAAATGCAGAAAGACAGTGAAAGGTGTGAGTCAAGCTTACGAGAAGAAAACAGTTGTGAGTTGTAATATCATGAAAGACTGTAGACTGTGTTAACATCAGTAAAAGAGAACTGTGTATTTGTGTAATTAGTGTATGAGAGACAGAGAAAATGCAGAAAGACAGTGAAAGGTGTGAGTCAAGCTTACGAGAAGAAAACAGTTGTGAGTTGTAATATCATGAAAGACTGTAGACTGTGTTAACATCAGTAAAAGAGAACTGTGTATTTGTGTAATTAGTGTATGAGAGACAGAGAAAGTGAAGAAAGACAGTGAAAGGAGTGAGTCAAGGTTATGAGAAGTAAACAGTTGTGAGTTGTAATATCATGAAAGACTGTAGACTGTGTTAACATCAGTAAAAGAGAACTGTGTATTTGTGTAATTAGTGTATGAGAGACAGAGAAAGTGCAGAAAGACAGTGAAAGGAGTGAGTCAAGGTTATGAGAAGAAAACAGTAGTGAGCTGTAATATCATGAAAGACTCTAGACTGTGTTAACATCAGTAGAAGAGAACTGAACTATGCAAACTTTTAGAAGGAAAATAAAGTGATTGTACTGGATTTTGCCACACACTTTGCCACGCTCTCGCCATAGGCGAGTGGGATTGACAGATTTTGGTAAACTACTATAAAGTGACGACGTTATGCAATTATGAAGGGGATAATGGTTTGCACAACTGCGCATAACGTAATGTTTGGCTGGAACTGAGAATATTTGTTTAGGATAAGTGATCGTGGTGCCCTCTCTCGTGTTAATCCGCATACGTTTACACTGCAAACTAGCCAACTTAATAACAATAACCCGAACGGCCGACCAACCGACACACCACACCAAATATGTAACAATGGGCTCAACAATTCCTTCCTTTCTTCAAAAATATTCACGTACAGCTTAGTCTTTCAAATTTACAACTTACATACTTTTGGGCGACCAGATAAGGGCCATATGGTTACAAACCCAAAGGGCAGTAAAGCACCAAGTCAAATTCTATCACTGAATTTTCGTTTTTAGTTCATTTAATCGTATTAAAGCACGTACTGGAAATCATAAAGGTTAACAAATTGAATTAACTCAGTTCAACTATTCTTCAAAGGCTTATCCAACATGATTATGGCGGGAAAAATGTTATATTCACAACACATTCACAACCCACAATCCATTACATGATCACTGCAAACAATACCTACCAAATGGTATTATGTACGTACTTTGTGTATGTGGGTGTCTGTGTGTGTGTCATGTGTGAGATTGTGCTTGCGTTTGTGTGTGTATGCCTTTTTAAGTTTCCGTGTGTTCCTCACTCTCATACTTGCAGGTGTTCACTCTGGTACATAGGTTCCTGTGTTCCCTGACAGACGTCTGACTCTAAACACTGACTTGTAAGTCCTACATAAGGAGAGGGTAATCACTTCCTCACTCTCACACTTGCAGGTGTTCACTCTGTCTGGTACATAGGTTCCTGTGTTCCCTGACAGTCGTCTGACTCTAGACACTGACTTGTAAGTCCTACATAAGGGGAGGCTAATCACTTCCTCACTCTCATACTTGCAGGTGTTCACTCTGTGTGGTACATAGGTTCCTGTGTTCCCTGACAGACGTCTGACTCTAGGCACTGTCTTTTAAGTCCTACATAAGGGGAGGGTAATCACTTCCTCACTCTCATACTTGCAGGTGTTCACTCTGTCTGGTACATAGGTTCCTGTGTTCCCTGACAGACGTCTGACTCTAGACACTGTCTTGTAAGTCCTACATAAGGGGAGGGTAATCACTTCCCCACCCTCATACTTGCAGGTGTTCACCCTGTCTGGTACATAGGTTCCTGTGTTCCCTGACAGACGTCTGACTCTAGACACTGTCTCATAAGTCCTACATAAGGGGAGGGTAATCACTTCCTCACTCTCATACTTGCAGGTGTTCACTCTGTCTGGTACATAGGTTCCTGTGTTCCCTGACAGACGTCTGACTCTAGACACTGTCTTGTAAGTCCTACATAAGGGGAGGGAAATCACTTCCCCACCCTCATACTTGCAGGTGTTCACTCTGTCTGGTACATAGGTTCCTGTGTTCCCTGACAGACGTCTGACTCTAGACACTGACTTGTAAGTCCTACATAAGGGGAGGGTAATCACTTCCTCACTCTCATACTTGCAGGTGTTCACTCTGTCTGGTACATAGGTTCCTGTGTTCCCTGACAGACGTCTGACTCTAGACACTGTCTTGTAAGTCCTACATAAGGGGAGGGTAATCACTTCCCCACCCTCATACTTGCAGGTGTTCACCCTGTCTGGTACATAGGTTCCTGTGTTCCCTGACAGACGTCTGACTCTAGACACTGTCTCATAAGTCCTACATAAGGGGAGGGTAATCACTTCCTCACTCTCATACTTGCAGGTGTTCACCCTGTCTGGTACATAGGTTCCTGTGTTCCCTGACAGACGTCTGACTCTAGACACTGTCTTTTAAGTCCTAGAGTGTAATCAGATAAAGAACAAGAGTGAAGAAATTTTGCAAATGTCCTTAGCTTAAAAATATTGAAGTGAAAATAAAGTATCGTGTTACTCACGTTTTTCGTTAGCCGTTTTATCTGGCGACTATTCTTCCACCACGTGATGACGGCTTCGGGGCGCGAACCCGAGGACTTGCATTCCACGTCGTACCTCTTGTCGGCCGAGACTTGCTTGTCCTTCGTCATGATGTGAACAGCAACAGGTTTCACTGTAAACACAATAAACAAAACACCATTAGCTACTTGTTTTCATAGATTGAGGACGATAAACTGATTCTAGTACACCACGCACACACTAGATGGCAACTGTGTATAGCGCTTTTTTTGTTAAGTAGAGAAAACTATGGACAAGATGGTATAGCCTATTAGGCAAGACAAGAGCAATTCCGTTAGCTGCGTAGTAGGGGAAATTGCGCAGACATATGCGCACAAGTCATAACGGTATGTGCAAGATTTATGGCATATTTCTAATGACATTATATGTGTATAACAATTAGCTTTATAACGAAAAGAATAATGTCCTATGAGTATGTCCAAACAATTACTTTCATGTGAACTGCAATTGTTTTAGCTGTATGCTGTTGTGGTAGTGTTGTGGAAGCTGCCCGTCTATCTCCCCCCTCCCCGAAAAAAAAAAAAAAAAAGGTTTCTCCATGTCTCACCCCACGACCTATAAGTGACTATCATGGACTGCATGGTTTTTGAGAAAGGAACGTGTAAAAAAGTGTGTCTACATTTAGAAATGGTGAATGAAGATCTAGATAAGCCACTACCATACACCCGAGAAGAAAGTCTTTGTTGGATAACATGAAGGACGTGCTGCAAGGTAAAATTGCGACAAAAATAAGGAACGAGTGCAGTACCCCCCAAGTAATGGTTCCCTGACGTAGTAATGAAGTTCCCAGGAAGGTGGCAGCACGGTATCAAACTTGGTGGAAAGTAAGTGAGACCTCGCATTTACGTTTAATCATTTTTATTCATATATAAGGGATAATAATTATTATTGTAAATTATTTCCGAATACACCCCGTAAAATGTAGATGTAGTGAACTGTATATTCTAGAAAAGATAATACAAATCTCTCACATAATTCAGTCAGCTGTGACCTCTGTTCTATCTATATGAATGTAAACGCCCAGTAACAAATGCAAACAGCGAATAAAGTTATGCGCCCCCATGTTCTGCAGCAAACAGCCACAATTTACATCCAAACTGATCTTATATAGTTCATTTATACTCTTGGTGGTCCTGTGCGCATGCGTGGCCTAGGCAAATGCCTCTAAAATCGCCCTCAAACAATTTCAAACCCTACAAAACCTCTCCCTCTCTGCTCCACTCCTCACCACTAACCAAACTCTTCACCTCGAAACTCAGATCCCGTCAATCGCAGAGGCAATAGCAAAAAGAGCAAAGACAACATGGACGCGCATTAGGAACCACGAAAACTACGTGATCGCCAACATTGGCAAAGGCGAGCCGAAGCACCGCAAACATACTAGAATAAAAATGTTCTAGACGCGGCGCGGCTCGCCGACTAATGCGTGTCCATGCAATCTCACTCTTAGGCCACTCACACGTTACGGCAGAGGCCCTCGCCTCGGAAAACACCCAGAAGCTACACCCTGCCCGCGCAGGAAAACAGCGGGAAAATGTAAATATTGTAAATGGTGCAGTGAGCGAGCTGGGACGCATTTTTCTGGTGTGCCCAGTGAACGTGTGTGTGTAAGCGTGTGAATGTGTGTGTGTGGGTGAATGCGTGCGTGTTTGTGTGTATATAGATGTATATATGTATATAAGGAAAAAAACAAAAACAACAACAAATAATAGGAATAGACACCAAAAGACTAACGAAAACTATTCTCGGTGGCCTGAAGATGGCCACCGTATGGGTTTTTGGTGATACCCAAAACTATAAGCTTGTAAAAAAAATATATTGTAAATAAATGTAAATCTATAGCCTGTAAGCCGGGCCCCTTGTACCGGCACCTGGCCAAAATTATGAATAAAGAAAACTTGAAACTTGGCGCTATCTCTTCTGGCTTCGGCCCTTGTAGCCAGCCAATAAACCCGCTCCTTAAATCCGCAGATGCAATAGCGGTACTGCTATACCTTTTCTCCCTGAATACCTCCGGTGGAGGTTTTTTAGTGGGTAGTACCTCCAGGTGAAACCTAGAGTTCCCCTCTGTGCCTCCTAGCGCATGCGGCTCCGTAAATGGATTTTTCCTCCACTTGAAAAAAAAAAAAAAACACCTCAGCAAAAACAAAGAAAGGAACCTCAAAAACGAAAAGTCGGTTAAAAACCAAAAGTTGTTATTTAAGTTTAATGTCTTTCAAGGATACGACAGGAAGATGTTGACCTATTTTAGGCACCTAATTTAATATTTGTAGGTATATATAGTAATGTGTCTAGCGGGTGTGGACATTTACACCAAAAGTCCGTATACTTACGATTGATGTCGAGGATCATGACTTCAGACTGCGCATGCGTGAGGTTGGTGTTGGACGCCTGACATATGAGTCTGGCGTTGAGGTGTTGGCGGCCAACACTTGGGAAGGATAGATGGTTCGTTGTCAGATCTTCGCCGTCATGCGTATAGGAGTCGTCAATGACGGTGTTCTCGAGGAACCAGGTCACCCGCGGCCGTGGCCTTCCTGTAGACAAAAACATCGTACAACTTTAATATCCATATATTTTACTACTTGTTATTATCTGTCACAGGGGTGTCCAACCGCGGCCCTCAGTGATGTATGTTAAGTTATTTATGAAATAATTCCACACATGTGCTACGAAATCAACCTCTTACTCAAAACCGGGAGAAATCACATTCCTTTCAACAAATACCCAGCCCAGAGTTTTGTTTACAAAGCTGCCGTGCATTGACTCGAATTAATTCTGTTAGATCTATTGTTATAAGTAGATCGAAAAGTATGTTTTCAATCCAAAAATTCTCTTAAAATAACTAATATGACAAATATTTTAATAACACACACGCGTGCGTGCGGACCTTTTTCTAAAAATCTGACTTGTTGCACTCACATGACTTTCTCTACTCTTGTACTAACCATTCTTACAAACTCTTATTCCTATATCTTCTTCGTGTTAGTTGAGATGAACATTTTTACAAATTATCTTATTGCTTATTTCCTTGTAGGTACAAGGGGAATATGAGAATACAGTAGGCTTTGTGCGATAGTTAAATCTTTTAAAGCTTTGAGACCCCGTTCTCTTTGCACACTTAACATATAAAAAAAGAACAACGATGCTCCGTTTCACGAAAGTTTTTTAGGTTTTCCGAAACTCACGTACATAACAAGGAATATCTCCGAAATGGTTCACTCTACAAAAAATTTATTGGGACATAAATTGGTTGTTTTAGCAACGTCTACATTTTTTGTCTAGTAAGATTTTGTCTATCTCTTGCGGTTAACGAGTTATTCATCCAGAGTATCTTAAATATATGACATTTTAATCAAAATCGTTAGAGCCATGTTCAAGAAAATCAAAATTTCCGAAAAATTTTCCATGTAAAGGGTAGTTTAGGGTGGGGCTATTTTCTTCAAAATCTTCGTGTGGCATCCTTGAAAGACACACACACACACACACACACACACACACACACACACACACACACACACACACACACACACGGACCTTTTTCTAAAAATGCTTCTTTTTTATTCAGGGGTCTCAAAATATATATTTCCGGTGAAATCTCGACATCGAATTTTTGGGTGGAATACAATACTTCCCCTACTTAGATTAATTTAAAACACATAATACTTGTATATTATTTACTGGCTTATGCAGAGTTAGGCGAAGATAAGGAACTAGTGTTGGTTTGGCAGTTCGGTTGTGTTGCCATGTTTTTCATTGATACATTTGGGTTAATTTCCCCGGCAAGGCGGCCGCAGCGCTGCTCGTTTGTTATTTCTTGCGGACATATACAACTACAATTCATCCCCCAACCCCCCTACCCCTGTCGCAATTGGTTCAATGTGCACTTACCGCAAGACAAACGATCTTCTATTACAGAAAATTATGTAGGCAACAAGGTTCTGAGAACAGGTTATGTATGACATAAATATGTCGCAACCTAACCTCCAAGTTCAGAGCTCTGGAGTTCGACTACCGAGAATTTTACCTCTGTTCCCCATCCTTCATCAAGTCAGAGAATCTGACCAGGCATGAGTGTCTTTTCTCTTGTACTGCCTATTCTTACAAGCTCATGTTGGTCAAGATAAACATTTGCAGAAATTATCTTATTACTTATTTTCCTGTAAATACAAGGGAAATGTGAGAACATAGGCTTTGAGCGAGAGTCAAGCTTTTAAAGCTTTCAAATTCCGCTCTCTTTGCTTAGCCAACATATAAAAACAAGGAATACCTCCGAAATGGTTCACTCTTGAAAGAGAAATTCAATATACGCGGACAAGAATCACGTGTTGACCGTAAGGTTCCCAACAACGTGATGCATTCTTCGACCTTCAACTTTGAGCGTCAGATTGGCTTCACAACGGGAGAGATATTTTTTTATAGCGACGAACTACATTTTTATATAGTAAGATTTGGTCTATCTGTTAGAGTTTGCCAGTTTGCAAAAGTCGCCCAGAGTAAACAGGACGACATAGGCTATAGCCAGAAAATTCAAAATATACATTTTATTTGTTATACAAATATCTTAAACATATGGCATTTTAATCAAAATCGTTAGTCATTTTCAAGAAAATCAAAATTTTCGAAAAACTTTCCATGTAAAAAGTAGTTCAAAATGGAGGAATTTTCTTTTAAATCTTCATGTCACATCCTTGGGAGACACAAGTAAATAGCAAATTTCGTCTTTAACCCATGTTTAGTTTTTGAGTTATGGTGTCCACAGACACACATGGACTTTCTAAAAATACTATTTTTTTTTTAAAATAATCGAATTTTTGGGTGCAATACAATACTTCCACGACTTAGTTAACGTAGTAGAGAAATTAAAAATAAAATTTGTCGAATTTTTGATTGCCAATATATAATCATACCTTTATGATTTACTTCTGCGATTAACGTAAAGAGATAAAGCTGGGTTACTTAGGTATTTTTGTGTTGTTAAAATGGGTCCTTTAGTTATAAAATAATATCAACTAACTGAATTGCAGGTGTCATTGGTGGATATACGCTTGATAACACTAGCATGTGTATAGAGCGGAAGATCAGGAATGTTGGATATTTCCGGGAAAGACTGAAAGAAAACCAACCATTCCCTCGTTACTTAGTTTCTTGTTAGTTGCGGTAAAAAATATTTAAAATATAATTTACATAATCGTGTACATCAAACTTTGGGTCCCAAATATAGAAGACATTATTCTACTCGTGGTGAGGAACTTCATGAATAATCTGGTGATTCAAAGTTAGGAAAAATTTGTATAGAGTAATTGTTGTATAACTTATTATAAAGATTATTAGGTGTATGATTGACATTTTATAATATCTAGCTACACGATAAGGCAATTAATGAATATAAATTAGTAAAGTAGTAAACTGATTTTAAAAACTTGCTGTTACATTAAAAAACTATAAGCTGGTGGCTATAATAATCTGATTAGTTTTGTTCATCGTATTATTATTGTTTATGCAATTAGTTTTAGTGATCTTAGCTTTATTCTGAAACCGGTTAATGAATAAATAACTACACGTTTATACGTGCATACATATGCGGAGATTTTTCTATATATTCTACACGCACGCACGTACGCACGCCTAGGCGCACACACGCACGCACATACGCACGGGTGCATGCATGTACGCACAGACACGCACACGCACAGTAGAACCCCGTTTATCCGAGATAAAAGGGGCGAAGTCATTTCGGATAACGCAATTTTTCGGATAATCGATGAAAAATATTTTTCGTAAAACTGGGAGGGAATAAGAGATCGTCAAACATGTAAATTTTAAACATAACTTTAACTAGAGAAATGAATGATAATTATACATTATTTCTGCATCCAAGAGTGTAATCGTAGTGTTTGAGGGACAAGGGTCCCTTGAGGAATTGCCACTGTGCACTCCTTAAACACTTCACCCATCACCGTGAAATTCCCCACGTATTATTACTTTTTCCTGGAGTGTATATGCTATCCATTTGACTATACATCATAACATTCACACGGTTTTCTCTCCCCACTTTTCTTCTACGTAACACACACACCACTTGAACGATCGCCGGGAAATTCGGCACGTATATAAATTTCTTCGTTAAGAAAGCTTCTATTTTATCCATTTTACTATACAACGTAACATTCACATGGTTTTTTGTACTCGCTTTTCTTTCACATATTCGCCTTTCAACATACAATTCATACAACTTTCTAGGATTGAAATAGAAATTGCACCAATTACATTCACACTGTTTTTTCTACTCACCTTTCTTTTACCAAACACGATCGCATTTCTTTCTCTATCCCCTTCAACATACGATTTATACAGTTATTTATGATTGATATAGAAACATAAGACATTATATCCACACGATTTTCTAGACACAGTTTTCTTTTATGAAACACATGGTCATGATTAACATATAAAAGCAACGTCTCACATTCACACAACTTTCTCCACTCACTTTTCTTACTTGTTCAGCAGTGCTTTTGCAGTGTTTTAATTGGGAGGTGGAACAGAAACCAAGGTGTGTAAACTTTGAAGCTATATATAAAATAGAAAATCCAAGCTTGTGAAAAACATTCAGACACACACACACATTTCTAGTAACTGAGCTCTGACAAAGGGGAACATTTGCACACAATTATTTGACGTTGGAACACAGAGTAAGTGAAGTTCATTTCTCATCAGCGTTTTGTGTCAGACATGTAATATTTCATTCTCTTGGTTTAAATTGGAAATTAACTGGTGACAAAAGGCGGCCATGGTCACTGTGTTTACATGTGGCTTTGTGCATTGTTTGCGGTGTGCGAGCGCTGTTCACTATTTCAAATTATACGTTTAACTTGTTAGTGGTCTATTTTTGGTAAACATTTCACTGCTAAAATCTTCCCGGACGCCCAAGCAATGAGCTTCTGTAGTTCTTTGTTTATACAAGAAGTAAAGGGTAAGGGTATAACTCAAAAACGAAAAGTGGGTTCAAAACCAAAGTTGGTATTTAAGTTTAATGTCTTTCAAGGATTCGTCACGAAGATTTTGAAGAAAATAGCCCCACCCTAAACTACCCTTTACATGGAAAATTTTTCGAAAATGTTTGTTTTCTTGAAAATTGCTCAAACGATTTTGATTAAAATATCATATGTTTGAGATATTTTTATGACAAATGAAATGTATATCTTGAATTTTCTGGCTATAGCCCCTGTAGTCGTATTTACTCTGGACGACTTTTGCATAACTGGTAAACCATTAGAGATAGACCAAATCATACTATACAAAAAATGTAGATCTTGCTAAAATACACAATTTATGTGGAAATAAATTTTCTTGTAGGATGAACCATTTCGGAGATATTCCTTGGTATGTGTGTGAGTTTCGGAAAACTTAAAACTTTTGTGAAATAGAACATCGTTGTTCATTTTTTTATATGTTAAGCGTGCAAAGAGGACAGAATTTGAAAGCTAAAAGATATGGCTGTCGTTCAAAGTCGACTGAATTCCGATATTTCCTTTCTACCAACAACGAAATGAAAAATATGCAAATGTTGATCTCCACTAACACGAAAAAGATATTATATTTTGTCCATGTGGGTGCATGAAGAGAAACAAAGGCTTCGAGGTTTATTACAAAATTACTTGTATCAATTTCGTGACCGTTACTTGTGGATCGCAAACACGCAAGTGTGAGCAATATAACGCCTGATTATGATGCAAGCAAACACAGAAAGCGACAGCTCAGAGCAATTAAACCACCTCGACAAGTAATCAGAGAAGAACGTATTTAGACACAATTAGATCTGGGATAAAAGGAGCGGCTGTAGTGCTGCACAATTTGCATTTCATGTAGTGCTTTGATAGCGCCGAGCGGCACAATAACGGGATTTGTGGCGCACCTCTGTATCTGTTTCATACGACAATAATTGCATCAAGTGTGGACGTATGTGTTCCACACTGCATCAGTGTCCAACTGTCCCCAATATCTTACATCTCTCTCTTGTCCTAACCATTCTTACAAACTCTTATTCCCATATCTTCTTCGTGTTAGTTGAGATACATATTTATACGCTTTGTGCGATACTCAAATATTTTAAAGCTTTGAGATTGCGTTCTCTTTGCACGCTTAACATATAAAAAAATGAACAACGATGTTCCATTTCTCGAAAGTTTTAAATTTTCCGAAACTCAAACACATACCAAGGAATATCTCCGAAATGGTTGACCCTACAAGAAAATTTATTGCGACATAAATTGTGTACTTTAGCAAGATCTACATTTTTTGTATAGTGTGATTTGGTCTATCTCTAACGGTTTGCCAGATATCCAAAAGTCATCCTGAGTAAATACGACTACAGGGGCTATAGTCAGAAAATTCAAGATATACATTTCATTTGTTGTAAAAATATCTAAAACATATGACATTTTAATCAAAATCGTTACAGCCATTTTCAAGAAAATCAAAATTTTCGGAAAATGTTCCATGTAAAAGGTAGTTCAGGGTGCGGCTATTTTCTTCAAAATCTTCGTGTCGCATCCTTGAAATACATTAAACTTAAATATAAAATTTTGTTTCTAACCGACTTTACGTTTTTGAGTTATGCTGTCCACAGAGCAACACACGGACCTTTTCCTAAAAATGCTTTTTTTTTTTTTGGATTCAGGGGGGTCTCAAAACACATATTTCCAGTGAAATCTCGACATTGAATATTTGGGTGAAATACAATACTTCCCCTACTTAGCAGTAGAGAAGGTAAAAATGAACAGCGATGTTCCATTTCACCAAAGTTTTAAGTTTTCCGAGACTCACACACATAACAAGGAATATCTCCGAAATGGTTCACCCTACAAGAAAATTTATTTGGACATAAATTGTGTATTTTAGCAAGATCTACATTTTTTGTATAGTAAGATTTGGTCTATCTCTAACGGTGTACCAGTTATGCAAAAGTCGTCCAGAGTAAAGACGCCTACAGGGGCTATAGCCAGAAAATTCGAGATATACATTTGATTTGTCATAAAAGCATCTCAAACATGTGACATTTCAATCAAAACCGTTACATCCATTTTCAAGAAAATCAAGTTATGCTGTCCACAGGCTGACACACAGGGGGACTCAAAACATGTATTTCCGGTGAAATCTTGACAAGGAATTTTTGTGTGGAATACAATAGTTCCTCAACTTAGTCTACCTGAAGTTGGCAACCCAATTATTAACTAGTTTTAGTTCATGTATTTGGGGTGTGAAATTTGGCGCATTAAAAGGCCGCGTGTATCGAAATGACCTTGAACCCTTGACCTGGTATCGCGTATAAATAAATCTCCAATCCGACCTATTGGGCAGTATAATGTTTCCGGGCTCTAGTGTTGAACGGGGGTTAATGTATAGCAGGGGCGAGAGAGACAGGGGGTGGGGGGGTTACCCCAGTAGTACAGGGGCGCCGGAAAGTAAAGTAACGCAAAAAAAAAGGGCTGCTAACAAACAATACAAAAAGGTTGAAAGGAAAGGTAATGGCATGTGAAATACACACGTATGGAGGGAGGGATGAAGAGGGAGGGAGGGGAGAAGGGTGTGAAGCAAATAACAACGCGCCGACTAGAAAGGGAATAATTTTGAACACGTGAAAAACCTGCAAGGGTAGGTAAAGTTCTTATTTAATAACAGGAAACTCGGTATGATCATGCTTTAACCGTGCACAGAGATAATACCATTTCAATCTTTCAACAGAAATAGTCTCTGTTACACTCACATGATTAACTTCCTTGTAGGTACAAGGGGAGTATGGGAATAAGCAGACTTTGAGTGATGGTTAAATCTTTTATAGCTGGTCACTATGTTTAGATTCGTTCTCTTTGCACGGCTAAGATACAAAAACCTGAACAACGACCTTCCATTTGAGAAAATTATAAGTATTGCAAAACAAGGTATATTTCCTAAATAGTTCACTCCAAAAAAAAAAATCATTCGTTCCAACTGTGTTTGTGGTAAAGGACGGGGAGGACCCACGTAAAATAATCGGTGTGATGGCACGCGTGGATAATGACGAGGTATCATTTGACTACGGTTGCATAGATTTTGCTTCTTTAAAAAAAACACTACTATGTAAACTGAAAAAAAATGCGCAATTCAGAACACTTTCTGTGAATATTCTCAGAATAGCTCTTCATCTGGACAACTTTTGCATGAACGGAAAACAGTAAAAGACAGACTTAACTTTAACGTCTTTCAAGAATGCCACACGAAGATTTTGAAGAAAATAGCCCCACCCTAAACTACCCTTTACATGGAAAATTTATCGAAACTTCGATTTTCTTGAAAATGGCTCTAATGATTTTGATTAAAATGCCATATGTTTGAGATACTTTTATAACAAATGAAATGTATATCTTGAATTTTCTGGCTATAGCCCCTGTAATCGTATTTACTCTGAACGGCTTTTGCATAACTGGTACACCGTTAGAGATAGACCAAATCATACCATACAAAAACTGTAGACCTTACTAAAATACACAACTTATGTCTCAATAAATTTTCTTGTAGGTTGAACCATTTCGGAGATATTCCTTGTTGTGTGTGTGAGTTTCGGAAAACTTAAAAATTTCGTGAAATGGAGCATCGTTGCTCATTTTTACTTTCTCTACTGGTAAGTAGGGGAAGTACTGTATTCCACCCAAAAATTCGATGTCCAGATTTCACAGGAAATATGTTTTGAGGCCCCCTGAATAACAAAAAAGCATTTTTAGAAAAAGGTTCGTGTGTGTGTCTGTCTGTGTGTCTGTCAGGCTGTGGACAGCATAACTCAAAAACGAAAAGTCGCTTGATAGCCAAGCTTGGTAGTTAAGTTTAATGTCTTTCAAGCATGCGACACGAAGATTTTGAAGAAAGTAGCCCCATAGTGAACTATCCTTTACATGGAAACTTTATTGAAAATTTTGATTTTCTTGAAAATGGCTCTAACGATTTTGATTAAAATGTCATATGTTTGACATATTTTTATGACAAATGAAATGTATATCTTGAATTTTCTGGCAATAGCCCCTGTAGTCGTATTTACTCTGAACGGCTTTTGCATAACTGGTAAACCTTTAGAAATAGACAAAATCTTGCAGTACAAAAAATGTAGATCTTGCTAAAATACACAATTTATGTCTCAATAAATTTTCTTGTAGAGTGAACCATTTCGGAGATATTCTTTGTTATGTATGTGAGTTTCGGAAAACTTAAAACTTTCGTGAAATGGAACATCGTTGTTCATTTTTTATATGTTAAGCGTGCAAAGAGAATGGGATCCCAAAGCTTTAAAAGATTTGACTGTCGCTAAAAGTCTACTGTGTTTTAATATTCCTCTTGTACCTACAAGGAAATAAGCAGTAAGATAACTTAAACAAATCTAAGAACCACCGAAAACGAAGAAAAAAGTGTCTTCCAAAAAAACCAATAGGTTAAACCACCTTAAAAAGCTAAAAACTGCCTGTAAACGTTACACACGTAAGAGCTGCTTTTCGGAGTCAATATCTGGGACGAACCCAGAATGGAGACTAGTGTAGAGCCCAGACCAATGGACTGGCAGCGTGTTATCACATTTGTGACAGAGGGTTCGGGTTAAAGAGAGCAGTATAGTTACCACCACTTTAAGTAGAAGTGTTTCGTTTACTAAAGCAGATGTTCCCTCCCTCCTGTTGATAAATCTTCGCCTTGCATGTGGAGAAGACTACTCGGAGAATTTGAGACGGAAGTTCTTTGTTTAAAGGATGAATAGTCATGCTTTGTTTCTGCACTATCAGCTCGTTATGTTCAGGAACTCAGATTTCCTAACCCATTTGCCCCCAAATTTATCTTTTAAATTGGTCTTTCTGTGTTCTCTGGTGGCCAATATTTCACCAGCTTATGTCTGTAGTCTTTGTACGCAAATGTAAATGAACCAAATGAGATGACTTCGCGGTAAAGTGCGAGAGATCGTGCGTTCGATTCCCGTGGTCAACTTTCCTGGCTAGGCTTCGAGCCATTATACAGGCTATGTCCCCAACATTGTCCATTACAAGCGTCATGACTGGGGTGCGGTGTTGGAGGGTGGGACGTGTTCATAATAAATAGGGTCGCTACTCTTTCAACACGTAGTTCCTCAATTGTCCCCTCAGGGACCAAACGAGGCTGGGTGCACCCCGTGCCAGACCTCCCAGTAGGGAGAAATCTACTTAAATCAAACTACTCAAACTTAACTCTAAAATATTTTAGCTGCCAAATTAATGCTGAGCACATTCTCATTCCGTTCGGAATATTATTCGATAAGATAACTTACTGCCTGATTCTAAAATGCATGTTCGTTTATGACTGCAAAACTAAACTAATAGAAGGAATTGGGTTGGGGAGGCCATAGGTACAAAAGCCACATTTTAATTTTCTTTAAATATATCTCCAAATACTTGATGCCATTATAGAAAAGTTGCAAATGTTGGTTGAAATAAGACCCATTTATTGGGATATAAGAAAAACTTTAACTTTGTCCTTAGAATCACAATAACTTTACAGCAACCATAGTGCAATATTATATCTGACGTGTTGCACTCACATGACTTTCTCTACTCTTGTACTAACCATTCTAACAGTCTTATTCCTATTAATCCATGTTAGTTAAGATAAACATTCGTAGAAATTATCTTATTGCTTATTTCCTTGTAAGTACAAGGGGGATATTAGAATACAGTAAGCTTTGTGCGACAGTCAAATCTTTCTGACTTCGCGTTCTCTTTGCACGTTTAACATATAAAAAAATTAACAACGTTGTTGCATTTCGCTAAAGTTCTAATTTTCCGAAACAAGGAATATCTTGGAAATGGTTCACCCTACAAGAACATTTATTGAGATATAAATTGTGTATTTTAGCAAGACCTACATTTTTTGTACAGCAAGATTTTGTCTATCTCTAACGGTTTACCAGTTATGCAAAAGTCGTCCAGAGTAAATACGACCATAGGGGCTATAGCCAGAAAATTTAAGATATGCATTTCATTTGTCATCAAAATATCTCAAACATATGACATTTTAATCAAAATCGTTAGAGCCATTTTCAAGAAAATCAAAATTTTCGGAAAAATTTCCATGTAAAGGGTAGTTTAGGATGGGACTATTTTCTTCAAAATCGTCGTGTCGCATGCTTGAAAGGCATTGAATTTAAATACCAACTTTGGTTTTTAACCGACTTTTCGTTCTTGAGTTATGCTGTCCACAGGCCCAAAGACATGGGCGCGCCCTTGCAGGTACCCTTTGTCTACAAATGCTTTCTATGGATTCATAGGTCTGAAAATATATTTCTGGTGAAATTTGATCAATATCTGGACACGTGTAGCTTCTCATGTGTGTGAAATAAGCAACAGTTGTTCATTGAATTTAAGGAACAACCCCTAATTTTCCTTTATCATCATCACCCTTGAACAGTGTAGTGCTGCAGTCAGTACCTTACCTGTCCAGCGGGCGGCAGCCACCCAACTATACGCGGGTGCTAACAGGGACCACACAGAGCTTATCCGAGTCCTCTCAAAAACCCACGACATTCCCATCCGGTGTTTTAGTCGTGTACTGCCATAGTGGCGAAGCTGGCACTCCCCACTGTGCCCTCCAACACAGTCGGAGCCATAAATCGATTTTTCCTCCACTCGAAGAAAACGTAATGGGCAATAAAATTATTTCTAGAAATAGTTATCTTCCTTAATATGAAGTACATTAATGAATAACTCCTAAAATGTGCTCAGTTTTATAACGATCGTTCTATAGAAGGGATTCTGGAAGGGGAACTCAAAGTGTGTACTTTCCTAACCTATATTCTTGATTGTGTGTAAATCAAGACTTGAAAAAAGAAGTTGTGCCAACTTCCAAAGCATAAAAGAGTCCGCAGCGTCGGACTTCTCTGCACAACAATGCAGAATACCTACCCAGTTAATAAATACGGTTGCGTCTGGCAATTTCTATCATAAATCCTTCCAAATTTGCGGTTGAAAAATATGATAAATTATTTACGCGAGTACATGAGAATATAATTTGAAATTCTACAGCTCCCCGGGGCAGAATATAGTTTTCCTTTTTATGTCTCCCAGTAAAGCATCATGTTTGGAGTTGTTCTCTATGGGAAACGGCGGCACGTTTTTTAAATGTCCCGCAGCGAGCTGCCAATCACACAGCGAAAGTATTCCGGCTATTTTAAATATCCTCCTCCCCACAAAATTACACGCACAAATTGTACCTCAGAAATTCACAATTTACGTTCGTTGCAATTGATTTCATTAAATTGGGAAGGGGATGCACAGAGATATTCTTGTGGGGCGAAACACACAACAGATGGAAGAAATACTTCCAAATGTACGACTATATAACAAAATGTTAACATATTTTATGTATCAGTGATGTTTTAGCACTGGTCACTAGGCAGGCTGCATTTGATGTACTAACGCGCTATCAAAACACATTCCAATACGTTTTAGCTTACTCTGCCGGGCCAGGTTTCAGCATTCTGGAATTTCATTTCAGACTTCCGACAGCCGACCGCTCCAGAGGCTCCAGAGGCAGTTCGAGTCGAACGGGGACAATGATTCCCCCGCCCGAGGGTCTTGTCCGTGGTACCTAGCCGTCATACGGCTCAACCTGCGCAATGAGTTCGATATTTTCTCTACAGGGATATATGTGACTACCAAGTTTCAAGTTCGAGTTATTTATTGTAAAAGTATTGGCCTGGTGCCGGTACAATGGGCCCGGCTTACAGGCTATATTTACATCGATTTACAGTTGACTTTGTTCATATTTACAGTTTTCGCTATATACAAAAACTCACACGGTGACCATCTGTAGGTCACCGAGAATAGTTTTCTTTTGTCTTTTGTCTGTTTCGTCTTTGGGTTATATATATACATATTTACATATTTACAAATTATATACAGACACATACACGCACGCATTCACCCACACACACACTCGTACACACATACACACACATCTTCACTGGGCACACCAGAAATATGCGTCCCAGCGCACTGCACTGTTTACACTATGTACACTGTCCCGCGGTGGCAGCTCCTGAATATTTTCCGAGGCGAGGCCCTCTGCCGGAACATGTATGTGGCTTAGGGACGAGGTTGCGTGGACGCGCATTAGTCGGCGAGCCGAGCCGCTTCTAGAACATTTTTATCCTAGTATGCTTGCGGTGCTTCGGCTCGCCTTTGCCGTTGTTAGCGATCACGTCATTTTCGTGGTTCCTAATGCGCGTCCATGCCGCCATTGCTCTTTTGTCTATTGCCTCCGGGACGAACGGGATATGAGTTTCGAGGTGAAGAGTTTGGGTGTTGGTGAGGAGTGGAGCAGAGAGGATTTTTCTGAGGGAGAGGTTTTGGAGGGTTTGGAGTTGTTTGAGGGCAGTTTTGGAGGCATTAGCCCAGGCCACACATGCATACAGGACCACCGAGAGAATAAATGACCTATATAGTATAAGTTTTGACTTTAGTCGCAACTGTTTACTACGGAAGATGGGGGCGCACAACTTTAGCCGCTGTCTGCCTTTATTGGCGCTATTTTTTATGTGGGTGGACCAACACATTGTGCGGTCCAAGGTGACACCTAAGTAATTAACCTGCTGACGGCAGAGCAATATTTGACCACCGACCGTTAGGTTCATTGCCAAAGTGTGATGTCGCTTAGAGAAATGTATCAGCTGGCATTTGTTGGGATTAATTTTGATTTTCCAGTCATGTTGCCATGAGAGGAAGTTGTTCACATAACGTTGCATTTCTGCAAGGCCGAAACGTGGATTTCTATGATGGTTGTATATTGCAGTGTCGTCAGCATACATGGCGACCTTGCATCTGGCGTCCACTGGGAAATCATTGGTGAACAATATATACAGAAAAGGGGACATTATTGCCCCTTGTGGGACGCCAGCCCGCATCACTCGCTCCCGTGAGGAGGAGCGGCCCACTTGGACGTAAAACTGCCGTTTTTCTAGAAAATTGTGCAGCAAGTATAGATAATTTTGAAGAGCCGGGAAATTGTGGTGCAGTTTGTAAATGAGGTCATTGTGCCAGCACCGGTCGAATGCGGCTTCTACGTCCAGAAATAGCGCCAACGTTGAAGCCCCATTGTTAAATTGCTCTGTTACGTCATCAGTTAGTCTGAGGAGCTGTAGTTCAGTGGAATGTCCTTTTCTAAAGCCAAACTGTGAATTTGAGAGTTCATGTGTTGCCGAGACTTGTTTTTGAAGTCGAGAAAGGATACATTTTTCGAGCAGTTTACTAATAGTAGACAAAAGACTAATGGGACGGTAGTTTTGCGGTTGTCTGGTGCTTTTCCCTTGCTTTGGGAGCATGATAACCTTAGCTCGTTTCCAAGTAGAGGGGAAATAGCCTTGCTGCAAACAGGCGTTAAATATCTTTGTTAATTGCACCAGAGCTTTTCTCGGGAGATGCTTAAGTTCCTCATTAGTCACTTTGTCTGGACCGGCAGCTTTCCCATTAGGCAATTTCCTAATGAGCTTGTAAATTTCCTGCGGTGTTATGGTGGGTAGTTGTTGCTCTTGCTTCTGCGCCACCCAGGTTTGTACCCATGTCTGGACCTCCCGTTCTAAAACACGGTTGGTAACTGGGTTTTCGGTGAATCTGCCTTGGAGACAGTCAGCGAAGACCTCGGCTTTCTCCTCTTCGGAGAAGTGCAGGCCGCCATGAGTGTGCAGCGCCTCAGTTGCGGAGTTGACGCTCGTGGAAACTTTGAAAGCCTTTAGTAATTTCCACAAAGAAGACGCCAGACGCGCCAGACGCCAGTTCGAGTCGAACGGAGGTGAGGTGAATGTTCCTCCGGTCGAGTGTCTTTACCGCAGTACCTAGCCGTCATACGGCTTTACCTGCGCGATGGTTTTGACGGTGTCACTACAGGGATGTTTTCACTGGGAAATTTGTTGGGACAGGGGTTTTTAAGGTAATTGTAGGTAGGGATTGGTTCGCAAGTGAGCTGTGCGCGAATTTTACGCGCTAATTCCTACCAGGGTTCTGGCCGTCAGTCACTCGCTGAGAGGTGACTGAACTGGTGATTCGCTCTGTTTTGAGTACAGATTGCATTTTCGCCTTTCCCATCTTGGATTAGATCGCCGGACTTAAGATGTCCTTCGGCAATCTTTTGGATGGTAGTCGGCGCGGCTGTCGCTGGTCGTATTGGCCCAGGGTATTCACCAGAGGGTTGGGGTGGTTCTGGAGTTTATTGTACATTGTTCGAGCGCGAGTTTTAATCACGTCGACAATGTACGGGATGCCGGAATGTTCGTGTAGGATATGGGCAGGAAATCTTCGGCCTGTATCATAGATCATCCTTAATGCCCGGTTCTGCAACGTCTGGAGTCTGATGAAGGTGGACCTTGCCACCACTCCCCAGATCTCGCATCCGTACAGGACCAGAGGCGGGACGATCGCTCGATACAGCCGAAGCTTCAGGCGTAGGGGCATGGTTTGGGAACTGAGGATGGGGTACAACTGCCGCAGGACAGCGTGGCCTTGAAGTACTTTGCCCCTGACGTGATGTCTATACGTCAGCCGCCGGTCCAGCGTGACCCCGAGATACTTCGCCGTAGTGACCCAGGGGATTCGACGGCGCCGAAGCACGAGGTCCAGCGGGAGCCGGTTGGCTATCGTATTAGCCAGGAGAATCGCAGAGCTTTTCTCCGGGTTAATAGACATACGCCAGTTCTCGCACCATCTATTGATGGCACAGAGGTGGGCTTGTACTTGTCGGTAACTGTAGCGCGGGTTCTTGTTAGTAGCGAAGATCATGAGATCGTCCGCATACTGACAGATGTGTGTGTTGGGGTGCGTCGGGAGATCGGCCATGTAAGCTGCGAAGAGTGCCGGTGACAGTACACTGCCCTCGGGGACTCCTGCGCCAATGGGCCTCTCTCTGGAGAATGATCCCTCCACCTTCACCCGGAAGCTACGTTCCTGTAGGAAACTAGCCACCAAGTAAATGTATGGAGGGGGGATTTCCTGCTGTATGAGCTTGTAGACAAGCCCCTCATGCCAAGTGGTAGAAAATGCCTTTTCCACGTCGAGCAACACTGCCACCGTTTTAGCTCTCTCCTGGTAAGCCAGGGAAGCTTTCTCGGCTACACGCAGTAGTTGTTCAGTCGTGGAATGACCAGAACGAAAACCAAACTGGTGTTCCGGTAGGAGACCTTTTTCCTCCAAAAGAGGTCCGAGGCGGGACAGGAACAGTTTCTCGAACACTTTCGAGACAACTGGTAGGAGGCTGATGGAACGGTAACTGGATGGAAAAACCGGATTCTTTCCCTGCTTCAAAACGCATACCACACGCGCCTGTTTCCAGACAGCTGGAAAGTGGCACATGCTGAGGCATGCGTTGTAAATGCGGGTCAAGTGCATCACGGCTCTATGGGGTAGGTGCTGGAGCATTTCCGCTGTTACACGGTCCTGCCCAGGGGCTTTACTAGGTTTTAGGTGCCGGATGGTGTTAGTTACCTCGCGAGGGGTAACTACCGGGATGTGGAACTCCTCGTGGCCCGCGGGTCGGACTTCTAGGAAGTCTTCTACCGCTTGTTCCACGAGGTCAGTATGGTCATCGTTCTGAGGATCTACCCTAGGCTGGAACTGAGTCTCCAGATAGTCTGCTAGTGCCTCTGCTTTTTCCCTCGGTTCAAAGACAAGTCTTCCCCGAGGGCTGTGCACTGGATGCTGGTGTGCAGATTTGTCTTTCCTCAAGGCTCGGACGATGCGCCACGGTTTCCTCTCTTGGAGGTTTACGCGACGCATTGTTTCGTCCCAAGCTGCTTGCCTGTGTTTTCTTAGGAGTCGTCTCACCAGGGATTTGAACCTCTGGTGTATTACTCCTATCCTAGGATGTCGGAATCTCTGCCATAGCCGTCTGACAGCATTCTTTGCTTGAATGAGGCGTTTTAGTGGGACAGGGATAGATGTCGGGTTTGGTACTTCGGTAGGAATGCGATGCGTGTGAGCACGCACCGCGTTTAGGACAGAGGTAGAAAACCCCGTGGCTGCCTCCTCGAGAGCCTCTATCGAGTCTATTCGAGGATTTGCTTCCACAGAGTTTTGAAGGGCTAGGACGGCTGCATCCCAGTCGACTTCATCCACCCAGTCCGGGACTCCCAGGGCAGTAAGATTAACGTCTGCATCCACCACAACAGGGTTGTGGTCGGAGTCCAGATCGTTAATCACAGAGAGGTCCAAGTGAAATGGTATTGTGACATGGCTTCTCCATGTCATTAAGACTCTTTGATTTTCAAGGAGGTTGCCATAGAGACAGTTTTTGAGTTGTTGAAGATGAAGAGACAGAAACTAGTATGGTGTGAGAGTTTGGAAAGATTAAGAGACAGAAACTAGTAGTGTGGCTGTACTTGAAGCTTGAGAAAATAAAAAGATTTGCTAAATTGGTTACAGGTAAATTTGTTACAGTATGTTTTTGGTGACCATGAAATCGATGATATCCGCGGCGCCGCGTGCCGGGTAGTAGGTTGGACCTCTCGGCCCGTGCGCGTGAAGGGCGGGGTTCCCGCTAATGAGACGGTACAATCCCCGGCCCTTAACGTTCTGGGTGCGGCTGTGCCAGCTTGGGTGTTTTGCGTTGAAGTCGCCTGCAATGCAAACCCTGTGGTGTAGGTTCAGGAGTGCCGTGATGTCCGCTTCATAGAAGTGACCATCCGGCGGGTCGTATACCGCCACAAGCACCAGATCGTTCCCGCCCAAGGATAGCCTTATGGCGGTTGCTTCCAGGTGTTGTAGCGGAGGAATGGTAACAGGAGTGTGGGTGAGATGGTTCTTTATGAAAATGGCAGTACCACCGCCCTGTCGGCCGACCCGATCAGACCGATGAGCGGCGTAACTTGGCAGGTTAAACTGTACACCAGCGTGCAAGTGCGTTTCACAGACCATCAGGATATCAATCCCGTGGCTGTCCACGAACTCCAGCAGGCCAGGTCTCTGGTCTCTAACTCCATTTGCGTTCCAGAACGCAGCTCGAAATGAACGCACAGTTCTATGCGCCATTACGAACTTATGGAGTTAGAATAGAGGTCCTTAGCCGTTTGAAGCACCGCGAGATGCTTCTGCACAGCGGAAATCCCGGGGTTGATGATGGTTTCCCTGCAGCGTCGTAGGATTGGGAGGGAACGCTGAACTAAGTCGGCGAACCAGGTTGCCAACTCGATGAATTCAGCCATCTCCTCGGAAGCGAATGTGTCCCCTAAGGTTGGTTCTGGGATGTTTTGTAGAGGCACTGCTGCCTCGTGGTTGGTTGAGCCAGTCCGCTGGGACGGGCTAGCATTGGCTGTCTCTGCCGCTTGTTGATTGGATGACGCAGCTTGAGCTGTGGGTACTGGTGGTGGGGAGAGTTTTCCAACAGTTTTGTTGGAATCCTTCGCCACAGTAGGTTTTTCTGTGTTTTTCACCACAGAGGCTTTCTTCTTCCCCTTCTTGGGAGGACGTTTTTCTTTAGGAGCAGTGCTGGGTGTTGGAGCAGGTTTTGTGCTCACAACCTGGGGTGGGACACTTTCCGGGACTGGCGTTGTCATCGACTTGGCAACCTGGTCGCTAGGGGTTACTTCCGCGGCCTCGGCCTGTGCGAGAGCACCTTCGTGTCTCGCCAGGGCCGTGGCGAAAGAGACCCCTGTTCTGACTTCAGTGTCAGCCTTGCCCTGTTTGCCTTGCATTATCGCAAGTCTCCTAGGGCACCCGCGATAGATCCCTATGTGGGATCCATTGCAGTTGGCGCACCTTCTTTCTTCCTTTGGTACCGGGCAAGCCTTTACCAGGTGCTCGCCCGCACAACGGAGACACTTAAGAGTCCTCTCACAGGCAAAGCTTGAGTGGTGGAAACCCAGGCATTTATAGCACTGGGCTGGCCCCTCCCTGCCGTGGTAAGGCTCAATCGTGACCCGTGTATAGTACAGGCAAGTCACCTCGTCAATCTTAGGGGTTCCCTCCCCTTGTTTTTCTACGGTTACTAGGAATAGAGGTAGGGGTACCTTTGTGGGTTTCCCCTCTTTCACCTTTGTAGTGGTGAGTTGCACCACGGACCGCGGTTCGATTCCGTGTTCGTCCTTCAGGCCGGCACAGATATCCTGGGGGTCTGTCTCCGAATCGAGACCTCTAATTACCCTGCGGACCACGTGGGGTCGCTGTAGCGAATACGTGTGGAATTTTATTCCACTCGCTTTCAGCACTTCCTTTGCGGCCGCATGGTCTCCAGAGGAAGTGGTTCGGATGACAACACGCCCTGGGTGTCGTGTTGTCTGAAATACCGCCTTTAACTTTCCCCTGAGTTCCTTCATCACCTTGATGTGATTAGGGAAGGGGTCAGACACAATTGGCGGAATTTTTCCCGCCTTTTGTGCGGCTTGGTGCTGGGGGGACGCTGCAGGTCCCGATGAAGGAGAAGGTCGTTCTGGGCTCGAACCAGAGGACCTTTTCCTGCGGCTTTGTACCACTACAAAGCCATCGTCGTCCGGCAGTGCTGGAGTTGGGTTGACAGGAGCTGGTGGTGTTATGGGGGCGACAGTCCCTTGATTAACAAGGCCCACGGCCTTCTTCACCTTCGGCCTACTCTTGGCCCTAGTAAGTGCCTTGGCTTTCGCCTTGGCGATGCTCACTCGGGGACCGGGTGAGGGGTTCGAGGTTGAGGGTTTCGGGGGTGTCAATACCATGTCAGGTCTTACCTGCTTGCTGGTACTCGGTGTTTGTGTCAGAGTCGGTGCAGGTGCCATTCGGCTCCCCACAGAGGGCCAGACGCCTTGCGGCGCGCCTATTGGGGTTCCAGTGAACCCCGGGTCCAGACCTGAGTCCAGACCCTTGGCTACAACCTTGTGGGGCTGCGGTCTCGTTGGTCTGTCAGTCGGTACCGAGTCTCCTCCGTCCGACATCTTTTCCTGGTTGGCCCGTGAAAGCGCTCGGCGAGCCTCCTTCACTAGACAGGCCAGTAGAGGGCCCAAGCCCGGTTCTGTGTTAGGACAGCTCCGGGAAAGCTGCCTCGGTGGGTTCTCTTCTCTCTTCTTCAGATTGGAGTGCCCTAAAATCTGCTTGCCAGATCTCTTATAGGACACTCCTCGACGAACTAGCGGCGCCCGGCCTGGCTATTACACTGTATGTAGTAGGCGGTGCGTAGTAGCAACTCCTCCTGCGTCGTTTTCCGCTCCCTGAGGAGAGGTCCTGCTGTGCCGTCACGGTTTTCCACCAGTGGTCCAAAGTAGACGTGTACGAGGCGAGTACCATTCGACGAATGTGAATGCCGATGCACAAAGAAGAGTACAAACCACAGCTTCTTCTATTGCATTTGTCACACATGTTTTACTGACACCCAATTCTGATGCACTTTCTCTAGGAGATTAGTGACCTCTAAATCCAATAATCTGCCACTTTAATCCTTCTTACACTTTTCCATCAGTTTTACTTAGTCACACAAAACTTACTGCTTTCCCAGACATTAAAATAGAAATGAATATATTTCAACAGAAGCCGCATCTTATGCCCCATCTAACGAGTGAAATCTGCACTACCTACTGACAGCTGCTTGTTCGGTCACAAACGAAGATAGCCTTTTGTAAACATCTAGCATTGGTCAGTTATTATCCATTTTAAAAAAGCATGGTAAAATTGTTAAATGTTTAGGATATTTTTAAGATTCTTTTTTACGGTGCCAAAATGTTTATTGGCTTTATATAAATATGGAAGAAAAGTAATACTAAGATTAACAGATTTGTTTACTGTCTACAAATAAATTTTGGGTTTTCCCGAACACAAATTTTCAGTAAAACATACATAATTTAAAATCTAAATCTAAATATATTAGCCTATGTACCAACGAATCTGTAACAAAACTAAACAGCCAGGAAAGTTTTATGTGAAACAAGCTAGTGGTCTTAAACTTCTGTTAGGCATTTATATATTATTAATTTCTCTACTACGTATAGTAAGCAGAGGAACTATTGTATTCCACCCAAAATTACATATTTTGAGGCCCATTGAACAAAAAAAGTATTTTTATAAACAGGTCCGTGCGCGCGCCCGTGTGTCTGTTTGTGTGTGGACAGCATAAATGAAAAACGAAAAGCCGGTTAAAACCCAAAGTTGGTATTTAAGGTTAATGTCCTTCAAGGATGTCATGTGAAGATTTTGGAGAAAATAGCCCTACCCTAAACTATCCTTTACATGGAAAATTTTTCGAAAATTTTAATTTCTTTGAAAATGGCTCACATGATTTTGATTAAAATATAATATTTTTAGGATATTTATAATGACAAATGAAATGTATATCTTGAATTTTCTGGCTATAGCCCCTGTAGTCGTATTTACTCTGGATGACTTTTGCATAACTGGTAATCCGTTAGAGATAGACCAAATCATACTATACAAAAAATGTAGAGCTTGCTCAAATATACAATTTATGTCCGAATAAATTTTCTTGTATAGTGAACCATTTCGGAGATATTCGTTTTTATGTGTGTGAGTTTCGGAAAACTTAAAGCTTTCGCGAAATGAAACATCGTTGTTCATTTTTTTATATGTTAAGTGTGCAAAGAGAACAGAATCTCAAAGCTTTAAAATATTTGACTATCGCACTACAAGGAAATAAGCAAATAAGATAATTTGTACAAATGTTTATCTCAACTAACACGAAGAAGATATAGGAATAAGAGTTTGTAAGAATGGTTAGTACAAGAGTAGAGAAAGTCATATGAGTGCAACACAACAGATTTTTTTAGACCTACTCGGAATATATCGGCGCCGTATCTACGTTGTGATAAAGCTTTTGTTTTTGTCATTAGGGTATTTTGTTTGCGAACGGTTGACAACAAACAACGAACAACCAGGCGTATGACTGACACGAGCAAATTTCGTACACACGAACACTTTGTCTATTTATATTCAAAACAAAAACAGATGAAAGGGGAAAGTCATTAAAATACGCCGGCCTTGCTAGTTACACAAACTAGTTAGTGTCCACCATTTTGAGTACGTTTAATCTAAAACAGATGAAGGGGAAATGTGTTGACAGGCGCTCGGTAAAATGCCGCTTTTGTAACAGATAATTTCACGATATGTGTGTGTGTGCCCTGTGTAAACATGTATTTTCAAGCACACAGACAGACAGACAGACACACAGACAGACAGATCTGTTACTTCGCCATTAATATTGACTAAAATAAACAACTTCACTAACTGAAAATTCACTTTGTATATGCTGAAACGGTTATAAAATGAAAATAAGAAAAAAAAATCTGATGTGTTACACTCACATGACTTTCTCTACTCTTGTACTAACCATTCTTACAAACTCTTATTCCTATATCTTCTTCGTGTTAGTTGAGATAAACATTTGTACAAGTTATCTTATTGCCTATTTCCTTGTAGTGCGACAGTCAAATCTTTTAGTTTTAAGATTCCGTTCTCTTTGCACACTTAACATATACAAAAATGAACAACGATGATCCATTTCACGAAAGTTTTAACTTTTCGGAAACTCACACACACAGCAAGGAATATCTCCGAAATGGTTCACTCTACAAGAAAATTTATTCATACAAAAATTCTGTATTTTAGCAAGATCTACATTTTTTGTATAGTAAGATTTGGTCTATCTCTAACGGTTTACTAGTTATGCAAAAGTCGTCCAGAGTAAATACGACTACAGAGGCTATAGCCAGAAAATTCAAGATATACATTTCATTTGTCATCAAAATATCTCAAACATAAGGCATTTTAATCAAAATCGTTAGAGCCATTTTCAAGAAAATAAAAATTTTCGAAAAATTTTTTATGTAAAGGGTAGTTTAGGGTGGGGCTATTTTCTTCAAAATCTTCGTGTCGTGTCCTTGAAAGACATTAAACTTAAATACCAACTTTGGTTTTAAACCGACTTTTCGTTTTTCAGTTATGGTGTCCACAAACACACACACACACACACACACACACACACACACACACACACACACACACACACACACACACACACACACAAACACACACACAAAACCCCTTTTCTAAAAATGCTTTTTTGTATTCTAGGGACCTCAAAACATTGCTGATTTGGATAATTCTGACAGACAACAGAGCACTGGCCAGTGTTCATATAAAATTGAGTTTTACGCAAGTTTTAGTTAATATTGGTAGGTAGAAATGGGTAGAGAAAGTTGTGCGAAGTAAAGGAGTGTCAATTTGGCAACTGCGCCTCTGCCATTACGCAAGATTTAATGATATCTGCGAGACAATTTTCGTGCGCGTCTGTGTGTCTATCTGCAACAGTCGGATTATTAATGGCGAAAGCTCTTCACCTAATTACGTCACCAGGAGGATTCACTGTGTAATACAAATGTGTTATCTTCGTCTGCTCTTACACCATTTCCTCTTTGATCGCCCGCCATTTCTGTTTCTCCTTGTTTCTTTAAAGGGAACAGAACATAACTTCACTCAAATCATTTACCATTTATGCATATTCTACTGCGAGCAAGGAGTTGGGGATTAGACGTCTAATACTAATACAGTGTTGTCTAACGCGGTGGCCTGTCATGTATTTTTCTGGCGCTCTTCAGAAGCAAATATTTACTCCGAGGGTTTCTAAGATCAGCTAAAATTTTAAGACAGAACTATTTCGTTGCGAATATCTTGCCAGTACACACCCATTAGGTATGGTTTTGGACATCAAAAGCTGTATTCACTACTTTCCTAGGTAGCTCTCTCCCTTTTTCCTCTCAAAAGAAGATTATTTGCTATAATGGTGCACATAATAAAGCTGAACAGGCGTACTGTAGCGTAGAGATGGAGAAAAGTGACATATTGTGTTATTTCCTCTATATAATACATTTAGCCTGGACCACTTGGTTAGTTATCCCTCTACCTTAGATTTAGAGAAGTTGTTTGGACCTTCCAGCCTCCCTGTACTGCGGCCTACAAGATGACACTAATACTATTCGGTCCCAGTTCAACTTGATCCTCTTTTAAGTAATTATTTCGAAACTGTGTGATGTGCCTTGAAGTCATGTCAGAAATAAGTTACTCTACGTATCTGACAAGCAACAAACTATTATCTTCGTACATTCTTGTGGAATTACGCATCCAATTGGTATAAAAAACCATTTATTTTTCGAAATCGCCTGATCGCTTCCACTCTATATACAGGATGTAAATGAATAACACCGCAGGAATTTTACTGGTGATAGAAGGTTCATAGGCAATCAATTTGAGATAGGAAACCTATGGTCTAGGATTACAAATTACAGAACTGTGCCTTAAAATTGTTTGAGGGTATGCACGCCACTGATCAAGACCACTGCAGTAACGCATGATGAGAGAACAAGCGAGGAAATTCCGTAGCCTGTCTATTTAGCGTAATGCTTATAGCGCAGGTGCAAATACTCATAACCCCATATTTATTATGTTCTTTTTTCTTTCCTTCTTCATCAGCGCATGCTTAAACTAATTTGATTTACACTTCTTCGGGTTTGAGCTCGATTTCTCAGTTTCACTAGATCCACATTCAGTCGTCTTAACCGCGCGGCGGAAGCGCATGCTTTAGAACTGCCCTATATTTCTGTAGCCGTTCGCCACGACCTATTATCCATTGCAGTGGCGTGCAGACATATGTTAAGTGTCTAATTTAAGCGCTTTTCGTAGCGCTGCAATTTAAAACTGCTTGTTCAGAGGGACAGCAGAGAGGCTTCTCTAAGTTTCTAATAAGCAGTTTGAATACATATAAGTTAAATGGACGTCGTAGACCATTGTTTTTGTACCTCAAATTGTCTATAAATCCTCTATTACCAGAAAAATTCGTGCGGTGTTATTTATTTATTTATTTACACTTGTATAATAGATTAAAAAATAGGCATACAATTTTTTTTTTCATATTACTTCACCCACTTTCCTTAGAAGTTTTGACAAACCCTCTAGCTGCCTTAAATGTGTGTAAAGGAAGAGATAAGGGAGGGGGGGGGGGGGTCAGAGTGAGAGAGCGTCACTTTGCGCTGAACAACCAATCCTTCCTTATACATATTACAACAGCCTATTGAAACGCTCGGCACTGGAAACATCGCTACCTTTCTGCCCTAAATATCACATTCACATAACAGAAGCTGTCAGCAAAATAATTAGTAATTCCAAATGATATTTCGCTCTGAAGCGGGAATAGTTGTGCTGACGCATTAGCTCATAGTCAAATTTGACAGCTAGAAAATACATCGAACATGCTCTCGTAAAGGATATCTGCTATAATCATAAAAATAATACTAATAATATTTTGTATGGAGGTTAATGTTATGACACGTTCCTCGTGAACGTAAATTTACTTTCAGAATCCTGTGTCCCGCGCGAATTGCGGGAGTGAGAGGTTTCGATGAATAATTCATATTTTCATTTCTACTGCGCTGTGGCCATTGTACCCACAGAGAATATATATGCGTAATGGCTTTACATATTTGTCACTCAGTCGTACTTGATTCCTGAACAAAAATATTCCATGCAGCAAAGCCTTTTTTGTAGATACTCTTTTGTCTTGTCGTGAAGTTACTTTTTTGTGTTGTTTAAATCATTGTTTTAGTCTCATTAAACTCCTGCGCAAATAAAACTGGCATCTAGCGAATGTTTTTGCAGGCGCCAAGCTCTCTCATAAAACAGGCAAACACACTACCCTAAATTATCACTCTCTAGTATTATTATATTTCTGAGAAATGGAAATATACTGTTAAAGGCGAACATTCCACGAAATAGCTACCTCATAACAAAAGTAAATATCGCGACCTGCGCGAACGGTCATCTAATTCTCAGGCGTACTTGCATAGAAGGGATGCGAACTAAATTAGTCTTAAGCTTCCCTTACTGCTGAGTCACCTCGCAGCTCACCTCGCAGATTTGAAAAGTAATATTTCAGCACTCCTAAATTAACGAACATTTCAAAGTTAACTTCAGTGCACCTGCACAAAATATGTTCTTGTGCTGTTTCTATTATTATAGAGTAGAACTAACAAGGTTTCCATTGTTGTGTACTCGCTATAGCGGAACTGCCTAACGCGTGTCTGCTCAAATCTACAGTGGCGGGCTTATATTAGCTCAAATCCCAATTCACGTTCCTTTTTTAGTTCTTTTTTATTTTTATTTCTTAATGGAAAAAACATTATTTATACTACCCATACGAAATATGTTAGCTGATAATGGATTTGTGACAATGAAGTCATTAATTCTCTTGTTCTCTGATGAGTACTTGAAGGTTATCTTGGTCCATTTCCTCTTGCAGACTACAAATCGCATCAGACTTTGGTTTTGAAAGATTCGATTTTTACTTTCTCTACTGGTAAGTAGAGAGACCCCCTGAATCCAAAAAAAAAAAAAAAAAAAAAAAAAAAAAAAAAAAAAAAGAAAAGAAAAAACATTTTTAGAAAAAGATCCGTTTATGTGTCTGTGGACAGTATAACTCAAAAACGAAAAGTTGGTTAAAAACCAAAGTTGGTATCTAAGTTTAATGTCTTTAAAGGATGCCACCCGAAGATTTTGAAGAAAATAGCCACACCCTAAAGTACCCTTTACATGGAAAATTTTTCGAAAATTTTGATTTTCTTGAAAATGGCTCTAACGATTTTGATTAAAATATCATATGTTTGAGATATTTTGATGACAAATGAAATGTATATCTTGAATTTTCTGGCTATAGTCCCTGTAGTCGTATTTACTCTGGACGACTTTTGCATAACTGGTAAACCGTTAGAGATAGAGCAAATTATACTATACAAAAAATGTAGATCTTGCTAAAATACACAATTTATGTCTCAATAAATTTTCTTGTAGGGTGAACCATTTCGGAGATATTCCTTGTAATGTGTGTGAGTTTCGGAAAACTTAGAACTTTCGTGAAATGGATCATCGTTGTTCATTTTTTTATATGTTAAGTGTGCAAAGACAACAGAATCTCAAAACATTTGACTATCGCACAAAGCCTACCGTATTCTAACATTCCCGTTGTACCTACAAGGAAATAAGCAATAAGATAATTTGTACAAATGTTTATCTCAACTAACACGAAGAAGATATAGGAATAAGGGTTTGTAAGAATGGTTAGTAGAAGAGTAGAGAAAGTCATGTGAGTGCAACACATCAGATGTTTTTTTTATTTTTGTTTAAATATTCACATTCAAAATTGCGTCTATAAATTTCGTATATATTGCCATGTTAAATATATATAAGCGTTTAGTAGTGTGAAATACAGTTTTAATCGTCAGAAAAATGCCCTGAGCAAAACAATACGGCTGTAGATTAGTTCAGCAAGAGGCAACCTTTGCACCTAGCAAAGTTGCCATGTCCCCATTAACCTAATTTCTAGCGTGTGTTTTCCTCCGATTCTTCATTCCCGATAAAGAAACAAATAATCATGGGAAAGGTGAGGATCGAAGTCCACGATGACAAAACACCCTGTATATGTGGGTACAACGCATTTCCATATGACGAGCGAGGAAGGGTTGGACTTTATCATTGTCTGAAATAACAAAGTGTACTTGGGAACAATAGGGGTCCATCATCTACCCTCTACCTGCTCCAACAACGTCCAAAACATTACCTCATGTGGAAAATAACGCTTGTCACACTGCGATCTCAGGCATTGCATTACACAATTCAATTTTACTCATAATAGGGTTTATATTACATCCCCTACTCTACCAACAGCTCATTCTATAATGTTACAGTTTTCTTTTTACCTTTTGTATCTCGCCACAATGTTCCGAAAGTTGATACAACACTTTTATTAAGCCATTCTTACAAACTCTTATTCCAATATCTTCTTCGTGTTAGTTGAGATAAACATTTGTACAAATTATCTTATTGCTTATTTCCTTGTAGGTGCAAGGGGAATATTAGAATACAGTAGGCTTTGTGCGATAGTCAAATGTTTGGGATTCTGTTGTCTTTGCACACTTAACATACAAAAAAATGAACAACGATGATCCATTTCACGAAAGTTTTAAGTTTTCCGAAACTCACACACATAACAAGGAATATCTCCGAAATGGTACACCCTACAAGAAAATTTATTGAGACCTAAGTTGTGTATTTTAGCAAGATCTACATTTTTGTGTACTATGATTTGGTCTATCTCTAACGGTTTACCAGTTGTGCAAAAGTCTTCCAGAGTAAATACGACTACAGGAGCTGTAGCCAGCAAATTCAAGATATACAATTTATTTGCCATCAAAATATCTCAAACATATGACATTTTAATCAAAATCGTTAGAGCTATTTTCAAGAAAATCAAAATTTTCGAAAAATGTTCCATGTAAAGGGTAGTTTAGGGTGGGGCTATTTTCTTCAAAATCTTGGTGTCGCATCCTTGAATAACTTTAAACTTAATTACCAACTTTGGTTTTTAACGGAGTTTTCGTTTTTGAGCTACAAATATACACACGGACCTTTTTCTAAAAATGCCTTATTTTTGGACTCAGGGGGCCTCAAAACTTTCTAAACGGTGAGAAATAAAACGAACACAAGCTAGTCCAAAGGCGCCGACCCAGGTAGCGCCGCAATGATCTGACTTGGGTTTTTCCATAGTTTCCCCAGTGTTTTCATGAGGAATAATGAAAATTTAAAGTAAAAAATATCCGAAAATCTCTTACGTCGGACATTGTTACAGGTCAGATTATTTACTATTTAAAAATATTACCGCCGTAGCAGTAAGATACTGGACTAATTTGCATACTGGAAGGCGATGCCCCCCTTCTTTTCTCCCTCCCTTCCCCTATGCAGTCAGGCATGCAGAGGTCAATAGAAATCAAAGCGGTGGACTCCTTATTTATATATATATATTAAACTCACCTCCTGTAACTTCGCAGACCAAGTAAACGTCATTTCCTTCATTGTATGGTTCCGATACTTTACTCCTATCCCGGCGTTTGTCGTCATAGATGACGGGACGTTCTGGAGGTACTGAAAACAAAAAAACAAACAAAGTGATTAGTGTCATTTATAAGCTCTAGGGGAAATTGCTCAACAATATACGGACGAGAGGGGCTCAGGTGACTTTGGAGCGTAATAATGGCGATAAAACAAAAGAGGTCCGAGACTACAGGGCAACTAGCGACTGTGTGTATGTGATCAAATACCAGCCCCTCTGCCCACTATCAATACATGCTCACACACAACGCAAAACGATATTTGTCCTAGATCTACGTATAAAGTTTCCGTCATATTTTTCTTTTCTCAAACTGTCCTATTTATTTTAATCAAATTACATCCTTAAGGTTCTCAGTAACAATATAATTTTCTAGCAAAAATATATAATATTTTGGAAAAAGTAGGGGGAGAAAAGAATTGTCAAACTTATAGTGCCATAACCGTATGACGTAACGCGGTTAATGCATGAGGAATTCATGTAAGGATTATAAAAAAAATGCATAAACACTTAATCAGGCTGCCAAATTAACCTTCTTGGAAATACTATTGAGAAAAATATTTTTATCAATTATTAAATTTAAAATGTTGTTTCGTTCATTTCTAACCAGCTAGCGAAGATGATAAACTATCTCACACTACTACGCCGGCTAGTAAACAAGGTAACAATGAACGCGGATAACAAAGTGTTTCCAGGCAGTTCGAGAAAAGCTACACGTGCTCGGCATGTTTACGTAAAGGTGGATTTCGAGAGAAATCCATGCTACTTCATTCTCTGCCATATAAACGAATGCAGTGTTGTGGGAAGTGAGTCTTTATTAAATGGAATTAGGTATTTTACAGATGATATGGGTCAAAACAATTGCGGTTTGTAATTTTATTGTGAAAGAGTTACCGAAATGGGATGAGAAGTTTTAATGACCCTTGACACCGCCCCCCCCCACACACACACACGGGCCTTTTTCTAAAAAAGTTTTTTTTTTTAATTCAGAGGTCCTCAAAACATTTCCAACGTTCAGCCGGGATTCGACCCACAGACCTCGGGATTAACATAGACAGGATATCATTGGGTCTTTAAGGTCAAAAATACCTAAATGACAACAGTCACCATTAATACAGTAGCCCTTAGAAAGGGCTTAACCCAGTACTTTTCGAAAGATTATATTTTATCTTGAGACAGATATACGACTTCTTCAAATCGAAAAGTTTGTTCCATCAGTTCGAAAGTTCCTCGACCCACCTAAATGGGGAATATTGTCACCCACCATTAAACCCAAAAATCTTTTCCCCCTTTTCTCTTTCTGCTCGTATAACAAATGCAGATCGGCAGCAGGGGAATATGAAAAATTGCCGCTTGCAACGCCAGAGCAAAAGGAATTTGGAAGAGAAAGAGGTGAACAAAAGAAAATGACTGTTGAAGAGTTTTGGAAGGTTTCCATATATTTCTGGTCGCTTGCTCTTGCCATACAATTTCCCGATGTCATCATTCATTCAACTGTTTGTGAGAAGCAAGTTCAGCCCGCCCTCTTCCGACAAAACCCAAGCAATCTCGTGTTCATCTTCCAGCTATGAATGTTTAAGATCCTGCCTGCCTACCTACCAAGGCGAATAAAAACGCGAAACACATAACAACGGCTCCTGATCGAAACGGCCTCCTCTGACACCAAAATTTAGGATCAAGTGCTCTCAAAAAGAGAACTTTTATTATAAAAGTGCGACAAAATAGAAGTTATCACACTAATTTAAACCGTTTTGTATCTTACGGGGATATTTTAGTTTTATTGAAAACAAGCTGGCAACACTGCAGATTGTGTACGTGTCACTTTCACTGGTTCAGTACATAAACACACATAGCAACGCTGCGTCTTTAGAACACAAATGCATAAACTGCCTTGTCCTTCTGTGCTTACTGTGCGAGTTTAGGCCAATCAGAAGCGTTATGTCCCAAAACAATACAGAAAGTAAAAGTGCCGGATTTGTTTACATCTAGAAAGCGGTTCAATTCCCTGACCAATCTCAATGCAACTTCACGTCTGAAAGAGCTGCTCAGAGCATTCCTTCAATTCTTTTAACTGATTAATTATTAATTACTACCAAAGTTATGTCAGAAATAAGTCAATCTACGCATATTTTACGTGCCGTAAATCTGACAACTTCCGTTCCCCACGTTAAAGATCCTTACCTCCGAAAATATCCATCGCCCTCGCCGGGTTTTGACCCACGTCTGTTCAACACCATTGCGAGAGCAATACCATACTTGGTAGCGTTGGTTTCCTCTCAGTAAGCAGTTAATTTGTTCACGGATACAGCTTAAGTAAGTGGTTTATCTCTCCACAGAAAAATTGCAGGTAGTTTTTTTTCTCTTCCAGGCTCTGACGTAATCTGAGATAATCTGCAATCTTCTATCATTGCCACAGCGCTGTAGTGCAGCCGTGTAAACCTCTTTTGTTTTCTGTCTCTGTTTACAAATTCATACAGACACAACATTTAGTATATCATGCAGCGATATCACAATTGCCATTACACCCAACTTCCATACGACTTGCACGATATTGCCATTGGTGTGCGACATTTTAATCAGCTATTTGTTATTCGTTTCAAAAATCTGATGTGTTACAGTCACATGACTTTCTCGTGCTGCTTATTTCCTTGTAGGTACAAGGGGAATATTAGAACACAGTAGCCTTTGTGCGATAGTCAAATCTTTTAAAGCTTCGAGATTCCGTTCTCTTTGCACAGCTGACATATAAAAAAACGAACAACGATGTTCCGTTTCACGAAAGTTTTAAGCTTTCCAAAACTCACACACATGACAAGGAATATCTCCGAAATGGTTCACCCTACAAGAAAATTTATTTGGACATAAATTGTGTATTTTAGCAAGATCTACATTTTTTGTGTAGTATGATTTTGTCTACCTCTAACGGTTTACCAGTTATGCAAAAGTCGTCCAGAGTAAATACGACTACAGCGGCTATAGTCAGAAAATTTAAAATATACATTTCATTTGTCATAAAAAGATCTCAAACATATGACATTTTAATCAAAATCGTTGGAACCATTTTCAAGAAAATCAAAATTTTCGAAAAATGTTCCATGTAAAGGGTAGTTTAGGGTAGGGCTATTTTCTTCGAAATCTTCGTGTCGCATCCTTGAAAGACATTAAACTTAAATACCAATTTTGGTTTTTAACCTGCTTTTCGTTTTTAAGTTATGCTTTCCACAGACTGACACACACACACACACACACACACACACACACACACACACACACACACACACACACACACACACACACACACACTTTTTTCTAAAAATGCTTTTTTGTATTCAGGGGTCTCAAAACATAGCTCGTTACGACTGTATGTTAAATCTAGGCAAGGAATGGGCTAAAGTGGATAGATAGCAAACTCGGCTAATTCGGGCAGAAATCGAGAATCGCTGTCTTGTTTACTTCACGTAATAACCACCACGAGATTCTATTTCGCCCCAAACACAACAAAAGAAAAAGTTTTGTGGAAGCGTGAAGCAGGCGTTGGAGCGAGGGACGTATTATAGAAAAGATCTGTTGGTGACAGATGTCACAAGTTTCCAACTCGTACTTCCATTTGTTTCAAAACGTTCTTCTTCTTCTTCTCCTTCTTCTTCTTCTTCCACCTCATCTTCGTACTTCTCCCGTCTAACTGCACACTTCTATTTCTTCACGGGGCGACGCGACGCGGCGCGTAGCAGAACAACCCAAGTAAACACTCGAAAATGAAAATGGGTACAGTAGGGGCTTCTTCAAACGACAGCTGCTATACATTCACATGGTATTATCAGCAGCATTAATAATAACGACCGAAAATATACCTGAAAAGTCGGACAATCGAATAATATTTATCTGGAGAATTTAATATATTAAATATACTAACAGTTGACAATTCGACGAATCCCACTTCTGACACCAAAGTAGCCCAATCACAAAAATCAGTAACTTTATCACTTCATTTTCTTCCAAGATGTTTGCACAAAATATAGTTCTCTTCTACTGACGTTAACACACTCTACAATCTTGCGTATTAAAACTCACAACGTATCTTTGACGACGACACACAGCTGTCTCACACTTACTGAGCGACACCTGTAGCTCACACTTCAGCTATTTCCTTGCCTCCTTATACAGGATAACATCACAAGGACCTTACCCGAAATTCTTCGAACAAGTACTTCTCGAATCATCTAGAGAAGGCCCCTTTTGGTTCTGCCGCTCTAATTGTTGTCACGCGATTGTTCGCATGGACACAAACAGTCGCGCGAGGCATTCTCGCCTTAAACGCCTTTGCTAGCCCGCCTGGTATGTGGTGTTAAATACCTTAACCCCGACCGTCTTTGGTTGTACACCGCGCCGGAAGTCAGGGCATAGCGATTAGAGAAGCAGTCAGGAATGAAAGAGAGAGACAGTGTGTGTGTCTGTGTGTGTGCGCGTGTGTGTGTGTGTGTGTCTGTGTGTGTCTGTGTGTGTGTGTGTGTGTGTGTGTGTGTGTGTGTGTGTGTGTGTGTGTGTGTGTGTGTCTGTGTCTGTGTCTGTGTCTGTGTCTGTGAAAAGCAGAACTAAAAAACGAAAAGTCCCTTAAAAATCGAAGTTGACATTTAACTTTAACGTCTTTCAAGGATGCGACACGAAGATTTTGAAGAAAATAGCCCCACCCTAAACTACCCTTTACATGGAAGTTTTTTCAAACATTTTCATTTTCTGGAAAATATCTCTAACGATTTCGATTAAAATGCCTTATGTTTGAGATATTTTTATGACAAATCAAATGTACGTATATCTTGAATTTTCTGTAGTCGTATTTACTCTGGATGACTTTTGCGTAACTGGTAAACCGTTAGAGGTAGACCAAAACTTACTGTACAAAAAATGTAGATCTTGCTAAAATACACAATTTATGTCTCAATATATTTTCTTGTAGGGTGAATCATTTCGGAGATATGCCTTAATATATGTGTGTGAGTTTCCGAAAGGTTAAAACTTTCGTGAAATGGAACATCGTTATTCATATTTTTATGTTAAGAGTGCAAAGAGATCGGAATTTGAAAGCTTTAAAAGATTTGACTATCGCTCAAAGTCTACTGAAGTAAAGTGACTAGTGTATTGGACTTGGTCAGTACTGCCAACCAAGCAAACCGAAACCCAAGAGTTACATGTATTTCGGCCTTCCCTATATATAACAGAAAACCAGTTTATAATCTCAAACAAATCTCAGTTTATTTTTAAGAGGAACGTATAGCCTTCTTGCTTGTATGCACATAGATGTTTACGTGAATGCCTTGGCACACAATGTCGACGACGCAATAAACGCACATATAGGCATACATATTTCTGCTGGTTCAGGTACACGAGACCCAGAAATAATATTACTGATATTAAAACCCCCAGACGGATCCTGGTAACGTAATATATCCAAGATGTGGAGGAGAAGAAGGAAAAGTGTAATAAGAAAAGTAATATAGGAGAAGAAGAAGAGTAAGAATTAAGGAACGCTTCCCGTCTCGAATTTACACCGCTTGGCACACGTTTAAACATCGGAGTAAACACTTTAACCACAAGCGTGCTTCCTTCACTGCGTCTTTTAAACTAACCTAGAAATAGTACAACTTGTTGTGGAATCCAAACCTTCTTTGAAACTGTCCTTTTGTCGTTGAGAATTCTCTCAGGGTTTGCGTGGGTACTTTCAAGAGGATCACAGGTTACTTCTTGAATATAGCGCATTTGCACTTTAGTTTCTAAACAATTTGATGTGATAAAAGGCACGTCCGTAATCTTTAACAGACTGCCCAGCAGGGTTCGTTGCTGTCCAATAGGAACCCAAGCGACACTGAAGTCCCTTAATTTTGCTATTCTCATCCACGAGGCTACCCCCTTTTTATTACTTTCTCTAGTGGTAAGTAGGGGAAGTATTGTATTCCACCCAAAAATTCGATGTCGAAATTTCACTGGAATTATATGTTTTGAGGCCCCCTGAATCCAAAAAAAAAGTATTTTTAGAGAAAGGTCCGTGTGTGTCAGCCTGTGGACACATAGCTCAAAAACGAAAAGTCGGTTAAAAACCAAAGTTGGTATTTAAGTTTAATGCCTTTCAAGGATGCGACACGACGATTTTGAAGAAAATAGTCCCACCCTAAACCACCCTTAACATAGAAGATTTTTCGAAAATTTTGAATTTCTTGAAAATGGTTCTAACGATTTTGATTAAAATTTTATATATTTGAGATATTTTGATGACAAATTAAATGTATATCTTGAATTTTCTGGCTATAGCCCTGTAGTCGTATTTACTCTGGAGCACTTTTGCATAACTGGTAAACCGTTAGAGATAGACCAAATCATACTATACAAAAAATGTAGAACTTGCTAAAATACACAATTTATGTCTCAATAAATTTTCTTGTAGGGTGAACCATTCCAGAGATATTCCTTGCTATGTGTGTGAGTTTCTGAAAACTTAAAACTTTCGTGAAATGGAACATCGTTGTTCATTTTTTTATATGTTAAGTGTGCAAAGGGAACAGAATCTCAAAGCATTAAAAGATTGGACTATCTCTCAAATAAGATAATTTGTACAAATGTTTATCTTAACTAACACGAAGAAGATATAGTAATAAGAGTTTGGTTAGTACAAGAGTGGAGAAAGTCATGTGAGTGCAACGCATCAGATTTTTATTTTCTGCCTGTGTTTATTAATTATTATTATTACTATTACTGCTACTAAAATCCTTTTACTGAACGTATGAAACAAATATCCCAAAGATTTAATGGTACAGCAATGCAATTACCCGACTAAGGCCATCTATCGACAGCTTCAACAAACTAAATCTTTAAGAAGTCGATTATGAAACGAATGTATTAACATAACAATTATACTGCGCAACTAAGGTCTAAGTCGGAAGAAAAAGGAAGATCCCAAATATACCATAACACCCAGTATTTTTAACAGGCAGCTAAGTGAGTAAATTATATCCACAATTTCTGAAAAATAACATGATAACCTTACCTTAAGCACTCAAAGGAATAAAACACGAAACAAAGAAGAAATAAAGAAAACTAAACATTAGGGGCAATGTGTTTTTTATTCAAACGTTTGTAGTTTTCCTTTGTCATTTTAGCTCGGCGAGTTAAGGGGGGTGCATGCAGTGGATTCCTTTTTCTCCCTCCCGCCCCTTCTCTCTCGCTACCCATTCATTCTACATTTTAATTATTCAAGCTTTTATTTTGTATCTAAATTACTTGGAGGCAAGACCCACATTTCTCTCGTGTACGCAACCCCCCCCCCACCCCCCCCCCCCCTCCCCCGTATATTGAACGAGCGGCCAACCGACCAAACTCTTTAAGAAAACGCACAGAAATCTCTCTTTCCAGTCCGCAATCCTAAATTCCCAACCAACGAGTATAGGACCGTGATATATGAAGATAAGGAACGTGTTGTGTGCATTTCCTTCCCCACAGCAGGACCCAATTGCCTATCTCGAGCAAGCCTTATTCACTGTGCGCCGTATTACGGGGAAGTGCTTGTTCTGCTCTGCGCTGTCATTTAACCAGTTCTGTTACCTCAGAGCCTACTACGAATAATAATTGAGCGGAATAGCTCAAGCGACAACTCTCCCAGACTAGACCACCCCTCAGATGCAATATTTTTTTCCAAAATTTTGATTTTATGAAAAATGGCCCTTACAATACCATATTGTTTAAGGTATTTTCATAACAAATTAAATATATCATCTGCATTTTTTGACAATGTCCTCAGAATTCTTTTTCGTTCTGAATGACTTAACATGGTAAATTTAAGATATATACAAAATATTACCATACAGAAGATATAGATGTTCTTAAAACGCAGAATTTATGTCAAGTACATATTTTAATTTCTCTACTGGCAAGTCTGTCTGTCAGACTGTGGACAGCATAACTCAAAAACATAAGTCGGTTAAAAACCAAAGTTGGTACCTAAGTTTAATGTCTTTCAACGATGCGACACAAAGATTTTCAAGAAAATAGCCCCACCCTAAACTACCCTTTACATAGAACCTTTTTGCGAAAATTTTCATTTTCTTGAAAATGGCTCTAACGATTTTGATTAAAATGTCATATGTTTGAGATATTTTTATGACAAATGAAATGTATATCTTGAATTTTCTGGTTAAAGCCTATAAAGTTGTATTTACTCTGGACGACTTTTGCATAACTGGTAAACCGTTAGAGATAGACGAAATCATACTATACAAAAAATGTAGATCTTGCTAAAATACACAATTTATGTCTCAATGAATTTCCTTGTAGGTTGAACCATTTCGGAGATATTTCTTGTTATGTGTGTGACTTTCGGAAAACAAAGCTTTCGTGAAATGGAACATCGTTGTTAATTTTTTTATATGTTAAGTGTGCAAAGAGAATGGGATCTGAAAGATTTAAAAGATTTGACTATCGCTCAAAGCATATTGTATTCTAATATTCCCCTTGTATCTACAAGGAAATAAGCAATAAATATTTTGGGTGGAATACGATACAAATAAAAATAATCAATTAATTTGAATGGGGTGTGTACAAATGGAGTTGGTATGTCGATGAAGGGCACTAAGCCAGCCACGCTAGAGTAAAACCGCTCGACACTGTTTCGAAATAATGCCCAAATGCAGAAAACCGCAGCCAGCCGCACTTTAAGATCCTATAATTGCAATCGCCACAAATTGCGCGCAGCACCGCAGCAGCAGTAAATCGTGAAAATTGCACTCGGGGCGCCTTTAATTCCCAACTACCTCACAGCTTTTAATGTTAACAAGTGGTATGTACCGCAGCACGTCACGCATTAGAATTAGTGTTAGGAGAGTGATCTCCGGTATTAGTTAGGTTCGGCTCTAACCCCAGATCGATTGCGGTTTGCATAGCTTTGCGCGGTTTCAGCTTTTGTCTTGTCAAATTCCTCTGGCAGTCAGGCAGGCAGTCAGGCGGTGCCGGTAAGATAGGAAAATTCACTGTTGCAACTGCACGAGGTAGCTTTACCCGTCATACACCATTACGTCACTTTCAAACCCATTTTTACTTTCTCTACTGATAAGTAGAAGGAAGTATTGTACTCCACCCAAAAATTCGATGTCCAGATTTCACCGGAAATATATGTTTTGAGGCCCCCTGAATCCAAAACAAAAAACGTTTTTAGAAAAATCTGATGTGTTGCACCCACATGACTTTCTCTACTCTTGCACCAACCATTCTTACAAACTCTTATTCCTATATCTTCTTCGTGTTAGTTGAGATAAACATTTGTACAAATTATTTTATTGCTTATTTCCATGTAGGTACAAGGGGAATATTAGAATACAGTGGGCTTTGTGCAATAGTCAGATGTTTTAAAGCTTTGAGATTCTGTTCTCTCTGCACACTTAACATATAAAAAACGAACAACGATGACCCATTTCACGAAAGTTCTAAGTTTTCCGAAACTCACACACATTACAAGGAATATCTGCGAAATGGTTGACCCTACAAGAAAATTGATCCGGACATAAATTGTGTATTTTAGCAAGATCTACATTTTTTGTATAGTATGATTTGGTCTATCTCTAACGGTATACCAGTTCTGCAAAAGTCGTCCAGAGTAAATACAACTACAGGGGCTTTAGTCAGAAAATTCAAGATATACATTTCATTTGTGATAAAAATATCTCAAACATACGACAATTTAATGAAAATCGTTAGAGCTATTTTCAAGAAAATCAAAATTTTCGAAAAATGTTCCATATAAAGGGTAGTTTACGGTGGGGCTATTTTCTTCAAAATCTTCGTGTCGCATCCTTGAAAGACATTAAACTTAAATATCAACTTTGGTTTTTCACCGACTTTTCGTTTTTGAGTTATGTTGTCCACAGACTGACACACAGACTGACACACAGACTGACACACAGACTGACACACAGACACGGACCTTTATCTAAAAATGCTTGTTTTGGTTCAGGGGGCTTCAAAACATATTTTCGGTGAAATCTGGACATCGAATTTTTGGGTGGAATACAATACTTCCCCTACTTACCAGTAGAGAAAGTAATAAGGAGTGTGTGTGTGTGTGTGTGTGTGTGTGTGTGTGTGTGTGTGTGTGTGTGTGTGTGTGTGTGTGTGTCTGTCTGTCTCTCTTAATATCAGTACATATTTTACCAAGTTCGCTGTTCTGTCTAAAACTGACCAGCGAAGTTGCTTCCAATAATCTTGATGCAGAGCTTTGCCAAAGATAAGCCTTGCAATTTCTGATAAAAGCGGGGAGGTGAGGCGAGGCGAGGCGAGGCGAGGCGAGTAAGTGTTGAGGGTAGGGCGTCGATACAAGCTCACAATTTGTCAGAGTGACTTATTTCCCATGTGGCCGTAATACCCAGTCCCACTATTAAACACGCGTATTTCACAGTGACGCACACATAACTGATGTATTGCGTTGTGGCTTTTGTTCCAGCTTGCATGAAGAATACAAATCGCTAGGATTACTCCACATTCAAGTAGTGATAATATCTGGGGAAAGGTGAGTCAGTGAGTGAGCCAGTCCCTTGTTTGCTTGGCTTTATTAACGCTTTGGTCCTCTGCATTAACAGCTGTATACCCGCCTGCCGTAAAACACTGTACTTTCAGCACCACCGCCCAAATATCAGATACAAAGGTTCTGGCATACGTGATTTAACAACTCCCACACTTTCCTAAAACGGCGCATTACTTTCTCTACTACGTGTAGCAGATAAGGTAACCAAAAACTCGAAATATACAGGGTGAAAGGAAAGTCATTTGCAAACAGTAAAGAATGAACAATTCGCCGCACTCCGTTTTGCACTATTCCATCATATTGTATTAACCTAGCGTTTTGTGTAGTCCCGCCCTTTTTGCTTTCTTTTTCGTGGCGTTCTTAGAGGTCCTTCCATTAGTTCCTTTTTAGTCCTATATACTATTGCTTCTCAACAGCCTGTTTCTTTTACTGCTTTCTTAATGTTCATTTGACTTCAAAAAATCTGATGTGTTGCACTCAAATGACTTTCTCTACTCATGTACTAACCATTCTTGCAAACTCTTATACCTTTATCTTCTTCGTGTTAGTTAAAATAAACATTTGTACAAATTATCTTACTGCTTATTTCTTTGTAGGTACAAGGGGAATATGGGAATACAGTAGGCTTTGTGCGATAGTCAAATCTCTAAGTTTTCCGAAACTCACACATATAACAAGGAATATCTCCGAAATGGTTCACCCTACAGCAAAATTTACTGAGACATAAATTATGTATTTTAGCAAGATCTACATTTTTTGTACAGTATGATTTGGTCTATCTCTAGCGGTTTACCAGTTATGCAAAAGTCGTCCTGAGTAAATACGACTACAAGGGCTATAACCGGAAAATTCAAGATATACGTTTCATATGTCATCAAAATATCTCAAACATATGACATTTCAATCAAAATCTTTAGAGCCATTTTCAAGAAAATCAAAATTTTCGAAAAATTTTCCATGTAAAGGGTAGTTTAGGGTGGGGCTATTTTCTTCAAAATCTTCGTGTAGTATCCTCGAAAGACACTAAACTTAAATACCAACTTTGGTTTTTAACCGACTTGTCGTTTTTGAGCTATGCTGTCCACAGGCTGACAGACTGACACACAGACACACACGGACCTTTTTCAAAAAAATGCTTTTTGTTGGATTCAGGGGGCCTCAAAACATGTATTTCCAGTGAAATCTCGACATCGAATTTTTGGGTGGAATACAATACTTCCCCTACTTACCAGTAGAGAAAGTAAAAAACAATCTAACAAATTCATAATTATGTCCTCTAATCCTAACTTCCCCATCCACAACTAAAAATGTTAAATAAATAACGTAATAACACTGCACAGGTTCCATACAGTATAAACACACACACACACATACACACACATACACACACACACACACACACACACTTATTTACGAACTGCTGTGAGCTTTTAGTGCTGCCTTGTGTCTAACGTTTGACGCCTTTTATCTGAATTGCTGAATACCTTTCGTCTGCCTTACACGATGAAAGAAAGAGGTTACAAGCTTCTGGTTGATTTTAAAAACTGTCTCTAACCCTCCTCAACATTTGCTCTCGTTTGGTTCCCGATATAAACTCAATAATAAAAAAAGTTTCCCCACTGCAATGCACAAATATACAATTTTCGAAAAAAATTAATTTAAAATATTAGTTTTCTGTAGAAATTTGGGCCTGTAGACTGTATAACGGCCCTAAAAAGGATACAACCTATTAGAGAAAAAAATTTTGCATAGAATAATGTGTTCAAACTTGGTATATTTACACCATGCTATTAGGAACCTGGCAATATGGCAAGAGTAGACAAGGACAAAGCTAACAGCAAATCGTATGCGCTAGATAGAGGCAGATATACCGCGTTGAAATCCATACTGTCATCTAAGGGTGAGACAACCACAAAATCTTGCCAGCTTGTTTTCGACAGAACTAAAATATCTTCGTAGGAAATGGTCAGAGACAAAAACGCAAGATACAAAATTTATTACAAATATCGAGATTTATCACTGGTTTAATGTAATGAGTTGCCTTCCACCCAGTATGTCTTGAGGCCCCCTGAATTATAAACAAAAAGCATTTTCAGTGTGTGTCTGTCGACAGCATGACTCAAAACTGAAAAGTTGGTTAAAAGCCAAAGTTGGTATTCATGTTTCATATCCGACACGAAGATAACTCCACACTAAACTACCCTTTAATGGAAAAATTTTCGAAAATTTTGCTTTTCCCAAAAATGTCTAATGATTTTGATTAAAATGTCACAAGTTTAAGATATTCTTATAGTAAACGAAATGGTATTTTGAATTTTCTGGCTATAGCCTATGTAGTCATATTTGCTCTGGACGACTTTTGCATAACTGTAAATCGTAAGAGATAGAGAAAATCTTAGTATACAAAACTGTAGATCTTGCTAAAATACACAATTTACGACCATATAATTTGTTGTAGAGTGAACCATTTCGGAGATATTCCTTGTTAATCTTGTCACTTTCGGAAAACGTAAAACTTTCGTGTAATGGAACATCGTTGTTCATTTTTTTATATGTTAAGCGTGCAAAGAGAACGGAATCTCGATTGTTGTGGCAATACAATATGTTTCCAATACATAAATGAATACACAGTAAAGGAGCACGTGATATTACCAAGAATATACTGAGAAGATCGACACTTTGTTTTTACAACAAATACAACATTACAAAACCTGCAAGTCGTGCAAAAGAAAGACCAGAGACATTATTTAAAGCCAATAAAATTCCAGCATGTTGCTGCAGCTAATTTTCTCATATCCATAAAGGAAATTGTAGCGCTTTAATAAATAAAACTATGATAATATATCTTAATTATTTGCGTTCTGTAGCAGAGTTCATTTGGCCGGAAATTGTAGTGAATTCCACCGAAAGGCATTTTCCGTGTGACTGGACAACCCGCCGCTGAGCACATATTTATTTATGCAGATTGTACATTAAAATGTTATGAACCACGTGACCTCATGGTTCAAAATAAATTATGCACAACGTGACGAGCGACGGAGCGACCGAGCGACACTTTGCATTATGTTATGTTAATGTTGGTAGCAATCTTAACGTCGGGTCACGTCACTGAAGTGTCAATTAATAAATAATGGCAATCACAGTTTTGTTAGCATGTCAAAACACGGATTAGGTCACGTGATCAAGTACCTGACGTTCACCTCGCCCTTCTCTGCCCATTCATGAACTATTTAAAACGTGCCTATTGTAACAAAATCACAATTTGACAGATACCACTGCTGACACCATGTGACAAACGATAAAGTGGAATTCCGTTTTCTGTCACTTTATTTATCTTCTGGGGCGAGAAAGAACATAACTAAAAAATCTTATGTGTTGCACTCACATGACTTTCTCTAACCATTCTTACAAACTCTTAATCCTGTATCTTCTTGGTGTTAGTTAATTGTTTATCTAATTGTAGGTACAAGGGGAACGTTAGAATACAGTAGGCTTTGTGCGGTAGTCAAATGTTTTAAAACTTTGGGATTCTGTTGTCTTTGCACACTTAACATATAAAAAAATTAACAACGATGATCCATTTCAGGAAAGTTTTCTTTTCCGAAACTCACACACATAACAAGGAATATCTCCGTAATGGTTCAACCTACAAGAAAATGTGTCAAGACATAAATTGTGTATTTTAGCAAGATCTACATTTTTTGTACAGTATGATTTGGTCTATCTCTAACGGTTTACCAGTTATGCAAAAGTCGTCCAGAGTAAATACGACTACAGGGGCTATAGCCAGATAATTAAAGATATACATTTAATTTGTCAAAAAAATATCTCAAATATATGACATGTTAATAAAAATCGTTTGAGCTATTTTAAAGAAAATCAAAATTTTCGAAAAATTTTCCATGTAAAGGGTAGTTTAGGGTGGGGCTATTTTCTTCAAAGTCTTCGTGTCGCATCCCTGAAACACATTAAACTTAAATACCAACTTTGGTTTTTAACCGACTTTTCGTTATTTAAATGTTGTTATTTAAATGTGATGTCTTTTAAGCGTCCGATACTAAGATTTTGAAGAAAATTACTCCACCCTAAACTACCCTTTAAATGGAAAATTATTCAAAAATTTCTTACTTTCTCTAAAATGGCTAATAGTTTTGATTAAAACGCCTTAAGTTTGAGACATTTATATAGGAGATGAAAAGTATATTTTGAATTTTGTGGCTATACCTTATGTGGTCCTGTTTCCTCTGGGTGGTTTTTGTATAACTGGTAAACTTTAAGAGATAGACAAAATCTTAATATACAAAAAATGTAGATTTTTCTAAAACACACAGTTTATGTCTGAATAATTTTTTCTGTAGAGTGAACCGTTTCGGAGATATTCCTTGTTGTTATGTTTGAGTCAAGAAGTCGTCCTTAAAGTTATATACAGAGCACGTATATAGAGTTCTGTATTGGTCTGATTAATTGCCCTTCCTGTCTTTTCAGAATCACTCCGATACGAAAAAGAGGGGTGGAAAACTAAGAGTTCATGATTGATTGATTGTAGATATTTACATGAAAATTCAATGCGTTGATAACTTGGCAAATATTTTTTCCTCCCTTAAGCAATTTGTTTACCTAAAATTGTAAACGACTATCAAGGGATTTAAATGCTTTTTAGATGAACCTTTTTCTCCCAAAGTTAGCTCTTTCCTCTAATGACCCTAACTGTGAATTATTTATGAATCAAAGGCATTTGCCGTGAAGAAGAAAAATTATAGGCTTTTCGCTTCTTTCTCACATAAGATGATCCTCCTTTGGAAAGATTAACGGGGGGATTTTCTCTCCTTTTCTCTCAAAGTTTGCCATTCAATCATCATTTCTTAAAGAGAGAGGATCAAGCGATGCTGTTAACTTTCTCTGCTCCAGATTTTTCCCAGTCTGATATCGTTATTACGCCCTTCTCCAAATACCACGACAAATTATCGCGTCCTTTACAGATGTGGCAGGCGGGCGGGCAGGCTGCACGGGGGAAAAAGAGTTTGCAAATGGCTATTATGCTAATGAGATTGGTTCAGGGCACAAGGTAGTGAAACTTTGCAAAAGTGGTTTCACAGTATCGAATTTCCTCGCCGAACGAACCAACCAACGAAGTAGCTAGGTAGATACGTACTGGGGATTCTTGCATAAATCATTTTGCGTTCCGCACATGCAGACGCCAAACTGGTTAGGAATGTGCTAGGGTTCGCAGGCATACACACACGCACACGCACGCACGCACACACACGCACGCACACACACGCACACACGCACACACACACATTAGTGAAAATACCTTCTTCTCCAACTGTACTTTTGTAGTCTAACCGGGAAAAAGGACGAATCAGCTGAGAAATTTAATGTACTGGCCATGATAGTTTAGTGGTTAAAGCAGCCGCTCCATAAGCGAAAGATCCCTGGTTCTAATCCCGGCTATGGCATTGAATTTTTCAGTCCTGATTCCTACTCTTAAAACATTGTCCACACATGGCTTGTGTGTTTAAAAACATCAACAGTAGGCTTGTTGGCATAAATAATATCTTATTGCTTATTTCCTTGTAGATACAAGGGGGATATTAGAATACAGTAGGCTTTGTGTGACAGTCAAATGTTTTAAAGCTTTGAGATTCCGTTCTCTTTGCACGCTTAACATATAAAAAAATGAACAACGATGATCCATTTCACGAAAGTTCTAAGTTTTCCAAAACTCACACACATAACAAGGAATATCTCCGAAATGGTTCACCCAACAAGAAAATGTATTGAGACATAAATTGTGTATTTTAGCAAGATCTACATTTTTGGAATAGTATAAATTGGTCTATCTCTAACGGTTTACCAGTTATACTAAAGTCGTCCAGAGTAAATACGACTACAGGGGCTACAGCCAGAAAATTCAAGATATACATTTTATTTACCATAAAAATATCTCAAACATATGACATTTTAATCAAAATCGTTACAGCCATTTTCAAGAAAATCAAAATTTTCGAAAAGATTTCCACGTAAAGGGCAGTTTAGGGTGGGGCTATTTTCTTCAAAATCTTCGTGTCGCATCCTTGAAAGACATTAAACTTAAATACCAACTTTGGTTTTTAACCAACTTTTCGTTTTTGAGTTATGCTGTCCACAGACAGACACACACACACGCGCGCGCGCGCGCGCGCTGAGGAAATAAACTGTTTGTTTGGATCTCTGTGCACGTGAGAATGTTGTTTCATACAAAGCTTTGTGGCCCAGATATAAGAAAGGGGACTTTTGTGCCAGAAATCACGTCATTTCCTTCCTGTGTGACCCTTACAAAAGACGAACGCGTTTCCCCGAATTAGACATTTTCACACGTTGTCACGTGACTGGAGTGTCATAGTCGATCACTGAATCACATTTTTAATGGACCCATCGCGTGTCCTGCAGCAACAAAACTTCTCAGAAACGCATTTTGATACGAATCCTGTTGTAAAACCTTCTTGAGAATTTTGTTTATTCACAGAAAACGTAGATAATATTAAAATTAGGAGACCTTCGTGACGTGAAGAAATGTCATTAATATTGCAAAACGACTTTCTAAATATACATATTCCGTGGACTGACCTGCTGACTCAGTTTTCTGAGTATAGTGACGTGGGAAGTAGTTCAGCTGGGAGCCCGAACTCTCGGGTTCAAATCCCAACAATTGGACAAATTCGCTGGTTTTTTACTTTCTCTACTGGTAAGTAGGGGAAGTATTGTATTCCACCCAAAACTTCGACGTCGAGATTTTATGGAAATACATGTTTTGAGGCCCCCTGAATCCATAAAAAGCATTTTTAGAAAAAGTCCATGTGTGTGTGTGTCAATCTGTCAGTCTGTGGACAGCATAACTCAAAAACGAAAAGTCGGTTAAAAACCAAACTTGGTATTTAAGTTTAATGCCTTTCAAGGATGCGACACGAAGATTTTGAAGAAAACAGCCCCACCCTAAACTACCCTTTACATGGAACGTTTTTCCAAAATTTTGATTTTCTTGAAAATGGCTCTAACGATTTTGATTAAAATGTCATATGTTTGAGATACTTTTATGACAAATGAAATGTATATCTTGAATTTTCTGGCTATAGCCCCTGTAGTCGTATTTACTCTGGACGACTTTTGCATAACTGGTAAACCGTTAGAGATAGACCAAATCATACTATACAAAAAATGTAGATTTTGCTAAAATACACAATTTATGTTTCAATAAATTTTCTTGTAGGGTGAACCATTTCGGAGATATTCCTTGTTATGTGTGTGAGTTTCGGAAAACTTAAAAACTTTCGTGAAATAGAATATCGTTGTTCGTTCTTTTATATGTTAAGTGTGCAGAGAGAACGGGATTTAAAAGCTTTAAAAGATTTGACTATTGCAGAAAGTTTACTGTATTCCCATATTCCCCTTGTACCTACAAGGAAATAAGCAATAAGATAATTTGTACAAATGTTTATCTCAACTAACACGAAGAAAATATAGAAATAAGAGTTTGTAAGAATGGTGAGTACAAGAGTAGAGAAAGTCATGTGAGTGTAACTCGTCAGATTTTTCCTTTTCATGATTTTGTGTGACAGTTCCGTACACAGGGACAGACAACACACACACACACACACACACACACACACACACACACACACACACACACACACACACACACACACACGCGCGCGCGCGCGCGCGCGCGGACCTTTTTCTAAAAAAGTTTTTTTTTTAATATTCAGGGCATCTGAAAACATATTTTCGGTGAAATCTCGACATCGAATTTTGGGTAGACTACAATACTTCCTTTACTTACTAGTAGAAATAGTAAAACACAAAACACGCGATCAGAGTGAGAGAGGAAAACGGAGGAAAATGAAAACAGAGAAAGTGTGAAAAGCAAACACGTTCCGACTGCATTGCTGTGAAAGTGCACGTGAAAACATCTTTATCAATTACATATATAGAGGGCGCAGGCGGCAAACCTTTCCCAGTGCCACGCAATTTTATAATGTACATATTTATTTAATTAGTATTCTCTTGATTTATTTTTGCAACACAAATCATCCCTGAAATGACGTAAATGTTGCTATGGCAATATAACCAGAACATGAATGACTTGGGGCAACAAAACTCACTGTTTGTCATGTTGGTATACCGCACTAAATGTGTGACATACTTTCATATGCTTTTTCTACTCGCAAAAATTATTTATACTGACACTAACCACGGGAAATATTTTATTCTACTAAAGACCTCCACACCAGGATATCCTCGGGATTATATAATTTAAGGGCCCTTAAATAAAGAAAAATCTGATGTGCTGCACTCATATGACTTTCTCTACTCTTGTACTAACCATTCTTACAAACTCTTATTCCTGTATCTTCTTCGTGTTAGTTGAGATAAACATTTGCACAAATTATCCTATTGCTTATTGCCTTGTAGGTACAAGGGGAATATTAGAATACAATAGGCTTTGTGCGATAGTCAAATGTTTTAAAGCTTTGAAATCCCGTTCTCTTTGCCCACTTAAGATAATATAAAATTAAGTTTTCCGAAACTCACACACATAACAAGGAATATCTCCGGAATGGTTCACTCTACAAAAAAATGTATACAGACAGAATTTGTGTATTTTAGCAAGATCTACATTTTTCCTTTAGTAACATTTGGTCTATCTCTAACGGTTTACCAGTTATGCAAAAGTCGTCCACAGTAAATACGACTACAGGGGCTATAGCCAGAAAATTCGAGATATACATTTCATTTGTTATAAAAATATCTCTAACAAATGGCATTTTAATCAAAGTCGTAAGAGCCATTTTCAAGAAAATGAATTTTTTCGAAAAATTTTGCATGTAAAGGGTAGTTTAGGGTGGGGCTATTTTCTTCAAAATTTTTGTGTCGTATCCTTGAAAGACATTAAACTTAAATAGCAACTTTGGTTTTTAAGCGACTTTTCGTTTTTGAGTTATGCTGTCCACAGATACACACACACATTTTTCTAAAAATGCTTTTTTTTATTTAGGGTCTCAAAATACATATTTCCTGTGAAATCTCGACATATAATTTTTTGGTGAAATAGAATACTTCCTCTACTAACCGGAAGAGAAAGTAAAAGTCACTTACGATATTAACTGTCTGTACATCAGAAGAAGGGAGGTGGAGAAATTTGGTTCGTGAACATTGCAGTTTACTAGTCATATCAGTATTGCCAACTAGAGGTAGACAAAAGTTGCTAAATCTTAAATAAACACTCACTCACTCATAGGGTGAGCAGATAAACACTTTAAGCCGCCCCCCTCTCATATCTCAGACCCCTGCCGCCATCTCCTAGAGGGCAGATAATATTCCGACCTTGTAGTACACGCACAACAAAGGACGGTAGGGGCCAAGTTATTTTACGCCACATGCCGGGCCATTGTCTGTCGCCGGTAAACAATGAGGCGGCAGAAATAAAAGCAATCGGGAACGTTCGCAAGGCTTCTAGCTGAGTCATAGTGGTGCGTGTTAGCAGAGTTTCTAGAAAGGTCGTGTGACGTCATAGCAGTATAAAAGGACTTGAGAGTATGTGAGCGTATGTGTGTGTCGTGATTTTAAAGACGTAAACAAGTGTATAAGAAATAGACAAAGTGAGGAAACGTAATGAAAGGACAGAGCAAGGTTATGAAAATAACAGTAATGATTGCGTTAACGAAAAGATGAAAACTGTTATTTGTGGTAACGTTTTAGAGGATAATAGAGTGATAGGAGTTCAGTTTTGATGTCTTTGTTACAGCTTTGTCCTTGTTCATATCGTAAAGTTTGAGGTTATTCTGTGAAAGTGCCCTTTACTTATGTTGATGTTATCACAATTGCATGTTTCTCGTTTCAATCGACAAGAGTGAATTAACTGCAAAAGGTCAGTGTATGCAGTTGACCTTATCGCATGGCATGGGCCGCATTTAAATTCATTCATTGTGGAACCGAATGGTAATTCCCTTGCTAGAGGAGTAATTTTTGCCCCTGCACAGCGTGGGCCCCAAGGGGCTACGCTTCTATCATGTGTGCCTTTTTAATCTTTTTGTAATTTAACCTCGTAACCGAGCATTCTACGAGGTCTATAGGACCTTACTCTCAATTGGTTCTTGTTAATTATCACTACGGGAAAAATAGTCAACTCCCAAGGCATTATACCTCCCCTCCAGTCACACAATTTTCAGTTAAACGTGCGAGAATAATCGATAGTGGGGCTTTCTTCTGATAGGTATATAGCATTCCACTCTTAGAAGACAGTATGGAGTTAAAAGGGATATATCTGTCTCTATCTAGCGCATACAAGTTGCCATTAGCCGTGTCCTTTTCTACCCTCGCGCTGTTGCCAGATTCCTAATACCATGGTATAAATATTCAGTTATGAATTTCAGGTCTGAACACATTATCCTATAGAGAATTTTTTTCTCTATCAGGTTATATCCTTTTCAGAGTCATTATACATTTCTATAGGCCCAAATTTCTTCAAAAACGTTTTTTTCAATAGAAGTCCGATATTTGCTGTTTCTATACTCATCACGCACTAGCTAACAAACTAACTGCTAGAATGCATCTATATTTTTTTCTTAGCTAGAGTAAACTATAGTGCTACTACCTGCCTACTTTGAATTCTCTATGTTTACCCAGTTAAGTGTTATAATTTTTTAAATTAAATATTTTCGGAAAATTTTATATCTATGCACTGCAAAAGTTACGCATTGTGAAACTTTTTTATTGAGTTTACATCAGGGAACCAGTGAGAACAAATGTTGAAGTTTGGAGAAAGTTTTTAAAACAAGTCAAAAGGCACTAACCTCTTTCTTTTATCCAGTAAGGCAAACAAAAGTATTCATCTATTCAGCGTATTCTCGCACCAGGCCTGACACAGAAGATAGTATAAGGAGCAGCACTAACATTAGTTGGAAAGAAGCCGTGTATGTAACTGTGAGCTGTTATTGCGTTATTTGTTTAATATTTTTGTAAATATTTGTAGTTATGGAGGGGGAAGCTAGGAAGAGACGATATGTTGGTAAATTAAGAAGTAAGGAACGCCAAATAATTATGAATGTGTTAGATTATTTTTGAAGTAAAATGCGTGTAAGTAAGGCAGTAAAAGAAACAGCTAAGGCTATCGGGTGTTCAGAAGCAGTAGTGTGTAGGATTAAAAAGGAACTAATGAAAGGACCTCTAAGAACGCCATCGAAAAAGAAAGCAAAAAGGGCGAGACTACACGAAACGCTAGGTTAACGCAATATGATTGAATAGTGCAAAGTGGAGTGCGGCGAATTGTTCATTCTTTACAGTTTGCAAATATTCCACCCACGCTGAATATAATTTTGTCACGGGTCAACAGTGATGAGACACTACCAAATTTCTCAAGGGCCACTCTTAGTCGGTTCTTACATGATTTGGGGTCCGAATATGAAAGAAGGTGTAACAAGTGCATATTAATAGAAAGAGACGATATCGATATCATCAGATGGTGACATAAATATTTAAAAGACGTGAAAAGGTTTAGGGACCAGGGGAAATCAATTGTTTATACAGACGAGTCATTTGTAAATTTAGGTCATGCAGTAACAAAGCCGTGCAGGGATACCAAAGTTAAAAGTGCCCATCTCGTCAAGCAGCAATTGAAGGACTAAGTACAGGACTCTGGTCACCTCGGGGTCGCGCGCGGAGAAAGTACATGTTGCAACACTGCGCTCAATTTAACGTGTACTGTCTTCTAAGGGTGGAATGCGCTTTAGACGTAAAATTACTGCGTTTAGACATGCTGGGACGTAAATAAATATTTTAAACAAGGAGCTGGTGACGTACTTACCTATAACGGTAAGGTTGATCTTGAGGTTCCGAGTGGGAGAGTTACGGAAGTCGACGCGACACCTGTAGACGCCCTCGTCTTGCAGGGCGAGGTCATCCACCAAGAGCTGAGCTGGGGTAGACGCCGTCCTGAAGTAGGCGCGAGGTCCGAACGCCGTGGGCGCCGACCACAGCTTGGCTTGGCCGAACTGTCGACCCCGCACATCGAAACTGGAAAAACAGGCATACACTTCACTGCTAATATCAATAAACAAATGATAACATCAAATACAGAATTCCCACGTGTTAAAATTAATGTATATTGTAAAAGCAGTAGTTACAAATTATGTCATTGAATAGGAAGATTGTACTGCCGTGTTAGGTGTTAAAAAACGTTCCAGACACCCACTTCTAAGTCCTCCATACAGGATTGCCAACATAGAAAACACAAATGTACAAATGTTACTGCAACAGAGTCCAGATAACTCGACGAGCTTTGATATCATAATTTTTTTTTCGTTCAACTTGACTGTAATAATTTACATTATGTATTATACGGTATGAATAGAATAGGAAAATTTTAATTAGTATACCTACGGCATTGCCCCTCACAGTGACTAAATGTTTTACCTTCGATATCTAGTCAGAACACAACTATTTCGCATTATCAGCAGTGTCGTGTTTATTTCAAGGAAGGAAATAGAGACGTTACCCACATTATCAATTTGCATGATGTCGCTCGCGCAGATACTAGCAAAGTCATTCACCATGTCCCTTTATTCCGTAAACTCGACAGTCTCTCAGTCCACATTAGGTCGGGTTATCGGGATTCCACTGTATTGCTCAAAACGAAGTGATATGGGTCATCAACTAGAGGCACTCTTTTTCACCAATTTTTTTGTTTGTAATTTTCGTGTTTTTTTCGCTCTAAATGGAATCGCTCTTTAATTTCGACATTTTTTTCACTTCATGGTAAGGTGAATGTTTTCCCGCATTTATTTGCTTCGGATTTTGTGAAATAATTTTATTTTCCTTTTTTCGCACTGCATGACTTGTATTTTATATATTTGAGCTAATATTTGAAGAAGGAATGTGCAAAGCGTTTAGTTTTCCGAGAATTCCCTATCCCTTTCTACTTCCCAACCCAGGGCTATCTCTTCTCGTTCAATATGGTCAGGTAAAACGACCTCTGCACCAGACAGAGTGAAGACCTGGAAGACGATAATATGAAATGCAGGCAAAATGTATGATTGGAAGGGCGATAATGGACCAATTGGTGGAATGAATGGCGGGGAAAACCGGAGAAAACCCGCCCAGACGCCGCTTCGTCCACCACGAATATTAGTAGGTAGTAGGCGAGCGGTCTAACCACTCAGCCACGGCGGCGCCATTATACTTCTAGACTCAGGGAAGGATGAGGAATAATCTTGGCTGGAAAAAAATTCCTAACCCCCTGCCGGGAATCGAACCCGGGACCCCTTGCACAGCAGATAAGTGCTTTACCAACTGCGCCACGGGGCCAGCCAGAAATAATCTTTATATTTAAAATCGCTGGAATTAGAAAAGATAATGGGAAATCACTTTAAATATAATTTTTATCGCTTTTATAGCAAATGCGAAGAAAGTGCAGGAGGTTGACGACCTTACTACAGAAATAATCTTATGGAGATTTAAATTTCCTGATGTCCATTTTTAACCCGTAAGCCTGTTACGTATAAAACTGTAGCGTCTTAGGTTACCCTTTTATAGGCGAGCATATTTTACACGAGAATAAGATCACGTCACGATAAACAGATGATAAATTGTCGAGATTAAGAAGGCAAGAATTTCATCTAACACCATTAATTAGAAGATAATTATATTCATTGAACATGCACTGTATTAGCTCTTATAAAGTATTTCTTAATTTATTACCTGGTATTTCATTATTATGCAAACAAGGGATGAATAATTATTTCCCCAAGGGCGAAAAAGTGCGCGCTGAAAACTTGAGAGTCGGTCAAAAATATGTAATGTGAGTAATGGAACAGTGCTTATCAAAATAAATTAACTGTCTTTGTCATTAATAAAATATCTACCGGCAAAATTAATTATATTAATTTATTAACCTTAATCAGGGAAATGTTGACCCTCATATACAAGTTGGGTGTCAACTTTGAACTATAGATACGCGCTAAGCCCAATTTAATACAAAGAATAATTAACTGAGAGACGTAAATAATTATAAACCTGGATGTAAACAGGTCGGTCGCTTTCGCTTTAATGTTTTGGTAGCTAACGCTTGTGATTGGTCTACACCCGCGCAGTAAACACACAAGGACAAAGCACGTTTATCTGTTTATGTTCTCAAGACGCACCGTTACTGTGTTTGTTTATGTACTGAACTAGTGAAAGTGACACCTACACAATCTACAGTGTTGCCAGCTTGTTTTCGAGAAAACTAAAATATCTCCGTAGGAAATGGTGAATTGGTTTCCGCGCCTCATGATCAATTCTTATGCCGTATTAAATAGGATCAAAATTCTAAGATAAACCAATTAATTAAAAAATAGCTAATGTGTTGAAACGTTATTACTTTCTGTAATACGTATAGTGCAGTAGAGGAAGTAAAGTATTCCACCCAAAAATTCGATGTCGAGATTTTACCGGAAGTATGTTTTGAGGCGTCCTGTATCCAAAAGAAAAGCATTTTTAGAAAAAGGTCCGAGTGTGTCTGTTTCTGTCAGTCAGTGTGTCTGTTAGCCTGTGGACAGCACAACTCAAAAACTAAAAGTCGGTTAAAAACCAAAATTGGTATTAAATTATTTCAACGATGCCACACGGTGATTTTGAAGAAAATAGCCCCACCCTAAACTACCCTTTACATTGAACATATTTAGAAAATTTTGATCTTCTTGAAAACGGCTCAAACGATTTTGATGAAAATGCAGTATGTTTGAGATATTTTGATGACAAATGAAATATATATCTTAAATTTTCTGGCTATAGCCCCTGTAGCCGTATTTACTCTGGGCGACTTTTGCATAACTACTAAACCGTTAGAGATAGACCAAATCATACTCTACAAAAAATGTAGATCCTGCTAAAATACACAAGTTGTGTCTGAATAAATGTTCTTGTAGGGTGAACTATTTCGGAGATATTCCTTGTTATGTGTGTGAGTTTCGGAAAACTTAGAACTTTCGTGAAATGGATCATCGTTGTTCATTTTTTTTATATGTTAAGTGTGCAAAACCAACAGAATCTCAAACATTTGACTATCGCACAAAGCCTACTGTATTCTAATATTCTCCTTGTACCTACAAGGAAATAAGCAATAAGATAATTTGTACAAATGTTTATTTCAACTAACACGAAGAAGATATAGGAATAAGAGTTTGTAAGAATGGTTAGTACAAGAGTAGAGAAAGTCATGTGAGTGTAACACATCAGATTGCCTTGTAAGGAATGGAGTTTACCGATATCGTCTTTCCCTGTAAAATGCAAATTTAATTTTCGATGGTATAAAGGGCATTTTCTACCTTGTCTAGGAAGATAAAAGAGTTAAAACAATCGCAAGGCTAAGGGGCAGCGCACAGAGACAAACATATAACTGCTAAAATAACATTCTGATAATTCCCTTTTCCTTTTCGCTCTTCAGGAGTTACTTTCAGAAATGTTTCCTGTCTACACAGACTAACATTGCAAGATTAATAAAAAAAGGGTTGAGTTAACGAAAGCAAACAAGCGACTTTTGAAATTAATGTAGTAGAAAGCGAGTCGTCTGGAGGAGGTCATAGCACAAGACAAACACACAGGGACGAAGGTACAGAAAACGGACTCTGATCAAACTAAACTCGCTGGACACACAAGCAAAATCAACATACAGAAAATCTGCCTAATGTTTTCATTTTATCGACGCTGTCAAGTTTGTCCCTTAAGGTAATATTAGAAAGAGATAAATGTAATGCTATATATATAGCGGATGGAAGTGAAGTCATTACATAAATTCGAACGTTTTTGTCCCATACGGAGATATAATAGTTTGGTCGAAAACAAACTGGCAACACTGTAAATTGTCTGGATGTCACTTTCACTAGTCAATCTCTTACGGTTTACCAGTTATGCAAAAGTTATCCAGAGTAAACAGGACTTCATGGACTATAGCCAGGGAGTTCAAAATATACATTTCATTTGTCATAGAAATATCTCAAACCAACTTTCCGTTTTTACTTTCTCTACTGGTAAGTAGAGGAAGTATTGTATTCCACCCAAAAATTCGATGTCAAGATTTCACCGGAAATATATGTTTCGAGGCCCCCTGAATCCAAAAAAAAAAAAAAAGCATTTTTAGAAAAAGGTCCGTGTGTGTGTCTGTGTGCCAGTCTGTGGACAGCATCACTCAAAAACGAAAAGTCGGTTTAAAACCAAAGTTGGTATTTAAGTTTAATGTCTTTCAAGGATGTGACACAAAGATTTTGAAGAAAATAGCCCCACCCTAAACTACCCTTTACATGGAACATTTTTCGAAAATTTTGATTTTCTTGAAAATGGCTCTAACGATTTTGATTAAAATGTCATATGTTTGAGATATTTTGATGACAAATGAAATGTATATCTTGAATTTTCTGGCTATAGCCCCTGTAGTTGTATTTGCTCTGGACGACTTTTGCATAACTGGTAAACCGTTAGAGATGGACCAAATCTTACTATACAAAAATTGTGGGCCTTGCTAAAATACACAATTTATGTCTCAATAAAGTTTCTTGTAGGGTGAATCATTTGGGAGATATTACTTGTTAAGTGTGAGTTTCAGAAAACTTAGAACTTTCGTGAAATGGAACTGGATCTCAAAGCTTTAAAAGATTTGACTATTGCACGGTCTAATGAATTCCAATATTCCCCTTGTAGCTATAAGGAAATAAGCAATAAGATAATTTGTAGAAATGTTTATCTTAACTAACACGAAGAAGATATAGGAATAAGAGTTTGTAAGAATGGTTAGTACAAGAGTAGAGAAAGTCATGTGAGTGTGACACATCAGATTTTTGGGCTCAATACAATATTTACTCTAATTAGGAGTAGAGAAAGTAAAAATACGTAGATAATATCGAAATGTAGATTTCATTTGGTAAGTCGCTATTTGTTTTCTTCTCTCGCCATGAGAAGGGTAACTTGTGACTGCTGTTACTGTCTTACACCTTTAACAAAATGTGTAATGGCGTTTATCTCGGTAGAGAAGTAGGGGAATGCATATCATAAGAATATTTAGTAGAAGAGTGGGTAGAGAATCTCATGTGAATTGGACACATGTTCAATGTGTAATTCGCTACTTCAAAGTAAAGCAAGTTAAGTAAAGCTTACAAAACCTTTGTTGTTGAAGCAGGACTTTTTTGTAGTGTGGTCTGAAGGCGATAAAACGATAAGGTTTACAACCGCCCGCCCGCCCGCCCGCTAGCCCATATCCATAACGCTAAGCAAGCAAGTGCAGTGCGCCGGGGGTTCAAGATATTCACCGCTACTAAAAATCCCCTCGAATTATCTCTGGCCTGCCTTTTACGGCTCACTGCAAAACTCGCATTTACGACCGACTTATTAATATTTATAAACACATCACAGAGTTAGGGGGGATATCATTATTTTCCCACAATAACTACCCCTGGGGCTGCACAGGAGGGTTGGCCTTCTATTGTTAATTATACACAGCGATTCCCGCACTTTATTACAAAGTTTAAAGGACGACATGGGGAAGAAGGAAGGGGGCGTTTCTGAGAAAGGTGCATCGTCTTTCTGCGAGAATCATTAGACACGAAAAATTGGCCACCCCTGTGCTTTCTTGACTCGCTTATACCATTGTTGCGACCTTCGCGTTTACTCAGTTTATGCGTGGTATCTCGAAATGAACCTCAGTCACTTGAGAGAGGCTGTTCTCGGTCACGTGACACTGTTGTGCCAGATTGTAGAATTTAAGAGTGGGCGGCAATCTCTTAAAGATGAAGAGAACAGTGGCAGACCACATCACCACAATGATTATGGAAAATCAAATACTAACCTACAAGAAAATTGGTCAGGCATTTGAGATTACGTTCCAACCATCCTTCATGAGCACGTTCCCGTAAGGGGAACATTCTTGTATCATAACAAATGAAGAACCGAATTCAAAATCACCGATTCTCTAGCCCTGCAGTCGTGGATTCCTCCAGAACTAGTTCCAGAGGTCAGAATGCCGTATACAATGCCAGGGAGAATACTGGGAGTATTCATATTTTGCTGTCTCTGTACACGGCCCAACCTGAAACTAAAGCAAGCTTTTCTGCGATCAGTCAACTGCCAACAGATTGTTACGGGCACGTCGGGCGCTACTGGGAGGCACGGAAGGGCGAAAATGACTGACAATATTTGCCTAACGGTAACTAAACTCCTAAGCAGGGTCCGGATTTTAATGACGTGATGACCTCGATATCGAGATTTCACCGTTTTGAGGCCCCTGAATAAAAAATCTGATGTGTTGCACTCGCATGACTTTCTCTACTCTTGTACTAACCATTCTTACAAACTCTTATCCCTATATCTTCTTCGTGTTAGTTGAGATAAACATTTGTATAAATTATCTTATTGCTAATTTCCTTGTAAGTGCAAGGGGAATATGGGAATACAGTAGGTTTTGAGCGATCGTCAAATCTTTTAAACCTTTTAGATTCCGTTCTCTTTGCACACTTAACATATAAAAAAATGTTCAACGATGTTCCATTTCACGAAAGTTTTAAGTTTTCCAAAACTGACACAAATAACAAGGAGGTTTACAAGTTATTCAAAAGACACCCAGAGTAAACAGGACTACATAAGCTATAACCTAAAAATTCAAAATATACATTTCATTTGTCTTACAAATATGTTAAACATACAGAATTTTAATCAAAACTGTTGCTGATTTTCAAGAAAATTATTTTTGAAAATTTTTCCATGTAAAGAGTAGTTTAGGGTGGGGCTATTTTCTTCAAAATCTTCGTGTCGCATCCTTGTGAGACATTAAACTTCAATACCAACTTTGGTTTTCAACCGACTTTTCGTTTTTCAGTTATGCTGTCCACAGAGAGACACTTTTCTAAAAATGTCTTTTTTTGGATTCAGGGGGTCTCAAAACATATTTCCGTTGAAATCTCGACATCAAATTTTTTACGTAGAATACAACAGTTCCGCTATTTTACTATACTAGTGGAGAAAGTAAAAACTAAGAGACGGTTGAAAACCAAAATTGGTATTTTAGTCTAATATCTTTCGAAAATGTGTCGCGAAGATATTGAAGAAAATTCCTTGGGCCTAAACTACCCTAAATATGGAAAACGTTTGTAAAATTTTGAGTTTCTTAAAAATGGCTAACGATTTTAATTAAAATGCCATATGTTTATGGTGTTTTCATGGCAAATGAAATGTATATTTTGAATAAGAGGTGGAATTTGTGCCACAGCTGGGATTTGAACCACTGCACACGCTCTCCTACTGTGACCAGCGAGTTAGCATGGCAATATGCAGGTACGACATTTCCTACAGAGTAGCTATTTCTTTACGTTCAGCTGCAGCAGGAACCCCTTGTGTCTGCCCTCAGACAAATAAATGTATTTACTCAGAAGAAAGAGCGAGGGAGTATTTACCGTTTGAATCTGGCTGCTGCGGACTTTCCAATACAATCGCTCGAGATTTATTATCCATGCATTGTTTAACATTGTTTGATATTGTTTCCTATGTATGGTCTCGCCACAAGAAAACCTCCCGGAAATGAAAATCGACTAGTGTAAGTGTTATTAGGCATTCAATTCTGTTTCCTGCTTACTCCCATTTTCCGCTCCCGAAATTTAACGTTTTCTATTTCCTCTGTGTGTGGGTCAGCAGCACCAAGAGGAAGGAGGAAGGAGAGAGAAAATGGGAAGCAAAAAGGAAAAGAAACCGCTGACATGGCTTCGATTATTTGGCAATTCTCCCGAGCAGCGGCAGCGAGCGGCACGGCGGGTTTCAGCTTCCCATACATATCGACCAGATATCGATAGTGGCGCCACGTCTCCAAGCGGCACAGATCCGAGATCCGAGGAAGAGTAGGGTTATTAATAATGGCAGCGGGAGACCAGCCTCTGAGGTAAACTTCTTGCTCAACGGCTTTGGTTCCGTTTAGGTCGACCTTTTAGTCCAAAGTTTCCATACACGCCATCTAATCTTGCAAGAAATAGTTCATTTCTAAAACTATTCAAAATGTTACAGTCCTGTCCACTTCATGAAGTATTTACAGTTACTTCACTAATACGATCTACTTCAATTTTTCCTGTCACTTCACTAAGTTCCATCACTTCAATTTTCCCTGTCACTTCACTAAGGTTCATCACTTCACTAATGTGGTCTACTTCAATTCTCCCTCTCACTTCAGTAAGTTTTATCAGTTCATTAATGCGATCTACTTCAATTCTCCCTCTCGCTTCACTAATGCAATCTACTTCAATTTTCCCTGTCACTTCACTAAGTTCTGTCAGTTCACTAATGCAATCTACTTCAATTTTCCCTGTCACTTCACTAAGTTCTGTCAGTTCACTAATGTAATCTACTTCAATTCTCCCTCTCACTTCAGTAAGTTCTATCAGTTCATTAATGCGATCTACTTAAATTTTCCCGCTCACTTCACTAATGCAATCTACTTCAATTTTCCCTGTCACTTCACTAAGTTCTGTCAGTTCACTAATGTAATCTACTTCAATTCTCCCTCTTGCTTCACTGATGTACTCTACTTCAATTTTCCTTGTTACTGCCGTAATTTTTCAGTTTCTTCAACCAGTTCAACTTTCACTATGACTTCACTTAGTTCAGAATGTCACTTCACTGATGTCATCTAGTTCAATTTTTATATTTGTAATTAGTCACTTCACAAATGTGAACCAGTTCCAAGTTCTCATTGCCACTTCAGTAATGTGACCTTGTGAGCTTTTTGATCGTTCATTCTTCTTCGCAATCTAGTGGACTAATAAAGCAGGTGTGAAGTCGCCTATGACCTCTCTTGTCTCTCGCAGTACGTCTACCTCACTCGGAGAACACTCCACAGGAAACGCATTCAGTAGTCGGCTTACTGGAGAGAACTCTTGCTTTTATAAAGGCTGACATTTTCCAGAGGTTTCTAGGATATTATTCGGGACCCTGGGAGCAACAACGTTCCAGAACAATCCCGTCATCTCTCGATGTTTACGCTGGCTGAAAGGGCACCCTGTCGATTCCTCTCTTCCCAGACGTCGGTCGGCGCACACCACTCACAACAGGCATTACCCGATAGTCTTTATATGAACAAACGTGCAGCAATTAGCTTAATGTAAGTAGCAAGGTTCATGTGTATTAGAGGACCTATACCCCAACACCTTCTGATTTTGAATTTAACGATATTATGATCTAGTGGTGGAAACAAAACATCGATTTTGTTTTAAACTTTTCTCAGACAGCTGGATTGTATTGTATTACAAGTTGAAGTTACTGTATGTCAGACCGCAGGGAGACGCTAGCGCTCTGTGGCATGTTTGAGAACCAAGACTAGGGGCGCCAGACTCACGTGAGCTGCAGGTTCTTCATTCCAACTCAACGGTTCACGATGCAGCCACTAGGCCACACTGGGTTCTACCACAGTGCCATCTAACCTCTGAGAACAGCAGTTACAGTGCACATAATCCTCACAAGATAGCACCACTTTCTCTATAGGCTACACTGCAACCCTGAACATCCGATGGAATAAACCCGCAGGCAAATGGGATTACACGAAATACAGGAGTGCAATTATCCTTCCAGCATTTGCCTAGCGACCCGGGAAACCACCGAAAGAAATCATACCAGGAAGACTGACTAAGAAAAATTAACCCACGAGCTCCCGATTCCGACCGCAGAGCCATCTCTGGCACTGATTCCAAAGGTGGTAGTATAAATCCTGTAATAAGGATTGCTATTGCCGAAGTAAGAAGTTAATATTATAGTAAGAATATCTAGAAGAAGAACAAGCAGAGACAGTCATGTGAGTGTAAGTATCGACTGCACATCGAGCAGTGCTAGGACCAGCAAGAGTCAAGTTGGACATAACGTACGTGCGTGCGTACGTACGACGGAAATGCCGTACGCAGGAAACAGCGGTTCCGTTCCCTGCACATCAGAACTCAGTAGGGCATGCGCATGCGCACACACCGGAATAGCACATTCATTAAATTATACCCAGTTTTATTATCCACAAGCAGTCACGTGGCTACACTCTGACACTGCCCGCCTAACTTTATGATAGGCCATGAATATTCGGGCACCAGCATTCTGCTCAAAAATATATTCCTGAGAAATCTCTCCTGTAACAAGTCAAATGGCTTTATGAGTCTGTAGGTACAAGGGGAATATGGGAATACAGTAGGCCTTGAGTTATAGTCACATCTTTTAAAGCTTTGAAATCTCCTTCTCTTTGCACACTTAACATGAAAAAATGAATAAAAATGTTCAGTGTGACGAAAGTATAAGTTTTTAAAAACACAAATAACAAAGGATATCTTTCAAATGGTTCACTCTACAAACAAAATTAATTTAAACATAAATTGTGTGTTTTAGCAAGATCTACATTTTTATATAGTAAGATTTTGCCGGCCTCTTGCGGTTTATCATTTATGCAAAAGTCCTCCAGAGTAAACAGGACTACATAGACCATATCCCAGAAAATTCAAAATATACGTTTCATTTGTCATACAAATATCTTAATCATATGGCATTTTAATCAAAGTCGAGAACCATTTTCGGGAAAATCGAAATTTTCGAAAAATATTTCTTAAAAACCAAATATGATATGTAAGTTTAATGTCTTTCAAGGATCCGACACGAAGATTTTGAAGAAAATAGCGCCACCCTAAACTACCCTTTACATGGAAAATTTTGATTTTCTTGAAAATGGCTCTAACGATTTTCATTAAAATGCCATATGTTAGAAATATCTTTATGACAAATGAACTGTAAATCTTGAATTTTCTTGCTATAGCCCCTGTAGTCGTATTTACTCTGGACTACTTTTGCATAACTGGTAAACCGTTAGAGATCGACCAAATCATACTATACAAAAATGTAGATCTTGCTAAAATACACAAGTTATGTACAAATGAATTTTATTGTAGTGTGAACCATTTCGGAGATATTCCTTGTTATGTGTGTGAGTTTCGGAAAACTTTCGTGAAATGGAACATCGGTGTTCAGTTTTTTATATGTTAAGCGTGCAACGAGAAGGTAATCTCAAAGCTTTGAAACATTTTACTATCGCTCAAAGCCTACTGCATTTCCATATCTCCCTTGTACCTACAAGTAAATTAGCAATAAGATAATTTGTACAAATGTTTATCTTAACTAACATGAAGAAAGGAATAAGAGTTTGTAAGAATGGTTAGTACAAGAGCAGAGGAACTCATATATATTCAAAGTACAATATATATATATATATATATATATATATATATATATATATATATATATATATATATATATACGTTTTTTATGCGTTTTGCAGCTATGATACTGTCAGTGGTGGCCTATTTTGTCATTCACTTCAACGTCGCCCGCACTATTAACACACGAACTGTGCATGCCGCCACGTGCCACGCGCTGCACGGACCTGTCTTACCTTCCCTTACCCCACCTGGTGGCCGAAAGTAATGAGAATAGACTGTACCTGACACAAATAATACTGTAACAAAGAAGCAAAAATCGAAAATCCAGTTGCATTACTTTCACCTTATTGACCTATAAGTGTACACGATTTTCTTCTCGTTTTTAGCACAGTTTATGGTCTAATGCGTTATTAAAATTCACAATACTTCATTCTTTTCAGTCTTTCAAGGGCTTTCTTCAGTTTCTGTGTTTCTTATATCTTCACTGTTACGATATAATCACTCGACGACACATACAAACTTACTAACAGGCTGGCCAACTCTACACGGCGACTAACATAACTAAGATCAAACTGCCTGGCTTCCAGCACGGTATGTTTATCTGCACAGCACCTAGCCGCTTAATGTGACCTTATCTGTGCAGCGTAGGTGTTCAAATATTTTCAACTGCTCTCGCAAGCTCTATTTATACTGCAGCCGGCATGACGTGACGTTCGAAATATTTGCATGCGTACAATTGCAATAACAGCTAGAATTGGAGAAGGCTCTCGACCCCTTTCTTTTGTGTTTTACCGGCATTATTGTTTATGGTCAGGTAGCCACAGCCGCTCTGTATTCAAGGTGACACTGGCCCCCTCTCGTCCGTATATTATGGTGTTCTAGACTCTCTGACCCCGTAGGGAAAGAGGCCAATGAGGGAAGAGAGACTAAGTGAGATAGTTCAAGTTTTGAAAGACAGAGCGCTTCCCTGCCAGCCGTCCGGGTCTACTTGAAGCTAATACAGGCTCCCCTTCACAACACGGCAATTAGTGAAACAAAATTTATGGAAGCTACATTTCTCTAAATGCCCAATTTGTAAACACAATTTATAGCTGCGGGTTTTTCTAGATTCGTACCGAAAAAAAAAGTGTGTAATTAAATAAGTAGGTAATGGGAAAGAGGGAAATCGTTTCCTCTCGCACTACTACAATAAAGAAGGAACGTAAATTATTTAAATCAGATCTAATTACTGTTCGAGCAGCGCTATTTTAATTACATTGCAAACATTAAATTGCAAATTCTTTCCAATAAATCTCGCCAGGCAGCGAGAGGAAACAGCGAAACGAGAAGGATCAAAGTGCTAAGGATAGAAATTTGCATACAAAGAGGAAATGGCAGAGAATTTCCTTGATCATTGTGAGGGTAATGCGTTTTGTGTCTTCATATTACATTCTCACTGATTGACAATTGCCCATCACGGCCCGTCTTAACTTAACTGGAGCTTTTGTAAGAACTTTATTTCCCAGGTGATAATATAGCCAATTAAATGTTATTTAAATTCTGTAATGTGATTACTATCCTCTGAAAAGAAAAATCTGATGTGTTACACTCACATGACATTCTCTACTCTTGTCTTTAAAAACACTTATTCCTATATCTTCATGTTAGCCCAGACAAACATTTGCAGAAATTATAAGAGATAAAAAAGTGAATAGTGACCTTCCATTTGAGACAAGTTTAAGTACTGCAAAAGCCATACAAATAACGAGCAATATCTCCGAAATGGTTCACTCCACAGCAAAATGCAGCACCTTGTGTTTCTGTGTGTGGTACGACTGTGTTTGTGTCTACAACTTTATTTTCTCTGAGAGGAGGTATTGTATTCCAACCAAAAATTCCATTTCGATATTTCACCGGAAATATGCTTTGAGGCCCCTAAATCCAAAAAAGCTATTTCTGTGGACAGCATAACACAAAAACGAAAACTCGGTTAAAAACCAAAGTTGGTATTTAAATTTAATGCTTTTCCAGGATGCGACACGAAGATTTTGAAGAAAATAGTCCCACGCTAAACTACCCTTTATATAAAAAAATTGTCAAAAATTTGTATTTTCTTGGAAAACTGCTTTAACGATTTTGATTAAAATGTCATATGGTTAAGGTATTTGTATGATAAATGAAATGTATATCTTGAATTTTCTAGCTATAGCCCCTGTAGTCGTATTTACTCTGGACGACTTTTGCATAACTCGTAAACCGACAGAGATAGGCAAAGTCTTACAATACAAAAATTGCAGATTTTGCTAAAGAACACAATTTATGTCTAAATAAATTTTGTTGTAGGTTGAACCATTTCGGAGATATTCCTTGTTGTTTGTTTCCGTTTCGGAAAACTTAAAACTTTCGTGAAATGGATCATCGTAGTTCATTTTTTTATATGTTAAGCGTGCAAAGAGAACGGGATCTCAAAGCTTTAAAACATTTGACTGTCGCACAAAGTCTACTGTATTCTAATATTCCCCTTGTACCTACAAGGAAATAAGCAATAAGATAATTTGCACAAATGTTTATCTCAACTAACATGAAGAAGATATAGGAATAAGAGTTTGTAAGAATGGTTAGTGCAAGAGTAGAGAAAGTCATGTGAGTGCAACACATCAGATGTGTTTTTATCTTGATCTGTGTATGTGTGGGTGTGTCTTTGTGTACTGCTGTGTTTCTGTGTCAGCTGTGTGTGTGTGTGTGTGTGTTCGTATTTTTCTGCGTATATGTCTACGTGTTTCCCGGTCTGTGCGTGTGACTGTGTTAACATAGTCTAAATTCTAGAATGACTAGAAGCGCTTCTTCTACAAGGTACAGACTATGTAACACAGCTGACAGAACCTGGCTGTAACGCTATTTGCCTGTCAGCTTTTTATCTGAAACTCCGGAGGGAAAATCCTGCGCCAACATTGCTTCAGCAAATACGGAATATGTTGATGTTGTAAATGAAAATACATCATACGTGCAACATTTATTTAATTACTACATTATTTAAATGCTCGAGGGAGACAAAATATTCATTAAAGCTGTTGCCAACCGTTCACGTCGAAACATAAACAAAAACGTAAATATTTCATCATATTCTGTAGGGCATGTAAAATTTCTGTGTTGCTGTTGTTTGATAATAAAGCAGGTACAAAGGCTCGAAGAGGTCTTGTGTTGAAATTTACACTAGCATAATTAATTGCCTATAGAAATGAGCGTTTTGCTTTTATATTTGGATTTAATTGTCAGTTGTCAGTTTTTAGAGTATTTTTGGAGGACTTCAAGTACCAAGGAGGGTATGTCAATATATTAGTCTATCCTTTGTTGGGCAAACTAATCTATTATATCCACAAACAATACACAGAGTGGTCCATATAAAGAGTTACAGGCGAATTTCTCTTGAGCAGAGAGCGTGTTTGTTAAATACGATATATATATATATATATATATATATATATATATATATATAGCGCGGGTGACCCCGAGGTGGCCGGAGTCCTTCAATTGTTGCATTGTTAACTTTGGTATCTCCCCCCCCCCCCCTTTGGCACTGTACAAATGACTTGTCTGTGTAAACAATTGATTTTCCCTGGCCCCTTAACCTTAACCTTTTATGTCTTTTAGATATTTATGTTACTTATCTGATGGTATCGTCTATATGCACTTGTTGCCCCTTCTTTCATATTCGAACCCTAAATCATGTAAGAACCGACTAAGAGTGGCCCGTTGACACGTGACAATATTACTTATGTTCAGCGTGAGTGGAATATTTTCGATGGCGTTCTTAGAGGTCCTTTACTTCCTTTTCAATCCTACACACTACTGCTTCTGAACACCAGATAGCCTTAGCTGTTTCTTTTACACGCATTTTACTTGAAAAATAATCTAACAGATTCATAATTATTTGGCGTTCTAACATCTTAATTTACCAACATATCGTCTCTCCCTAGATTCCCCCTCCATAACTACAAATATTTACGAAAATATTAAACAAATAACGCAATAACAGCTCACAGTTACACACGCGGCTTCTTTCGAACTAATGTTAGTGCTGCTCCTTATACCATCTTCTGTGTCAGACCTGGCGCGAGAATACGCTGAATAGATGAATACTTTTGTTTGCCTTACACAATGAAATAAAGTGGTTTATTTTTAAAAAAATTCTCTAACCCTCGTCAACATTTGTTCTCGCTTTGTCCCCTATGTAAACTAAATAATATAAAAGTTTCACACTACGTAACTTTTGCAGTGCACAGATATACCATTTTCCTAAAGCATTTAATTTAAAAAATTGTAACACTTAACTGAGTAAACATGGAGAATTCAAAGTGGGCAGGTAGTAGCACTATAGTTTACGCTAGATAAGAAAAAAATATAGACGTATTCTAGTCGTTTGTTAGTTAGTGCGTGATGAGTATAGAAACAGCAAATATAGGACTTTTATTAAAAAAAGTTTTCTGAAGAAATATGGGCCTATAGAAATGTAGAATGACTCTAAAAAGGATAGGGAAAAACAATTCTGCGCAGGATAATGTGTTCAAACCTGAAATTTACAACAACTGAATATTTATACCATGCTATTAGGAACCTGGCAACAGCGCGAGGGTAGAAAAGGACGAAGCTAATGGCAACTTGTATGCGCCAGATAGAGACAGATATATATTCATTTTCCATAAAAATATCTCGAACATGACATTTTTATCGAAATCGTTATAGGTATTTTCGAGAAAATAAAAGTTTTCGAAAACTTTTCTATGTTAAGGGTAACTTAGGGTGGAGGAAATTTCTTCAAAATCTTCGTGTTATATCCTTGAAACGATATTAAATTTTAAGAACTTGGGGTTTTAACCGACTTAAGTTATGCGCGCGCGCGCGCGCACGCACACACACACACACACCACACACACACACACACACCACACACACACACACGCACACACACACACACGACTTTTTTCTAAATTTTTTTTTTTTTCGATTCAGGGACCTCAAGACATATTTCCGGTGAAATCTCGACATCGAATTTTTGGGTGGAATAAAATACTTCGCCTATTTACTAGTAGAGAAAGTAGAACATCAGACTAGGCTGTCCCCATATGCATATTACTATACATATTTTGCACATGTCAAACTCCAGACGTAAAACCTGCAAGTTTTTTGCAGTTAACTTAACCACAACCGCTTGTTTTATTTAATTACATAATTATGACACAGTAGTGATGAAAATGATGAGCATGGTTATAATAACAAGAGATGCGAAAGTTAGTTTATTTACGAGATGACGTAATTGTATAATTAACATTTTGAAACAAAACACGCGCTTGTATTGAGTAAACATGTCTGATGTTCACGAATGAAGATAGCAAATGTTTATGTTACATAAATTAAAAAACGAGTAAAACAGGGCTCGTAAAAAATGTGAATCACTTAAACAATGTTCGGATTTTCTTACATATACAGTGTGATTTTTAAAAGAAGATATATGAGGGGGGGGGTAAAGGGTAAGAGGGGAAGGCTGTTGCTATGGAAAAACAAAGCTTGTCACTTTGACAAACAATTTACTCAAGTCAGGTATCGCTGGTTGTGTGCGTGGAGCCGTAATTGCTTCGACAATCAATTGCGTTGTGTGTTTTAGGTTGTGGAAGTAAGAGTTGGTCGCACATGCGGTTGCCTGGCATCGAACCGTGGCCCGCTTCCGTGAGAAGCAAATCTTCTAACCACTCGACTACCGCGCGGCCCCGTATTCATTTAAATAATTTACTTTATAATATATTTTACTTTCAAAAGCTCCACATTAAGCGCTAATTATTTGAGAAAACATCAGAATATTGCCATGGTGTTAACACAATAAATTTAAAAAACACCAGATCTGGCGCTAAAAGCACTGAATTGGCAATCCTACCACTAAACATGTGCTAGCTTAAGCGCGGTCTTTTAGCGCTAAGGAATGCCGATAATTGATCCCAGTAAAATACTTGTGTAATATAAATACGTGTTATTTTACCAACATGAGTGACATCTAGACATCTACTTCATGACTACCACACCAAAGTTTCTACAATATATCCACTAACTCCTTAACTTCTTATTCGTATCTGAAATACCTGCTAAATTCTAAAAATTCCTTTTTTACTTTTTCTACTGGAAGGTAGGAGAAGTAATGTATTCCACCCAAAAATTTGATTTCGAGATTTAACCGGAAATACATGTTTTGAGCCCCCTGAATAAAAAAAAAGCATTTCTAGAAACAGACCCGTGTGTGTGTGTGTGTGTGTGTGTGTGTGTGTGTGTGTGTGTGTGTGTGTGTGTGTGTGCGCGCGCTTAACTCAAAAACGAAAAGTAGGTTAAAAACCAAAGTTGGTATTTAAGTTTAATGTCTTTCAAGGATACGACACAACACAAACTACCCTTTAGATGGAAACTTTTTCGAAAATTTTTATTTTCTTGAAAATGGCTCTAGCGATTTTGAATAAAACGTCTTATGTTTGAGATATTTTGATGACAAATGAAATGTATATTTTGAATTTTCTGGCTATAGCCCCTGTAGTCGTATTTACTCTGGACGACTTTTGCATAACTGGTAAACCGTTAGAGATAGACCAAATCATAGTATACAAAAAATGTATATCTTGCTAAAATACACAATTTATGTCTGAATAAATTTTTTTGTAGAGTGAACCATTTTAGAGATAGTTCTTATTATGTGTGTGAGTTTCGGAAAACAACTTTAGTGAAATGGAACATCGTTCATTTTTTTATATGTCAAGTGTGCAAAGAGAACAGAACCTCAAAGCTTTAAAAGATTTGACAATAGCTCAAATGTTTATTGGTTATACCACATTGTATAAAATTCCTCCGAAAGAAGAAAACGACACAGCTATTTCCAGAAAATTCTAGACAAGACCACCAACACGGTTTGGCGAGTACAGGCTTGTGAACAGGAGATCAGGAGTTGAAATCCCTCCAGCACCATTCTCCTTTTTCCTTTCTCTGCTTTGTTTTCTTTCAGGTTTTTCTCAGTTCACCAAAATATCTTTTCCTCTCCATGTGTCCATTCCCTCTGGTGTCGTATTCACGAAGAAGGTCTAAACTATGTATGAGGCAAGTTCCTTAAGATGTTTGTGGGACCCTTAAAACATGCCATTATTGAGAAAATTAGAAATTTTGAGACACTTTCCAATAGAGAAGTAGCTTGTGGCGGGAGAGTTTTCTTTAAAATAGTTGTACGGCATATTTAAGACATTCTACCTGTTGGAAAATTTGAAATTGATAAGCAAAATGGTAACTTTAAAAGACGCAGTTTCGTAAATATTCCAAAGTTCATTTTAATTATCTTGTTCACCATAAAATACACACTGAAACACAGAAACGCATAGACCCTTCACAAAACGTGCATTTGCCTTGAATTGTTTCTGGAGTGCAACACGTCCTTGTTATAGGGTGGAACTGAGGTCGTTATATTAATTTTTGGGGGTAGACTCACCTATACAAAGGCTCCCCATCTGCCTCCTTGAACCAGAGCACCATATACACGGCATCGTCTTTCTCTGTGGGTGTTATGTTGCAGGGCATCATGGTTCTCTTGCCCAGCACCCCCTGTACATCCACCACGGGAACTGCAACAAACAACAATAGTTACTCTTAACGGGAGAACAAACCCTTAACATTCACTTGACCTTGTAGGATTACCATTTAGTTATTAAAAAACTCATCCAGAGTAAACAGGACTACATAGGCTATAGCCAGAAAATTCAAACATGCATTTCATTTGTCATAAAAATATCTTAAACATACCGCATTTTAATCAAAATCGTTAGAGCCATTTTCAAGAAAATCAAAATTTTCGAAATATTTTCCACGTAAACTGTAGTTTAGGGTGCAGCAATTTTCTTCAAAATGTTCGTATCGCATCCTTGAAAGATATTAAATTTAAATACTAAATTTTGTTTTTAACCGAGTTTTCGTTTTTGAGTTATGTCCACACACATACACACACACATGTATGTACACACACACATGCACACACGCACACACATGTATGCACATACACGCATGCACACACACGCACATGCATGCACACAGACACGTGTGCACACACGCACATGCATGCACACACAGGCACGTGTGCACACACGCACACACACACGCACATGCATGCACACACAGACACGTGTGCACACACGCAGACACACAGAGAGTCAGTTCTAAAATGCCTTTTTTATTCAGGGGGCCTCAAAACATATTTTCGGTGAAATCTCGACAGTACTTCCTCAACTATACGTAGTATACGTAGAGAAAGTAAAAATCAACGAATGTTAATTCTTACTCATGTTTATCTTTGGACAAAGGATAAAGGACAAAATTATGGTAAAATTGATGTATAAGTAGCAAAATGAGCAAAAAAACAGAATTTATATTTTGACCCAGACCAGCTGACAGGTTTCGCTGCATAATTGGTGTTCCCAGAATTAGGGATAACTGACGCTGACGAGGGCTCGAGATTCTACTCAAATACCTCGCATTAATGGAATTTTTCCTTTAAAGTATATCAAGGAAATAACCCAAATGCAAGAAGCTCTTGAAATAATGGATGAATAAGATAGCCCAGCAGTTTGTGCGAGTTGAATACCGCAGATGATGAAATAGACAGCGAAGGTATTTTTGATTGCACAGGTCCTATTCTGGTGCTGAAAAGAGTCCAGTTTCTTTTGACGAATTGCAGCACATGGTGGCGATTTTGTGGACTTATCAAGGACCTCGTGTAAATTGAAATCCACAAACTTCGATTTAGGAACTTGAAAAGAGGATTTCCATCTTGCCAGCGGGGTTGGTTGGGATATTGAATCTCAAGTGAAAAGAGGGTAGAGAAGGGGTGAGTGAACTTGAGATGTGGAGTCCTCTACTTGTGAAAATAACACAATTACGATCCTCATTCTCCCAAGTCTGGGGTTCATTTTTCTTGTTACAAATAGCACAGTTCATATAGGAGGGCCATTATTTTATATAGCTCCAAGATTGAAAATCATGTTCGTAAGTGGCTAAGAGGTTTCCTTGGTAAGGGAGGGTGGGAGAGAGGGAGGGGGAGGGTAGTCAATTCTACTTTAGATGATATGGCATTAGAGACGTAAATCTATCTCCTCACCCATTGCAAGAACACCAAGTGGATATAAAAATGCTGCAAATTACAAACTCTTATTCCCACATCTTCTTCGTGTTAGTTGAGATAAACATTTCCATAAATTATCTTATTGCTTATTTCCTTTAGCGCTAGTCAAATATTTTAAAACTTTCAAATTCCGTTGTTTTTGCATGGCCAAGTATATGAAAAAATTTATCACCCGGATTCTATTTGAGAAAAGTTTGTCATAATTTATGTGTTTCAAATAAATCTACATTTTTTGTATTGTAAGATTTTGTCTATCTCCTACGGTTTACCAGTTATACAAAAGTCGTCAAGAATAAACAGGATTACATAGGCTATAGCCAGATGCATTCTATTTGGCATTAAAATATATGGCATTTTAATGAAAATGTGTGTGTGCATGCATGTGTGTGCGTGTGTGTCCGTGTGTGTGCGCGTGTGTGATCGTGTGTGCCTCCGTACGTGTGTGCGTGTGTATGCGTGTGTGTGCGCGCACGTGTGTCCATGTGCGTGTGTGTGTGCCTGTGTGCGAGCATGCGTGTGTGTGCGTGTGTGTGTGCGAGCATGTGTGTGTGTGCGCGTGTGTGTGTGTGCGAGCATGTGTGTGTGCGTGTGTGCGTGTGTGCGAGCATGTGTGTGTGTGCGTGTGTGCGTGTGTGTGTGTGTGCGAGCATGTGTGTGTGCGTGTGTGCGTGTGTGTGTGCATGCATGTGTGCGTGTGTGTGTGCGAGCATGTGTGTGTGTGCGTGTGTGCGTGTGTGTGTGCGAGCATGTGTGTGTGTGCGTGTGTGCGTGTGAGTGTGCATGCATGTGTGCGTGTGTGTGTGCGTGTGTGTGTGCGAGCATGTGTGTGTGCGTGTGTGCGTGTGTGTGTGTGCGAGCATGTGTGTGTGCGTGTGTGCGTGTGTGTGTGCGAGCATTATGTGTGTGCGTGTGTGCGTGTGTGTGTGCGAGCATGTGTGCGAACATGTGTGAGTGTGTGTGTGTGTGTGAGTGTGTAAGACAAAAGCCCACTGCAGTTTAACCTCAAGCACAAGGAATGATGAGATATTCTCGAGTGCTTCTTAAGTGTGTTTTTCCTTGGTAACCGGCAAGGGAGCGCCGGCCCCAGGGATTATAGTAATCCCGTGTTTTATTCACTGGTAGTTTGTGATGCCGCAATCCAACATTCCTTACGGGATACACACAGGGCGGCACAAAGGGCAAGCGAGAAAGACAGAGCCCCTTTGATGTGGTACATTATACATCTGAAAGAGAGAGGTAGAGATAGAGATAGAGAGAGATTAAAGGCCAATTTCTAGCCTTATTCATTTGCTAAAGCTTTGACGGTGCTGTCTCAATTAATAAATAAGTGCTTATTAGCTGCGAAATTGAGGCATGGGCAAAGTGCTCCTGCACGCCTGCCAGCCCGCCTGCTTGTCTGTCAGGCACGGCCCCAAAAAGTAACCTAACACTTACTTTCTTATAACATCTTATAACTCCAAGAAAACCGTTACTGAAACGGCTACAAAAATATAGACAGTAAAATCTGGGGAAACTTCCTGTATTACACTCACATGACTTTCTGTACTCTTGTACTACCATTCTTACAAACTCTTATTCCTATATCTTCTTCGTGTTAGTTGGGGTAAACATTTGTACAAATTATCTAATTTTCTTGTAGGGCGTAGAGGAATATGAGAGAACAGTAGGTCTTGAGCGATAGTCAAATGTTTCAAAGCTTTGAGATTCCGTTCTCTTTGCACGCGTAAAATATAAAAAATGAACAGCGATTATCCTTTTCACGAAAGTTTTTAAGTTTTCCGAAACTCACACACATAACCAGGAATATCTCCGAAATGGTTCATTCTACAAGAAAATGTATTCAGACATAAATCGTATATTTGAGCAAGATCTACATTTTTTGTATAGTATGATTTGGTCTATCTCTAACGGTTTACCAGTTATGCAAAAGTCGTCCAGAGTAAATACGACTACAGGAGCTATAGCCAGAAAATTCAAGATATACATTTCATTTGTCATAAAAATATCTCAAACATATGGCATTTTAATCAAAATTGTTAGTCATTTTCAAGAAAATCAAACTTTTCGAAAACTTTTCCATGTAAAGCATAGTTTAGGGTGGGGCTATCTTTTTTCATAATCTTCGTGATGCATTCTTGATACACATTAAACTTAAATACCAACTTTGGTTTCCAAACGGTTTTTCGTTTTTTAGTTATGCTGTCCAAAGACTGACACACACACGGACACACACGGACACACACGAACCTTTTTTCTAGAAGTGCCCTTCTTTGGATTCAGGGGTCTCAAAACGTATACTTCCGGTGAAATCTCCACATCGAAATCTTGGGTGGAATACAATAACTCTTCGACTTATCAGTACAGAGAGTAAAATGGTTTTATAAATCGCTGAGATATTTTGTTGTCGGTGGCAGTATAAGGTTTGGTAACACGGGTTAATGGTGTTAGTTAACAACTTATCCTTCGTCCCAGATTAACAAATAAAGGAGCAGAGAGTTGACTCGAGCGGAATTCGAACCAACATGGTCCACACAGTGTGATAACGTTTTAATGGACAATAAATTACGGGCCTGCGGCACTAACGCCCCAAGATAAAAGAACTTCGTCATCTCAGACCCCATTCGTGCTGCCTTGCAGTTAACAAGGTGAGGTTAAGATGCGGGCGGGAAATTCCTCTGTCCTCGTCGTCTATTTTATAAAGAGAAACCAGTTAAACCATTGAACCATATCTAATAAATGTGTATCTTTACCTGATTACCCTCCCCTTATGTAGGACTTACAAGACAGTGTCTAGAGTCAGACGTCTGTCAGGGAACACAGGAACCTATGTACCACACAGAGTGAACACCTGCAAGTATGAGAGTGAGGAAGTGATTACCTTCCCCTTATGTAGGACTTACAAGACAGTGTCTAGAGTCAGACGTCTGTCAGGGAACACAGGAACCTATGTACCAGACAGAGTGAACACCTGCAAGTATGAGAGTGAGGAAGTGATTACCCTCCCCTTATGTAGGACTTACAAGACAGTGTCTAGGGTCACACGTCTGTCAGGGAACACAGGAACCTATGTACCAGACAGGGTGAACACCTGTAAGTATGAGAGTGAGGAAGTGATTACCCTCCCCTTATGTAGGACTTACAAGTCAGTGTCTAGAGTCAGACGTCTGTCAGGGAACACAGGAACCTATGTACCAGACAGAGTGAACACCTGCAAGTATGAGAGTGAGGAAGCGATTACCCTCCCCTTATGTAGATTTACAAGTCAGTGACTAGAGTCAGACGTCTGTCAGGGAACACAGGAACCTATGTACCAGACAGAGTGAACACCTGCAAGTATGAGAGTGAGGAAGAGATTACCCTCCCCTTATGTAGATTTACAAGTCAGTGTCTAGAGTCAGACGTCTGTCAGGGAACACAGGAACCTATGTACCAGACAGAGTGAACACCTGCAAGTATGAGAGTGAGGAAGCGATTACCCTCCCCTTATGTAGATTTACAAGTCAGTGTCTAGAGTCAGACGTCTGTCAGGGAACACAGGAACCTATGTACCAGACAGAGTGAACACCTGCAAGTATGAGAGTGAGGAAGAGATTACCCTCCCCTTATGTAGATTTACAAGTCAGTGACTAGAGTCAGACGTCTGTCAGGGAACACAGGAACCTATGTACCAGACAGAGTGAACACCTGCAAGTATGAGAGTGAGGAAGTGATTACCCTCCCCTTATGTAGGACTTACAAGACAGTGTCTAGAGTCACACGTCTGTCAGGGAACACAGCAACCTATGTACCAGACAGAGTGAACACCTGCAAGTATGAGAGTGAGGAAGAGATTACCCTCCCCTTATGCAGCATTTACAAGTCAGTGACTAGAGTCAGACGTCTGTCAGGGAACACAGGAACCTATGTACCAGACAGAGTGAACACCTGCAAGTATGAGAGTGAGGAAGTGATTACCCTCCCCTTATGTAGGACTTACAAGACAGTGTCTAGAGTCAGACGTCTGTCAGGGAACACAGGAACCTATGTACCAGACAGAGTGAACACCTGCAACTATGAGAGTGAGGAAGAGATTACCCTCCCCTTATGTAGGACTTACAAGACAGTGTCTAGAGTCAGACGTCTGTCAGGGAACACAGGAACCTATGTACCAGAGTGAACACCTGCAAGTATGAGAGTGAGGAAGAGATTACCCTCCCCTTATGTAGCATTTACAAGTCAGTGACTAGAGGCAGACGTCTGTCAGGGAACACAGGAACCTATGTACCAGACAGAGTGAACACCTGCAAGTATGAGAGTGAGGAAGTGATTACCCTCCCCTTATGTAGGACTTACAAGACAGTGTCTAGAGTCAGACGTCTGTCAGGGAACACAGGAACCTATGTACCAGACAGAGTGAACACCTGCAAGTATGAGAGTGAGGAAGAGATTACCCTCCCCTTATGTAGCATTTACAAGTCAGTGACTAGAGTCAGACGTCTGCCAGGGAACACAGGAACCTATGTACCAGACAGAGTGAACACCTGCAAGTATGAGAGTGAGGAAGTGATTACCCTCCCCTTATGTAGGACTTACAAGACAGTGTCTAGAGTCAGACGTCTGTCAGGGAACACAGGAACCTATGTACCAGACAGAGTGAACACCTGCAAGTATGAGAGTGAGGAAGTGATTACCCTCCCCTTATGTAGGACTTACAAGACAGTGTCTAGGGTCACACGTCTGTCAGGGATCACAGGAACCTATGTACCAGACAGGGTGAACACCTGCAAGTATGAGAGTGAGGAAGTGATTACCCTCCCCTTATGTAGGACCTACAAGTCAGTGTCTAGAGTCAGACGTCTGTCAGGGAACACAGGAACCTATGTACCAGACAGAGTGAACACCTGCAAGTATGAGAGTGAGGAAGAGATTACCCTCCCCTTATGTAGATTTACAAGTCAGTGACTAGAGTCAGACGTCTGTCAGGGAACACAGGAACCTATGTACCAGACAGAGTGAACACCTGCAAGTATGAGAGTGAGGAAGTGATTACCCTCCCCTTATGTAGGACTTACAAGACAGTGTCTAGAGTCAGACGTCTGTCAGGGAACACAGGAACATATGTACCAGACAGAGTGAACACCTGCAACTATGAGAGTGAGGAAGAGATTACCCTCCCCTTATGTAGCATTTACAAGTCAGTGACTAGAGTCAGACGTCTGTCAGGGAACACAGGAACCTATGTACCAGACAGAGTGAACACCTGCAAGTATGAGAGTGAGGAAGTGATTACCCTCCCCTTATGTAGGACTTACAAGACAGTGTCTAGAGTCAGACGTCTGTCAGGGAACACAGGAACCTATGTACCAGACAGAGTGAACACCTGCAAGTATGAGAGTGAGGAAGAGATTACCCTCCCCTTATGTAGGATTTACAAGTCAGTGACTAGAGTCAGACGTCTGTCAGGGAACACAGGAACCTATGTACCAGACAGAGTGAACACCTGCAAGTATGAGAGTGAGGAAGTGATTACCCTCCCCTTATGTAGGACTTACAAGACAGTGTCTAGAGTCAGACGTCTGTCAGGGAACACAGGAACCTATGTACCAGACAGAGTGAGTACCTGCAAGTATGAGAGTGAGGAAGAGATTACCCTCCCCTTATGTAGCATTTACAAGTCAGTGACTAGAGTCAGACGTCTGTCAGGGAACACAGGAACCTATGTACCAGACAGAGTGAACACATGCAAGTATGAGAGTGAGGAAGTGATTTCCCTCCCCTTATGTAGGACTTACAAGACAGTGTCTAGAGTCAGACGTCTGTCAGGGAACACAGGAACCTATGTACCAGACAGAGTGAACAACTGCAAGTATGAGAGTGAGGAAGAGATTACCCTCCCCTTATGTAGGATTTACAAGTCAGTGACTAGAGTCAGACGTCTGTCAGGGAACACAGGAACCTATGTACCAGACAGAGTGAACACCTGCAAGTATGAGAGTGAGGAAGTGATTACCCTCCCCTTATGTAGGACTTACAAGACAGTGTCTAGGGTCAGACGTCTGTCAGGGAACACAGGAACCTATGTACCAGACAGAGTGAACACCTGCAAGTATGAAAGTGAGGAAGTGATTACCCTCCCCTTATGTAGGACTTACAAGACAGTGTCTAGAGTCAGACGTCTGTCAGGGAACACAGGAACCTATGTACCGGACAGAGTGAACACCTGCAAGTATGAGAGTGAGGAAGTGATTACCCTCCCCTTATGTAGGACTTACAAGTCAGTGTCTAGAGTCAGACGTCTGTCAGGGAACACAGGAACCTATGTACCACACAGAGTGAACACCTGCAAGTATGAGAGTGAGGAAGTGATTACCCTCCCCTTATGTAGGACTTACAAGACAGTGTCTAGAGTCAGACGTCTGTCAGGGAACACAGGAACCTATGTACCAGACAGAGTGAACACCTGCAAGTATGAGAGTGAGGAAGTGATTACCCTCCCCTTATGTAGGACTTACAAGTCAGTGTCTAGAGTCAGACGTCTGTCAGGGAACACAGGAACCTATGTACCAGACAGAGTGGACAACTGCAAGTATGAGAGTGAGGGAGTGATTACCCTCCCCTTATGTAGGACTTACAAGTCAGTGCAAGTGCAGCAGGCAAGTGCTCTACTAACTGGGCCACGGGGCCAGAATGTCTATAGTAGTTTGTTAAATTTCACATCGATAGGAAGCGTATACATTCTTGTTGGTTTGGGACTAAAAGCAATTACGATATATATAAAATGAATAAAGCCGGTAAGCGGATCCTTTAAACGCTCCAATTTCCTGAGAACTTCGTGGATTATTTTAATCCTTTATCATTACAAACATAATCAAATTTTACGATATTCCAGCTCTAAGTAACCAGAACTTAACCGGCCCAACACAATGGTTCTGCACAAATTCCGATATCTTAGTTAAATAACGTTTTCCCGTAACAGCAAAAAGTGACTATATTGCACTCACATGACTTTCTCTACTCTTGTACATACCATTGCTACAAACTCTTATTCCTATATCTTCTTCGCGTTAGTTAAGATAAACGTTTGTACATATCATTTTATTGCTTATTTCCTTGTAGGTACAAGGGGAATATTAGAATACAGTAGGCCTTTAGCGATAGTCAAATGTTTTAAAGCTTTGGGATTCCGTTCTCTTTGCACGCTTAACATATAAAAGAATGAACAACGATGTTCCATTTCACGAAAGTTTTTAAGTTTTTCGAAACTCACACACATAACGGGGAATATCTCTGAAATGGTTCACCCAGAAGGAAATTTATTGAGACATCAATTGTGTATTTTAGCAAGATCTACATTTTTGTAGTATGATTTGGTCTATCTCTAACGGTTTACCAGTTATCCAAAAGGCGTCCAGTGTAAATACGACTACAGGGACTATAGCCAGAAAATTCAAGATATACATTTCTTTTGTCATAAAAATATCTCAAACATATGACATATTAATCAAAATCATGTGAGTCATTTTCAAGAAAATCAAAATATTCGAAAAATGTTCCATGTAAAGGGTAGTTTAGGGTGGGGCTATTTTCTTCAAAATCTTCGTGTCGCATCCAAAAAGACATTAAACTTAAATATCAACTTTGGTTTTTAACACTTCCCTACTTACAACATGCAGTAGACAAAGTAGGTAGGTAGTTACGAGTATAGGGATGAAGTTTGGTAGCAAGAGTTAATTCACACACACACACACACACACACACACACACACACACACACACACACACACACACACACACACACACACACACACACACACAGAAGTAGAAATGATTGTCTCTGAGGGTGAGACGGAAGTATATTCCCCGCTCAGCCGCCCGCCCTACCGACCCAACATAATCCTTAGGCAATAGCCCATGAAATCTCTTGGATTTCCTCTGCATCACTGCTCGTTTCACAAAGTTTAAGGGCACTTGCCGACTCACTCTTACTGGTAATTCCCAGTGGAGCCTCTGCCCCCCAAATTTGCTACAACTGCTTTTCATTTCTTTCTCACACACCGTGTGTTCACTTTCTAATGGACTTCTGGTTTTGTTCAGCACTCCATTTCTATTTCCCCACCTAGCGAAACATTGCAGTGCTGCTTTCATTTGCCTTCAGATGTCTTTACTGGAGAAAGTGCCGCGTTCGATTGCTGGCGGTCTTCCTATCCAATGACCAGGATGTACAGCATTCAAATGATTGCAGTCGATCCTCGACCGATGCGGAGGAGCGCCGTTGTGTTGAAACCACATCGTCATTCGCTCCTGCAGTTGCACATTCCCTAATAATATGGGGTGAGCTAAGAAGGAATTACAGGTCACGTGCTCCTGTTAGATGCCCCTCAAAGAATAATTGGTCCAAGCTTCTTTTGGAGTGCTGCCTCTCTTACCCAATGAGGATTATCAACACTCCTATAGCGTATATTGTGACGATTTTCAGTTCCATTGTTGTGGAATCTTGATTTGTCAGAAACCAATATCCTGGATGCGAATCCCACATCACTTGGTACTCTCTCCAGCAACCATTCGCAAAAGGTTGCTCGAGCTTCTAAATCTCTCCCGTGAAGTGCTTGGTGTAGCTGCAAACGATAAGGATGGAACTTATTAGTGTTCAATATTCGCACTACAGAATATTGGCTGATGTTCACCTCCTGAGCAACTGCCCGTGCACTAGTATGAGGATTGTTCTGGGTGGCGTACAAAACTGCTTCTGCATTAACACCCGATGTTGTAGGTACGTGTCTATGAGGAGGCATTCTTGCAAGTGATGCTGTTACACGCAGACGCATTTCAACATCCCGGAAATAATATTTTGTTCTTTAACGACGCTGTCAATTGCCAGGATCACATCAGCGTCGCTGGTCTGCCTGAATTTTGTCCCGCAGGAGTTGTTTTACATGCCAGTAAATCTACTGACATGGAGCTGTCGTTTTAAGCACACTTAAAAACCATTGGCCTGGGCCGGATTTGAACTTGCGACCTTGGGAACAGTAGGCCAGCGTCTAACCAACTGAGCCACCCAGACCGACACAACATTCCGGAAACTGTTTGCTGTTGGTTGTCGTCTGTTCGGATATCTCTCCCGATATACATACTGAGCCACTGGTGTATTTGTTCTTGCTTCTCCGTAGATCAAAAGCATATTTACGTACTCGTCTGTCGAATACATAATGAAAGACTGGCATAAAATATCGTGCGACAGCATACGTATGGAGAACGCAGGGGTCGTCATTCACAACACAACACATGGCAGTCCAGTGTGGCAGAAGTCATTATACCTGTTCTATTACAAAATACTGACAACAAAAAACGATTTAATAATAATTTTAATATCCTAAACTCTCAGGGACTTTATAATTAAATTATTGTGAATTTGGTTTTCAAGTTTTGATGAACATAAAAAAAAAAATATTTTCAATGCTGAGACTCGAACCTGAGTCATTGGGGGTAAGCGCAGAGGATCAGTCACAATCCTATTCAGCTATTCCGAGACTAGAGTGAAAGCACGTACCACGTCCAATAGTAGGACTTGTATGCTTGGCGCTATGCCATTGCCACCTCACGAGTTTTCGTGCTTGATTTAGCCTTTTATTACAGTTTTAATCATTTACTGGGCGTTTTAATATTATTACTTAAATGGCGAAAGCTGTTATGCATATTGAGATGCACGAGGCGTAGTTCACATAAAAATGCAAATAAACTGTTGTTTAATAATATGTCTGTTCTGACTGTACGGGTCCATGATGGATGAAGCGTGTCTAAATTTTCTCCAATTTTTGCCAGTCAACCTCTGCTCTAAGTACAAGAATCCACCACTTTCTTTTTAGCTGACGTTGTTAGTGTACTCATATGATAGGTCCATTTTTTCCGAGCCGTTTACTGAATTACGTTGCTATGTATAGTGTAATAAAAAGTTTGTAAAATCGGCCGGAAACCGGAATTCGCTCTCAGTAAACGAGTCGTATGTTTTTGAGGTGTACTTTAGCGAGGAGTACGTTCTGTCCCTTAAACCACTGTTGCTCTCAATTTTGCGCATTCCTCTCTTTAAGAACGTCAAGCAATACATTTTAGTAAGCGCAAAACTGGACTAAGGCGCACATGCCGTTAGATGGGTGGCCTACCTTCCAAAAAATAAGGCGCGGCTGACTCACCTGGTATCTAATTACCAACTTTGGTTTTTAAGCGATTTTTCGTTTTTTGAGTTATGCTGTCCACACACACACACACACACACACACACACACACACACACACACACACACACACACAAACACACACAAAGTGACCTTTTTCTAAAAATGTATTTTTGGATTCAGGAGGCCTCAAAACATATATTTCCACCATAATCTCGACATCGAATATTTAGGATTACAATACTTCCTCTACTTAATAGTAGAGAAGGTAAAAATTAGGGACCCTGCCCTCTGCTCTGTCGTGCTGGGCCTTGGGATCCATTTGCTCTTCGTGAGAGACTTAGACACAAAAGATCGCCTTTCTGTCTAGGTCCTAGATCTCTCTGCATAAACTTTTAGCGAGTCATGACTACAAAGGCCAACTAATTATGCACAAACAAATGACTGCGTAAGAAGGGAAACAAATGCTGTTATACAATAATGAGTTTGTGATTATAAAACGAGAAGAACTTTAATAGACTCACCCTCACAAATTTATTATCATCGCTAGCAATCGAGCATGGACAAGATGCAATTCAAGAAAAACAAAATTAATTTTACCAGAGACAAAGCTCTTTAATTACTTGAAATTTTTGAGAGTTTGGCATTTTCTTTGAGGAAGATAACGGAAGATATTCAACCTCGGGAACAAATCGACTGGGCACAAGATTTCCATCTCAACCATATCTTGTGGGTAATGAATTAACTTTTTTTTTTTCTTTCTTTGATTAATAGCCTCGTGGTGTCTTCCCCCACTTTGCTAATTGCCATTTCCTTAATTAATTGAGCCACCCTGGGCGGCTTTCTTATCTATTCTTTATCCCAGACGGACGCTAAAGGGGAATTTCTGAATGGAATGACAATGATGCTGGAGTTAAGGGAATAAACGCAAGCTTTCGTTATTTGCTAATTAGTTATACAACTATTTCTGACTTATATGGAACTTTCGAATTGATGGGCTTGACAGTTGACAATATACGGGGGTCAAAATGACAGCTAGGCTCATTTTTCAAAATTACGAGTATAATACACATTGCGGAACCACAAATTGCTTTTCAGCAGAAGCGCTTAACATTCAGAAAATAAACAGGACACATTGGAGATTATTACTCTAGTAATCTTCGTCACCGATAGATGGAACCCTGTGTGTAACTAGAACCTGAAAACCTTATGTATGATATATGTTTGTTACATGTTTCATTTATGTTGCTGGGTTGGACGTTTGTTTTGAGATAATCACAGATCCTTTCCACAATATGTAGACACAACTCAAACGTACGCACGGATTCTCAATACGCACTGATACCAGCACTAAACGGCAGAACAGTTACTAAGCCATCATTCGCTCAGCGACTCGCGACCAGTGCACGTCGTGTCCATGCTGATTGGAGGGAACGAGTTCCAGTACTTGTTACCAGGGGGCAACTGGAGAGCGACCGCAGCGACCGTGGTGGAGCAAATAGCAACTACAAAGCCAGGCGAAAGGCACAATTCCGCGCACACGCTACAAGAGAGTTGATAGCAAGCTGTAGTGTGTCGCAAAGCATCAGACATCGATACTGCTTCTTCTACGACATCGATCCTGCTCTCGGAGGGGTGCGAGCTGGTTCATCGTGAACAGGTAATATCCGACACAACCCTGACTAACCGACGCGACCGTGACAGCGGGTCCGCAAGGCCACAGCCAAGAGGCAGGACTTCTAGTCCATTCCTCGGAGACGATATGGTTCACACAGGCGTCTCCTCTAAGGAGGGGATCCGGTCCTCTGCGGACTGCCGGATGGCGACCGCAATGACACCCGACTTTGACGAGCAAAAACCAGGGACTAGTTCCCAACCATCCCCACCTGAAGTGGCAGAACCCGCGGCCAAGAGGCTTAAGGGTTCCAAGCGCAAGGCTGCGGCTCCTCAACGGGTATTACAAACTACAAAACCCGTACCCAGCAACGAACACCTCCCGCTGTCTGAGACAGAGTCTGACAAAGTCACCGTCGTTCAGCGCAGGAGGAAAATAAAATCCTTCACAAACAGTTTGCGTCCCCCACAAGGGGCCGACGAACCACCCCTAACCAAGAGGGGCCCTAAGATTCGGCCTATAATAGCGGATTATTTTGATAACCACATACAAATTATGAAGCTCCAAATTGTTCAGGCTCAAAGGAAGCCAAAAAAGGTGCACATTCCAATATACACACCTGAAGACTTTGAGAGGGCGAAATAGATATTAAGGGAAAAGAATATCCATTTCTACTCCTACTCACTCCAGCGTCCCAACGTCGAAAGACGCATAATTAGGCGGCTCTTCTCTGAGTGTACACCAGAGGAAATAACACACGCACTCCTAGAGGAACATGACATAAAAATCTCAGCTGCAGCTCAATGCCGCAGATGCATGGGTTTTCACCATTCCAGCCAGGCATGTGAACGAAAGTTCGCATGCTTACGCTGTGCAGGGGCAAATTGCGACAAAGCCACACAAGAAAAAGAGTGTGTCAATTGCCACAAACCCCATGCAAGTGTTTACAAGGGGTGTGAAGTGCGGCAAAAGATAATTGACAGCCAATGCTGCGGTCCTAAGAATGTGGCATCACTTCGCACAGGGGTGAGCTTCGCCGCCGCCCTTAGCGAGGCTGAGAAAATTGTGCACCAGACAGAAACTGCACCAGCCACCAGCGTGGAGGAGAGAGTAGCTCCACCTCCACGCCCCTCTCGCGAAAAGCGAGAGAGGAAAGAAACACAGGCTGAAAGACAGCGGTCAGCTCTACTCGAGCAAATGACCGTGTCTGATGAAGTGACCATATTTGCCGAGGTACCCACCCCGGCCCCAACCCAACATGCCCAACCGACACGCACCACTCCGACGGTCCCACTCGGAGGTGTTATATCCTCGGCAGACCTCGAGGAATTTAGGGCCCTGTCCAACTGGTTCGGGGACATGATAAATCGGACACTCCCCATTTTGAGGAGTCAAAACTTCGCCTCGAGACTTCGAGTTGACAACATGGGGAAGAACCGCCGTGCTAACAAGAGGATCACACCGGCTACTCCTACTACATCCGTAGCTAAGAAGCCGCGAAACAACTCCAGCAACACCGCCTCAACTGGCTCGCCCAGCTCGACGCGCTCTGAGGAGAGAACTTCTCTTTCCCCGGCGCCGGTTTCCAGCCGAACGCATGGACCAGTCAACACCGCCTCGGCCGGCAAGTCCAGCCAGACGATACCGGAAAAGACACCACAGACCTCCGCCGACAAAACCACAGCTTCACCGGGATCGCGCACACTGCGCCGCGGCAGGGCGTCCCGCACCACCTACCGACGCAGCTTCTCCGGGGCTATGCTGCGAAATTGTAGCCTTCAATTTCGAGGGCCACTCGCATCCTGTCCAAGAGAGGCCCAACTCCACTTGTGCGCCTTTTCTTCACAGAAAAGGAGCACTATGACGCAGCAATCGACGCCGGCCTGGAACTACTCGGGGAGTCCCTACGGATTGAACCGAGCCGGGTCGAATTCACTCCACCCTGCCGACGCTGTTGCCTCTACAGCCACAATGAAGCTGGATGCACTGCACCTCACCGGTGCCACTACTCCGGGGCACCCAACTCAACGGCTTCCTGCACCCAGCACGACCTCACACGACGCCGCCGCTTCTGCGCTTCCTGCTGGGGGCAGGATCACTACACCGGGCAAGCTTGCTGCCCGTCTAGGAAGCAACCAACACCGTCGCAGCCGAAAGCCGCGGTCACCACCGATCAGCGCCGGGCCAGCCTGCCGCCAGACAGTGGTGACCAGAGCAAGAAAGCCGACGCCACGCCGGAGTTCTCCACAACCTCTGTTACGGTGATCCTCCAGAAGCTGGAAGACCTCCAAGCAGAGATCGCCAATCTACACACCAAACTCGACAACGCCGAACAGAACTTCGACTTCAGGGACACCATGGAGTACTACAACTCGCGCTCGGAGGCTCTGATGCCTACCAAGCTCGAGGTTGGTGCTAACCAGAGGACCCTGGAGTCAAAGATCAACGAACTACTCCTATCGCTCCGAAGGCTCGTCAAGGAAGAGGTGGCAGCTCTTCAGACGATGCTGGAGGAGCGATATTCAATAGACGCCGCGCCTAATGGGGCCAATGCAGCACCTCCGACGCAACATGGACGTCGGCGGTACAAACACCACAACAAATTCCCTCAATTTCCTTCACCTTAATACTTCCTAAATTATCACACCTGACTACCCAAGGGCGTAATCAGGGCCTCGGCCATGTTTACGTCCTGGCAACTTCTCTCCTGGCTTTGGCCCTTGTGGCCAGCCAATAAACCCGCTCCCTTAATCCGCAGGTGCATTAGCGGTACTGCCTTACCTTTCCTCCCTAAATTCTGTCCGGTGGAGGTTTTTTAGTGGGTAGTACCTTCGGGTGAAGCCTACAGTCCCCCTCTGTGGCATCCCGGCACATGGGGCTCCATAAATGGATTTTTCCTCCACTTGAAAAAAAAAAATTGAGGAGGTGATTGCAGACCATAACGGACGACAATCTTGACTTCCTACAAAAACACCTAATCCTGCTGCAAACATTAGAGCAGGTGTTATTAAAACAATTAAGTGGTCCGATAGATTTAGTGGTTTGGAAAATTTTTTTTTCTTTTAAAACAGGAACCGTGTTATGAACTTCGAATAAAAATTGAATATCAGTATTTGTTTTTGTTTTCAGAAAAAAATGAAAGATTGTAGCTTTGGTAACGAATTTGTTTGTATAACTTTGAGAATGAGTTGGAGACAACTTGAAACCGTGGGTTAGTTTGTTCAAGGAGAACATGCATCATTACTAAGATTTGTTCTTACTTTAGAATACTATGATGGGTTTAAGAGCTTAAAATGTTAAGGGTTGTCACATGAGACATTAGTGATATTAGAGGATTATCATTTTTTGAGAATGACGTATAGTTTTGAAAAGTTGGATATGCTGAACGAGCAACATTGTCTATTCTAAGCATGTTGAAGTCTGTGCATTAAATTAGCCATTTGATATGAATATAACGTAAAGTTTTGTTTCCAGAATTGCGGTAGAAATGAAACATAAACGCTTCCTGCAGTGCAATGCGTTCTTATTGGTCATTAAGGGTGTAGTTCACGTTTATGGGTTGACGTGAAGGTGATTAAGTTATTGGCAGGGGCACCAACCAAAAGAGCAAATACCGCAGTCCGTCACTCACTCACTGTGAACAATTATGTTGGCAAACGAGACCACCTGCGGAACGAGCAATGCATTTTAAATGCCGATCGATAAAATGGGGTTTGTTTAAGTTAAACGGCCTTTGCATAATATGGTCGCTATCCGCGGGATAACTGTTGCATCGCGAGCCGCTTATTACAAGTGACAGGGCCGGCCCGTGTTTAACATAACGGCTTCCTCTACAAACAGTTATTTTCTGTCGCTAATACCTAAGTCTTTGTAAAAATATGTATACAAGAGTGAGTAGCGAAAGTTATGTGAGTGCAACAATTTAGATTTTTAAAAAGCGAGCCCTTAAGTGATAGTTTTGAAACTTCATGAGGCACTTGAAAAGGTATTTAATTATTTTAACATCCAAGTCAATAATAAAGAATAAATCGTAAATGGTGAACTCTGCAAAGAATTAACTTGGCATAAACTTTATGCTTTGAGATGAAGGTTTACGATAGGCACTGGGATTTTATAGTAGCAGACGATGTTTTGTGGGCAAAAGTGTTTTTATTTTCTTTCTGTAAGGCTGTCGTTTAGGGTTGTGGGAAGCTTTTATTTTTTTATTTATTTATATTTTTGTTTAAAATAGGGTTATGGGATTATTGTTCTTTTTCGGCTGAGGACTTTTACTTACTCTATTGTATTCCACCCAAAAATTCGATGTCAAAATTTCAGCGGAAATATATGTTTTGAGACCCCCTAAATCCAAAAATAGCATTTTAGAAAATGCTCCGTGAGTGTGTATGTATGTGTCTGTGTGTGTGTGTGTGTGTGTGTGTGTGTGTGTGTGTGTGTGTGTGTGTGTGTGTGTGTGTGTGTGAGTGTGTGTCTGTGGGCAACATAACTCAAAAACGGAAAGTAGTTTAAAAACCAAACTTGGTATTTAAGTTTAATGTCTTTCAAGGTTGCACTATTTTAAGATATTCCTTGTTATGTATGTGAGTTTAGGAAAACAAAACTTTCGTGAAATGGAACATCGTTGTTCATTTTTTGGTATGTTAACTGTACAAAGAGAACGTAATCTCAAAGCTTTAAAAGATTTGACTCTCGCACAAACCCTATAAAGAATATGAATAACGATGTTCCATTTGACAAAAGTATAAATTCTCCAGATCTCACATGAATAACAAGCCATACCTCCGAAATGGCTCATTCTACAAAACCAGAAATAAATTATTTACGCATAAATTTTGTTTTGAGTAGATTAAGTTTTAGTATAGTCTATTTCTTACGCTTTACCACTTATACCTTTGTCAAAAATATCTTGAACATATGACATTTGAATCAGAATCGTTAGTCATTTAAAACCACACGCATGTTTTAACCTCTTAACACTCCTACTAGAGTAAATCGGACTGGAACTAAATATAGAACATAACCTTTGCGCTCTTCGCAGTTATATTTAAGGTTTAAAACGCTGAGAAACATAACAGTATTTTGAAATGTTTGACCAAGTTTCAATTATAAGTATTCTTAAACCCCGAAATTCGAAACTATACTAGTTATCAAGAAAAGTTCAACATTTCTTTATTCACCTTCAAAGAAATTAAGCAAGAATTGCTTGATAAACATTTTAAGGTCTAATTAATGTAAAACTTATGAATACAGAAATTCAACTTTTCCGAATTCCAGAATATTTGTTCCCAAACATATTCATTAAATTGTATTTCTTCTAGAAATTAATTTATGTTATCTGGTGAAAAACTTCGGACTGATGGGGAGTTTCATGTATATATTTGATTTTCTGGGGATGTCTTCAGAAGTCGTCTTTATTCTGAATGACTTTTGTATCGTGGTAAACCTTAAGTAATTGGACACTCACACTTCACTTCAATAAATTGAGTTAAAGTAAATATTTGTCACAGCGATCGTTTCGACACACTTGTGTATCATTCTCAGGCAAACTGACCTTATGCAATAGCTACGAAAAAACTCTTAAAACTTCGCGATGACGTCACAATGACGCCACGAATACGTCACCCGCCATGACATGACGTCACTGCTCCACTTCTCTCAATACGAATTTTGTAGCAAAAGCAATACATTGTATATCTCCTTAACACACACAGCTTAGATGGAATACATATTTGTTTCTTTGCAGTGAACCATTTCCGAGATATTTGTTGTTTGTTTGAAAAACAAATGTTACGCTTTTTTTCTTTCTTCCGCATTAAAACATTACGGAAATGACTTTAAAAAACGTTTGACTAACACATTCGAGAGTAGAGAAAGTCATGTGAGTGCACCACAGCAGATTTTTACTTTCTCTACCACTAAGAAAAGCATTTTTAGAGAAAGGTCTGAGCGCGCGCGCGCGCGTGTGTGTGTGTGTGTGTGTGTGTGTGTGTGTAACCTTAGCGTGGAAAACTTTTCTTAAACTGATTTTGCTAAAAATGGCTCTAATGATTTTGATTATAATGTCATATGTTTGAGATATTTTAATGATAAATAAAATGTATATCTTGGATTTTCTGACTATAGTCCCGTAGTCCTGTTTACTCTAGATGACTTTTGAATAACTCGTAAACCGTAAGAGATGAACAAAATATGTAGATCTTGCTAAAATACACAATTTATGTCTAAATAAATATTCTTTTTCTAATTTTTTTTTTTTTTTTTTTTTTATTTTATTTTTTTATTCAGGAGGTCTCAAAACATATTTCCGGTGAAATCTCGACATCGAATTTTCGGGTGGAATATAATCTTCCTCTACTTACCAGTAGAGAAAGTAAAAATGAACAACAATGTTCCGATTCACTGAAGTATGTACTATTACTCCGTACCATCCGCCTCTGACTAGCAGGTCTGGCTCTCCTTGCCTTGCTCAGTGGTGTGTAGGGGAAGAGAGCGTGTGATGCAGATTCCTTCTCTGAGTTTTGAAATAGAAGAGTTATCTTAGAGAGTGAAAGCAAATTCGTGGCTGGCGAGTTCTATTCCCCATTGAAATCATTTGTGTGATGTGATTACTGAAAGAAGAGTAAACACTGAGAACTGTTGGGTTTGAACACTGGCGCCGTAAACTAAATCTCACCATCGCGGTAATTTCATCTCCTCACCCTTCCGACGTACGTCCACTTGCAAGATCTAATTGAATCATTTACGATGAAAGGCCACAATCACATTAAAATTTCATTCCGTCGCAACTAGCTGGTCTTGTGCGTCCCAGCAATCGAATTAAACTAGCCAATTATACGCGTCCATCCCTTTCTTGCGTCGCACTCCATTGTTGCGTTTGTTTTACATGTCTTCTTCACCGAACTTGGCTTAAAATTTACCGGCGGCGTTGTTCAGCTGTTATTTTGGCTACTGAGGGAAAAACAGCGCTAATCCTGTTCTGCATATACACACAACAAACAGCTGCCCAACCTGTACCACTGGAGTTTTAATGGCACGCGTCAATTTAAACTGGAACGTTACTTTAAATAAATGCACTCACATGACTTTCTCTACTCTCGTACTAGCTATTCCTACAGACTCTTATTCCTATATGGAGGAGAGAAAAAATGCGTAACATTTGTTATTGAAACAAACAACAAATATCTCGGAAATGGTTCAGTGCAAACAAACAAAGAAGCGAAATCTCACTCCCCTTCGCGCATGAACGCTGACATTGGTTGGAATTTGAAATTATTATACCTACCCATGATTGGTTGATTTCAAGCAAGTGCGGTATGAGTGGAATAGTTGGGCATTTTTGAGAAAATCAAAAATATTATATCTGAAATGCAAGTTTTCAGATCGCATCATTGGAAGATCTGTGATCAGATTTTTCGGTGGAATGTTGCCATAGAGGAGTGGTGGGGAAAGGAATAAGAAGGCAGTATTCCAGTAATTCCTACTTCACGCTACTCTCCTCGCCTTCTCAAGTGACCTTGTTGAAACTGCGAAGTTTCTGGCCGATAAATTAAATCCAGAGCTTCAGGTGAAGTTTCCCTGCGGCCGACCGGAATTTGTGGTCTGCAGCCTCAAGTTTCTGATGATCCCAGCTTCTGGGAATTTCAATAATTAGTGATGGACAGACAGGCTCAAGCATTCTTATACTAACTCCCTCTGTTGAGAGTTTCGTCATTGATTCCCAACAATTGTGGGATTTGCTAACAAAATTTCAACAGCTGCGAAGGAATGTTCTAGAGGGCTTGTGTATGTACAGGCTTTGGCATTTCCGAGACACGAAGGTAACACAGCTTCAGACGATACTAACTGCCAATTTGCTAATTCTAAAGTGCGTTCCACCCTTAGAAGACAGTACACGTTAAATGGAGCGCAGTGTTGCAACATGTACTTTCTCCGCGCGCGATCCCGAGGTGGCCGAGTCCTGCACTTAATCCTTCAATTGCTGCTTGACGAGACGGGCACTTTTAACTTTGGTATCCCTGCACGGCTTTGTTACTGTATGACCTAAATTTACAAATGACTCGTCTGTATAAACAACTGATTTCCCCTGGTCCCCAAACCTTTTTACGTCTTTTAGATATTTATGTCACCATCTGATGATATCGACATCGTCTCTTTCTATTAATATGCACTTGTTACCCCTTCTTTCATATTCGGACCCCAAATCATGTAAGAACCGACTAAGAGTAGCCCTTGAGAAATTTGGTAGGGTCTCATCACTGTTGACACGTGACAAAATTATATTCGGCGTGAGTAAACTGCAAACAGTAAAGAATGAACAATTCGCCGCATTCCACATTGCACTATTCACTATACACTTCTTTTTTTCCGCCCTTTTTGCTTTCTTTTTCGATGGCGTTCTTAGAGGTCCTTTCATTACTTCCTTTTTAATCATATACACTACTGCTTCTGAACACCCGATAGCCTTAGCTGTTTCTTTTACTGCCTTACTTACACGCATTTTACTTCAAAAATAATCTAACACGTTCATAATTATTTGGCGTTCCTTACTTCTTAATTTACCAACATATCGTCTCATCCTATCTTCCCCCTCCATAACTACAAATATTCGTTTCGTAAAAATATTAAACAAATAACGCAATAACAGCTCACAGTTACACGCACGGCTTCTTTCGAACTAATGATAGCGCTGCTCCTTATACTATCTTCTGTTCAGGCCTGGCGCGAGAATACGCTGAATAGATGAATACCTTTTGTTTGCCTTCCTGGATAAAAGAAAGAGGTTACTGCCTTTTGGTTTATTTTAAAAACTTTCTTCAACCTTCCTCAACATTTGTTCTCGCTGGTTCCCTGATGTAAACTCAATAACAAAAAAGTTTCACACTACGTAACTTTTGCAGTGCACAGATATAAAATTTTCCGAAAGCATTTAATTTAAAAAATTATAACACTTAACTGAGTAAACATAGAGAATTCAAAGTGGGCAGATAGTAGCACTATGGTTTACTCTACCTAAGAACAAAATATAGATGCATTCTAGCAGTTTGTTAGTGCGTGATGAGTATAGAAACAGCAAATATCGGACTTCTATTAGAAAAAAGGTTTCTTTTTATTTCTTTCTTTCTTTTTTTTTTATTTTTTTTTTATTTTTTAAAAGAAATATGGGTCTATAGAAATGTATAATAACTCTAAAAAGGATATAAACTAATAGAGAAAAATATTCTGCTTACGATAATGTGTTCAAACCTGAAATTTATAACAAATGAATATTGATACCATGCTATTAGGAACCTGGCAACAGCGCGAGGGTAGAAAAGGACGAGGCTAATAGCAACTTGTATGCGCTAGATAGAGACAGAGATGTCCCATTTAACTCCATACTGTCATCTAAGAGTGGAACAAGGTATAGAACAAAAACCTCAACTGTTACACTCACATGACTTTCTCTACTCTTGTACTAACCATTCTTACAAACTCTTATTCCTATATCTTCTTCGTGTTAGTTGAGATGAACATTTGTACAAATTATCTTATTGCTTATTTCCTTGTAGGTACAAGGGGAATATAAGAATATAATAAGCCTTGAGCACTATTCAAATCTTTTAAAGCTTTCAAATTCAGTTCTCTTTCCACAGCTAACATAAGTTACGATCTCTCATTTGACGAAAGATTAAATATTGCAAAATCACTAAAATAACAACGAATATCTCAGAAATAGTTCACTCAACCGAAATACATTTAAGAGTTTGTCTATCTCTTACGATTTACCAGCTATACAATGGCAGGAGTACGTGGGTTATAGCCAAAATAAAAATATAGCTTTCATTCGCCATAAGAATATTTTAAACATATAGGTTATTAATCAAAATTGTTAGGCGCTTTCGAGAAAATAAAAAATTTCGTAAAATTGTCCATGAAAAGGGTAGTTTAGGGTGGAACAGTTTTCTTCAAAATCTTCACGTTGTAACTTTGAAGTATTTTTAACTTAAATGCCAATTTTAATGTTTAACCGAGTTTTCGTTTTTAAGTTCTGTTGTCCACAGACTGATGCACCCGCGCGCGCGCGCACACACACACACACACACACACACACACACACACACACACACACACACACACACACACACACACACACACACACACGGGCTTTTTCCTAAAAATGCTTTGTTTTTAATCAGGATTTCTGGTAAAATCTCGACACCGTACTTTTAAATTAAACACAATGCTTCCAGTATTTACTATACGTCGTAGAGGAAGTAATGAAATATTCTCATTGAGCATTTCCTCAAGTGAGTAGCTGGAGACGACATGAGAATGAGGAAATGAACCGAGCAAGTGGATGATGTCCTAGAAGGGAAAGAGCATTGTTGTGATAGTGTAAGTGCTTGTTGGAGGAAAGTGCACAACTACATTACTATAACCCTACATGCTTGCATGCCAACTGCAAGGTCCTCTACGTGTGGTGCGCGACCCCCTTGCGCTGTTAGTAATCATTTTAAGAGTGGCAAAAGGCGAAAAGTCATCATTGCATTGTTTTCAGCCAGCTTAGGCTAAGCTGGCCCTCGCAGCACGATCTGGCGGTCGTGTGCCAGGCGTGAGCAGTTGAAATATCGACGTAATTATAAGTAACAAATCTGAGAAAATAAAGGGATTTTCCATTATACTTTCAACGATAGTATATTTGTTGTCTAGTTCACCATGGCCCATGTTCTTGTTTTCAATATTCCTTATACTATTTTGAACTAAGGCTCGAATTTCACTAAGATTTAACTTTTTCTTTCATATTAGCTGCAATGTTCCCGTTAAGTTCTGACCATACATATTCTAAGTACAGCCGGCTTCAAATGTTTTCTACAGGTGTTGAGGGGAAACGACAGGAGAATTTTCTTATCGAGTAGTTACACTCGAACGCAGTCGTCTAAGGCGAGAAAACAAGAAACGAATTTTCTATACTTCCTCATTCAGTCCAAATAAAAAAAATGTACGCATCCTTTCCTCAGGGGTTTAAACAACTTAATGTTGACACTTTAAGGCAGCGCCAGTATTTTAGATACAATGTAAATTTTTTAAAAAAAAGATAATAAATAATAAAATTTTCGCTAATACCACCACAAATAATAATAATAATAATAATAATAATAATAATAATAATAATAATAATAATAATAATAATAATAATAGTAATAGTAATAGTAATAGTAATAGTAATAGTAATAGTAATAGTAATAGTAATAGTAATAGTAATAATAATAATAATAATAATAATAATAATAATAATAATAATAATAATAATAATAATAATAATAATAATAATAACAAAACACACACACACCCGTTCGCGCTGAACACTCACGATTCCACCACAAACCAAATACTACCTTTGTTTCACAAACTGCTCGGTCACTCGCCGTCTCTCCAATTTTTATAGGCAAGACGTAGCATGGATCTTTCTGGAAATTCTCATCTTCTCGGACAATTTACAAGCAAAGCGGAAGCTGAAAGTCTCGCAAACGTTCCAGACGCTCTTTGTTCTGTCATGCTCATTGTCAGGTGTTTACTTGCTGGCCCCTGGTGTGAGGCAGCCTGGCCTTGAGCGTCTAATACCCTGTATTTTCCTTTGATTTCGTGAAAGTTTATTGTGAATTTTGTAATGGTTTTATGTAAAATCAAACAGGTGCACAACTTACAATCACTTTATTCGTGGAATTTCTATCACAAACGTAGGAACTTATGAAAATCTTTGTAAATTCGCCCAAAAATCATTATTTACTGTTAATATCCGCAGAATGCAAATTGATATTTATTGCAAAATAACAAAACACAAGGGGGTGAATAAAATCAGTACCACCCCTTTAAAGTCGAGGTCATTACAAACGTCTGCTTGCACCTTGGCCCTTGCCTTAGGGGGATGAATAAGAAAGGAATTTAAAGGACAATGAGGGAGGAAAGAAAGAGAAAGAAACGAGTTCATAAAACTTGAAGAGGCTAAGAAAAAAGTCCACTGTCGTCTTTAACGAAAATAGCTGGGAATTTTTTAACGAAAGGCGCGGAGTCGTCTCATATGAAAAATCGTACCAAAGCTTCGGGCATAATAAAAAGAGGCAGGGGATAGGAAAATTATGTTCGTGCACAAGATTTCAGCCCCAAAAGAAATGAAACTGGGGGAAAGAAGATGTTGGAGATGAGTGGTGGAAAAAATTCCTGTAAACATATTTTCTACGGCATGGAATAAAATGCCTCAAAGAATCTTCGCAGATTGCAGAAGCTGAAAGAGCTAATATTAAAATACAGAGAGGCAATGTGGCATAGGATATCTGCGTTATCCACACTTGAGGAGATTTCGACCGCCAAGGTGTTGCTGTTGAAGTAAAGTTTGGATTGCTTCCTTTAGTAACGTTCGGATGGGTAAACGTAAACGCCTTTTTAGAAACAAAACTGTTTGTGTGCACGTGTGTGTGTGTGTGAGAGTGTGCGTGCGTGTGTGAGAGAGTGTGTGCGTATGTGTGTGTGTGTGAGAGAGAGAGTGTGTGCGTGCGTGTGTGTGCGTGTGTGTGTGAGAGAGAGAGTGTGTGTGCGTGCGTGTGTGTGCGTGTGTGTGTGAGAGAGAGTGTGTGTGTGCGTGCGTGCGTGTGTGAGAGTGTGTGTGCGTGCTTGTGTGTGTGAGAGAGTGTGTGTGTGTGTGAGAGAGTGTGTGCGTGCGTGTGTGAGAGAGTGTGTGTGCGTGCTTGTGTGTGTGTGAGAGAGTGTGTGTGTGTGAGAGAGTGTGTGCGTGCGTGTGTGAGAGTGTGTGTGCGTGCGTGTGTGAGAGAGTGTGTGCGTGCTTGCGTGTGTGTACGTGAGAGTGTGTGTGAGAGAGAGTGTGTGCGTGCGTGCGTGTGCGTGAGAGAGTGTGTGTGCGTGCGTATGTGTGCGCGTGTGTGTGCGTGCGTGAGAGAGAGTGTGTGCGTGTGTATGTGTGCGCGTGTGTGTGTGAGAGAGAGCGTGTGTGTGTGCGTGCGTGAGAGAGAGAGTGTGTACGTGTGTGTGTGTGTGAGAGAGAGTGTGTGTGCGTGCGTGTGCTTGAAAGAGAGTGTGTGTGTGCGTGCGTGCGTGTGTGTGTGTGTGTGTGTGTGTGTTTTGGTGAGATTGCATTTTTGTATGGTAAGATTTTGTCTATCTCTTACGGTTTCCGCGTTATTCAGAAGTCGTCCAGAGTAAATACGACTACAGGGGCTATAGCCAGAAAATTCAAAATATACATTTTATTTGTCATAAAAATATCTCAAGCATACGACATTTTAATCAAAATCGTTCGAGTCATTTTCAAGAAAAACAAAATTTTCGAAAAATCTTCCATGTAAAGGGTAGTTTAGGGTGGGGCTATTTTCTTCAAAATCTTCGTATCGCATCCTTAAAACACATTAAACTTGAATACCAATTTTGGTTTTTAACCGACTTTGTTTTTTTTTTTTTTTTTTTTTTTAATTCAGGGGGTCTCAAAACATTTCCGTTGAAATCTCGACATCGTGTTTTTGGGTGTAATACAAATAGGCCAATAGAAAAATTAATATGGTTTTATAAAAAATGCCTCTAAATATTTTTATTTAATGAAAACATGTTTAAGATATTTCCTGTTCATTTTCTTCACGCTTTAGGCGGTTTTAGACTGTTCCGGCGTGTAAATAATATGCTGCACTGTTTGCTGGTAATGTTTCAAGTGTTTGCAATCGATTCTATATTATTTTATAGCAGGTTTATTACCAACTCTTCTCTAGTTTTATTTAGGCTTCCTATTGTGTACTTAAAATTATTAATTTTTTATAAATGTTTAGTTTAATCTCGTATTCACACCCTAAGAAGTCAAAATTTGACACTAGCTATACCACGCACATGTATTTGTGGTGAAATATAGGTATTAATTTTTGTGGTAGAATAGAATGATTCCTGTGAAGTGAACATGCAGAGAAGTTGAAAGTGAGCGAATAATTGAATTGTTTTTGATTTACAAATACAGACTAGAATGTTATTCTTTTGTCCCCTGACAGACAGGCAACCTGCGCCGTTCCCAAGTTTTCATTAGGCGGGGGGCGCGCGGGCGGGCGGGACCACCAAATTAAGGAGCCCGTTAGCTTTGGTTGGCGCCTATATAATTAGAAGCAGACCTCTTCCTCGTATTTCTCCTCTGTTACATCATTAAACCTTTACTATTACGTTTGTGCAAATTTAGGGGATTTCGCCGCCATTATTTTTGCACAGTGTAATCGAGTTGCGCATGTGTGAACAAATGGGAAGTCTGCGCATGTCCCAGATATCGGCTCGGCACAACGATTTCAATGTTCTATTTTCATTTCTATAGGACATTCCGCTTATCTAACTTTCATTTTCAGCTAAACGTCTATTTTAACTTCTATTTTTTTTATCCCCAATACATAGAATAATAGGAAAAGTGTTGCATTCCATCCAAACATTTGATGCCCAGATTTCACCATGTGTGTGTGCGAACAGATAACCAACAAAATCTAATGTATTGCACTCACATGACTTTCTCTACTCTCGTATAAACCATTCTTACAAACACGAAGAATATGGGAATACAGTAAACCTTGAGCGATACTCAAATTTTTAAAGTTTTCAAATTCCGTTCTCTTTGCAGGATTAACATATCAAGAAGTATAAGTTCTCCAAAATCCCCACCAATAATACGGCATATCTCCAACTTGGTTCACTCTATAAAATGTTTTATTTAGATATCAATTGTGTATTATTTTTAACAATATCTATATTTTTGTATACTAAGATTTGGTCTATCTCTAACGGTTTACCATTTATGCAAAAGTTGTCCAGAGTAATTACGACTACAAAAAATAAAATAAAATAAAATAAAAATCTGTATAATAAAATTACAAAATAATATAATATATAACAAATTATGAAGATAAATAAATTAAATTATATATCATGAAAACAAAACACATAATCACTCTGAGAAATAAATGCCCTAAAACAATAACAAATCATTTCAAACAATCAAAATACAATAAAATTTCTAAATAAATTTATATATATATTAAAAAAATTAAAATAAATAAATAAAAAAATAAATGAAAATAAAAATAATAAAAATGAAAAAAATTTATAATCTAAAAAAGAAAATTAAAACAAATTAATCTCCTCAATACAACAAAATATACATTTCATACACATCACTCACAACTACAAACTATTAACAAACAATAAACAAATATATAAAATTAAATTATTAATTATAATTATTACATAAAAATTATAAATTATATTATTACTATTGTTATTATCATTATCATTATTACCTATCATTATTATTACTTATAAATTAAGTAATTTAATATTATAATTATACCTATAACTAATACTTTTTATAAATATATATATATATTTTTTTTTAAATTTAAATTTACATATTTATTTCAAAATTTAAATAAACAAAAATTTACTGGTATCCAGTTACGACTACAGGGGCTATAGGGAGAAAATTCAAGATATATATTTCATTTGTCATAAAAATATCTCAAATATATAACACTTTAATGAAAATCGTTAGCCATTTTCAAAAAAGCAAAATTTTCGTAGTTTGTGGTGGAGCAATTTTCTTCAAAATTTCGTGTCGCATCCTTGAAATACATTCAACTTAGTACCAACTTTGGATTTTAACCTACTTTTCGTTTTTGAGTTATGCTGTCCACACACAGGCACGCGCGCGCACACATACACACACACACACACACACACACACACACACACACACACACACAAACACACGTCATTTTCTAAAATTGTTTGTTATTCAAGGGGCCTCAAAACATATATTTGCGGTGAAATCTCGACATCGAATTTTTGGGTGGAATACCTACTTACCAGTAGAGAAAGTAAAATTGTATGGCTTCATCCGGGATTTTCTACTCTTTTTTTCTCTCCCAGTATCTCTGTAAACGAAGCATTTCTATGCTGATACGAAAAGGAGGCCTCGTTTTCAAGAAGCCTTGACTCTTTGGTGTAAGAAATATGATGCAAGGTGTTCCCTTTCTCCCTCGTATGTAGATAAACTGGCAACAAATTGGTTCCATCTATTAAGCAGTTTAAAAGTTGGCAATGTAAAATACACAACGTATTTGCAGACGACCAGGAACTATTAGCCGCACTAAAAAGACATGCAGATATCCGTTTATAGACTTAAAAAGACATATTCACTGCAACTTAACGGACAGACAATGGCACTTATGGAATTCCAGCCTATAAGAACAAAAACAGTTTACATTCTGAAGTAATAGTACAGCTAAGAACGTTTAAATATTGTGGTATCAGTTTAATGCGTTTCAAGGACACGACACGAGATTTTGAACAAAATAGCCCCACCCTAAACTACCCTTTACATGGAACATTTTTCGAAAATCCTTATTTCCTTTAAAATGGCTTTAACGATTTTGATTAAAATTTCATATGTTTGAGATATTTTGATGACAAATGAAATGTATATCTTGAATTTTCTGGCTATAGCCCCAGTAGTTGTATTTACTCTGGACGACTTTTGTATAACTGGTAAACCGTTAGAGATAGACCAAATCTTACTATACAAAAATGTAGATCTTGCTAAAATACACAATTTATGTCTCAATAAATTTTCTTGTAGGGTGAACCATTTCGGATATATTCCTTGTTATGTGTGTGAGTTTCGGAAAACTTAGAACTTTCCTGAAATGGACAATCCTTGTTCATTTTTACTTTCTCTACTCGTATTGTATTCCACCCAAAAATAGGATGTCGAGAGTTCATCGGAAATATGTTTTGAGAACTCCTGAAACCAAAAAAGAAAGCATTTTTAGAAAAAGGTCCGTGTGTCTGTCTGTGAACAGCATAACTCAAAAACGAAAAGTCGGTTAAAAACCAAAGTTGATATTTAAGTTTAATGTTTTCCAAGGATGCGACACGAAGATTTTGAAGAAAATTGATCCACCCTAAACTACCCTTTAGATGGAAAATGTTTCGAAAATTCTTATTTCCTTGAAAATGGCTTTAACGATTTTGATTAAAATGTCATATGTTTGAGATATTTTTATGACAAATGAAATGTATATCTTGAATTTTCTGGCTATAGCCCCTGTAGTCGTATTTACTCTGGACGACTTTTGCATAACTGGTAAACCGTTAGAGATAGACCAAATCATACTATACAAAAAATGTAGATCTTGCTAAAATACACAATTTATGTCTCAATAAATTTTCTTGTAGAGTGAACCATTTCGGAAATATTCCTTGCTATGTGTGTGAGTTTCGGAAAACTTAGAACTTTCGTGAAATGGGTGGACGTTGTTCATATTTTTATATGTTACGTGTGCAAGGTGAACGGAATCTCAAAGGTAAAAAAAGATTTGACTATCGCACAAAGCCTAGAAGGAATAAGAGTTTGTAAGAATGGTTAGTACAAGAGTAGAGAAAGTCATGTGAGTGCAACACGTCAGGCCTAACCCAAGAGGGAGCGTGATGCAGATGAGATTATGTATTCGGTAAAGTCGAGTGCAGTTGGAGCTGGTGGCTAATGACTTCGGCCCATAAGACCACTAACTTAATGGTCTGTGTCCAACAGAACGACGCAATAACGCACACGCCATCCTCTTGTGTAATTTTCCTTATACCCCATTTAAAACTGGACAAATAACTTTTTCTCTCCCCCTCCCCCTCCCCCTCCTTTGGAGGACTGCACCGGGACGTCTGCTTTCATTCAGCAAATTGTGCTTTTACTGTCAACATCCATTCTTTTTCTCTTTCCCTCCAGCGACAGTCTGGCTTTAATTACTTATTATCTCCTCCACGATTCTTTTGTTGCTTTTTTTTCGTCTAAGTAGAATGTACATCAATCAGGTAACGCCAGACGTTTCTGTGTCTCCTTGTTTTCCTGTTTTCTTCATCTGCGCTGTTTATCCCATTTCTGTTTTTGTGCAGATAAAGCGTAAGTACTGAGTCCTGCCTCGCTGCAAAGTTATGGGATTTTAATATTCCAAAAATCTTAGCATCGACGTTAATTAAATATTAAATATCACAAGGGCATTCACACACACACACACACACACACACACACACACACACACACACACACACACACACACACACACACACACACATACACACACATACACACATCATTCATACACACACACACATCTCTCTCTCTCTCTCTCTCTCTCTCTCACACACACACACACACACACACACACACAGACATACACACACAGACATACACACACACTCACACATTCTCTCTCTCTTACACACACACACATTCACACCATTCACACACACAGCATTCACACATTCACACACACAGAAACACACACACAGAAACACACACACAGAAACACACACACAGAAACACACACACAGAAACACACACACACATTCTCTCTCTCACACACACACATTCACACATACACATTCTCTCTCACACACACACATCTCTCTCTCACACACACACACACCATTCACACACATACACACACACACACTCACACATTCTCTCTCTCTCTCACACACACACATTCACACACACACACACCATTCACACACACATTCACACACACAGACCACCATTCACACACACACACACACACACACACACACACACACACACACACCATTCACACACACCACACACACACCATTCACACACACATACACATTCACACACACATGCATTCACACACACCACACACACACCATTCACACACACATACACATTCACACACACACATTCACACACACACATTCACACACACACACACACCATTCACACACTCCACCCACACACACCGATAAGCAGAATTCCAGCATTCGAGAACACGTCGTACAGGTTCTCCTGTACTATGTTTATCTGCACAGCACCTAGCCGCCTAATGCGACTTTATTTGTGCAGTATAGAAGGTGGTCCAAATTTTTTCAAACTTTTGCTTCTGTGGGCAATGGTTTCTTTCTGTATGCCTAGTTAAGGATACAGAAAGGGGGCAGGAATAGGTGTTGGGGTAATGATGTGTTAGAAGATGGGAGTGGCACTACCCTTATCCAAGGGCGTCCTTGGGTAGGCGGTAGCTTTTCCTTCTTCGAGGTGCTTTGTGGTCATATTGACCTAATGCCCGTACCAGCTGATTGGTGAGGGACTTAAGTTTGGAGTGCATGGTTCGGGATCGCTCCCTCACCAAGTCCATGATGTAGGGAAGTCCTGACTGTTTGTGAAGGATGTAAGACGGGAATCTACCCCCGGTATCATATACTGCAAGGAATAACCTAGGCTGGAAAAAAATTCTTGTGTGTGTGTGTGTGTAAATAGAAAATTTGGTATTGAAGTTTCAAACATGCGTCATGAACGCTTGAACAAAATCCCTTCATTAAAAAAAAATGAAAAAACGTTCGAAAATATTTATTTTCTAGAACATAGTTGTAACGATTTTGATTAAAATACCATGTTTTACGTGTTTTCAATTCAAGTGAAATATATATCTTAAATATCTAGGTTAACTGTGATAGATGTAGAAAATCTTAAACATTTAAAACACACACATGCCAAATATTTTATTTTTCTGTTTCCAAAATATTCCTTGCTTCTTGTTTCAATTTTCCAACACTTATACCTCTCTAGTCATTCGTTTTTTCATGTCCTGGACACGCAAGATGTAATGCAATTTTCAATTTAAAAATGTCTAAAATGATGGCAAGGTTATGCAAAGAATTCTGCAAGGTTTATAAAAATTATAAATTTGGACCGTAATGACGTCATTCAGCGTATGGGTACGCAAACCCAACTTATAGTATCCAGTCAAAATTCCAGTCAATGGTCAATGAAATCACAACGTTTTAGAAAACGACGAATGATATGAAGAGAGTCGAAGTTTCAGAGCGAAAAATTAGACCGATAAACTTTTAAACCAGAGAAAAAGCCTGCACAAAAGTGGGTAGAGAAGATCATGTGACGTTTTCTATACACGATGTATAAATTGGGAAAGCGTCTGAGAGCAGCGCACATTTCTTTGCAACCCTAATCAACTTTGCCTGCTATCATCATGGCAAGGTAAAACAAACGAACAACATGCACCGCAAGGGAAATAAAAGGTACAACCACAACCATTAGTTCCGGACCACTAGTGCATGAAAAGCTAAGCCACCGCTACTACCAACCTTGCAAAAACAAACACTGATAGCAGGTTTTCTCCTCTGGACACACATACACGGGCGAAAATTAAGATAAGGAACCTCCCGTTATGGAGTGCAAAGAAAAATATTTGAAAAAAGCTGCGAACTACATTCTGAGAGAGAGGGAGATGCAGTAAAAAAGTCTAGAATGGTTGTTTTGCTTGTAAGATTGTGTTGAAATTACCTGCGTTCGTAATGAAATTTCAACATCAGCACAACAGCTTTCCCCGTGTTACCTTAATGGACGTTGGCTCAGGTTAGCTTATATTTGTCAATCCGCTTATAATTGACTAATAAAAGTGTTAATTTCACGCACTAATAGTTGCAGAATCAGCCTTCCGTGAACAGTATAAACAAAAACACTCACATGAGTTTCTCTATTCTTATTTCTATATCTTCTTCGTGTTAGTTGAGACAAGCATTTGTACAAATTATTGCGATAGGTTATGCTCCCAAAGCAAGGGAAAAGCACCAGACAACCGCAAAACTACCGCCCCATTAGTCTCTTGTCTACTATTGGTAAATTGCTAGAAAAACTTATCCTTTCTCGACTTCAAAAACAAATTTCGGAAACATATGAACTCTCAAATTCACAATTTGGCTTTAGAAAAGGACGTTCCACAGAATTACAGCTTCTCAGACTAACTGATGATGTAACAGAGCAATTTAACAATGGGGCTTCAACGTTGGCATTATTTTTGGACGTAGAAGCTGCATTTGACCGGTGCTGGCACAATGGCCTCATTTAGAAACAGCACCACAATTTCCCGGCACTCCAAAATTATCTATACCTGCTGCACAACTTCTTAGAAAATCGACACTTCTACATCCAAGTGGGCCACTCCTTCTCTCGGGAGAGAGTGATGAGGGCTGGCGTCCCACAAGGGGCAATCATGTCACCGTTCCTGTACATACTGTTTACAAATGATTTCCCAGTGAATGCCAGATGCAAGGTCGCCATGTATGCAGACGGCACAGCAATATACAACCACCACAAAAATCCTCGTTTCGGCCTTGCAGAAATGCAAAGATACACAAACAACTTCCTCTCATGGCTCCATGACTGGAAAATCAAAATTAACCCCAATAAATGCCAGCTAATACATTTTTCAAAGCGGCATCACACTTTGGCAATGGACCTAACGGTCGGTGGTCAAGTATTGCAATGTCGCCAGAATGACAAATACCTTGGCGTCACCATGGACCGCACGATGTGCTGGTCCACCCACATAAAAAATACGGCCAACAAAGGCAGACAGCGGATAAAGTTGTGCGCCCACATCTTCCGCAGCAAACAGCTGCAACTTAAATCCAAACTGATTTTATATAGGTCATTTATACTCTCGGTGGTCCTGTACGCATGCGTGGCCTGGGCAAATGCCTCTAAAATCGCCCTCAAACAAATTCAAGCCCTCTCCCTCTCTGCTCCACTCCTCACCACTAACCAAACTCTTCACCTCGAAACTCAGATCCCGTCCATCCCAGAGGCAATAGCAAAAAGAGCAACGGCGGCATGGACGCGCATTAGGAACCAGGAAAACTACGTGATCGCCAACATTGGCAAAGGCGAGCCGAAGCACCGCAAACATACTAGAATAAAAATATTCTAGACGCGGCACGGCTCGCCGACTAATGCGTGTCCATGCAACCTCGCTCTTAGGCCACACACACGTTACGGCAGAGGTCCTCGCCTCGGAAAACACCCAGGAGCTATACCCTGCCCGCGCAGGAAAACAGCGGGAAAATGTAAATATTGTAAATGGTGCAGTGAGCGAGCTGGGACGCATTTTTCTGGTGTGCCCAGTGAACGTGTGTGTGTAAGCGTGTGAATGTGTGTATGCGTGCGTGTATGTGTGTATATAGATGTATATATGTATATAAGGCAAAAAAACAAAAAACAACAACAAATAATAGGAATAGACACCAAACGACTAACGAAAACTATTCTCGGTGGCCTAAAGATGGCCACCGTATGGGTTTTTGGTGATACCCAAAACTATAAGCTTGTAAAAAGAAAAATTGTAAATAAATATAAATTTACAGCCTGTAAGCCGGGGCCCTTGTACCGGCACCAGGCCAAAATTATGAATAAAGAAAACTTGAAACTTGGAAAACTTGAAACTTCTTACTAGTTTCTGATCGAAATAATATTAAAAACGTTAAACTCGCTGCACTTTATTCCCCGTAAGAGGGCTGTGCAAATACTTAAGTTTCTATGAATTTCGCCGTCTCCTGCAGCGATAAAACATGCCACACTTATACATACAAAAAAGATAACATATTACCAGCACATATTCTGGTAACAATGCACACTAATAAATTACACTACAACATTAAATCCGTTGCTATTTGTAGACTCATATTTTTCTATAAATTCTCCACACAGAGGAAAGAAAGGAAGTCGACACAACAAAAGAAAAGCGTTAAACAAAGGGCGTATGGCAATCTCGCCAACACCTAATGCAACCTGACAGCATGGAGTAATAAAAAAACCCTGACATGGAAAAATTACAAAGCAGAAATGTTTTTCTTTCGCTATTCGCTGTGCTTTTATTAGTTCATATCAGGGAATGTCAGAAGCGAGAAACCTCCAGAACCTTTAAAGACTTGTTTATAACCCTTTGTTTACGCTACTCAAGTTTGGAAACTTTTGAGGACAAAATGTCAAGAGGAACTGGCCACTCTCCACGTGATTAATGTTCCCCTGACTTTATGTGCGTGTTTTGAAGGTGTAATATACGAGGAGAGGGAAGCCAACAATGCACACGCGCGCGTTTAGACAACAGAGCGCTGCAAGGAAATCTCAATTTAACGGCTTCAGTAAAACTCAAAATTATAGTACAGTATTTAGAGGAAGTATTGTATTCCACACAAAAATTACATGTCCACATTTCACCGGAAATATATGTTTTGAGGTCCCTGAATAAAAAAATCACTGTGTATGTGTGTGTGTGTGTGTGTGTGTCAGCCTGTTGACATTTTTTTTTTGGGGGGGGGGGGAGTGAACCATTTCGGAGATTTGGAATACTTAAAACTTTTCTCAAATGGAAGATCGTTATTATTGAGAGTAGAGAAAGTCATGTGATATTTGCTTCTATCTCGATTTTCATGAAATTTCAGTGATTTAAGATATATACCAAAATAACTATTAAAACAGTTACACTCTCCGAAATATTTATAATGCTTTATATGTTCACTTTTTGAACTACAAATCTGTTTACATAATAAAGAGGGTGTATTTTGTGCAGGATAGGGGAAGGTAAATACAAACTCAGTCCTTGTACTTTCTTTTCATAGTTCATAAACTGACTTGGCATTATAAATTCATGGAGTGCATGAATAATAAAGATAGCAGAACGCACGCACGCACGCTATGTCCCGGCTGGCTTACTTGAATTTGAGCATATTTTTACTAAAGCCGAGGAGCGGTCGGTCGGCCGGGTGGGTGGGTATTACCTGCTAAGAAATGAAGGTAGCTTGTGGCAATGTCCAGAGGGAAAACGGGGCTTAAGCAAGTGCTCATTAGCATTAGGGATCATCATGAGCATAAGCCCTGGTCCGCTTAGACCTCCACAAATATTGTAAATAATATAAACAAACTTCTCCACCAGAGATACAACCTTCTTAAATTTTTTACCTCGCTTACTTCAAAAAGAAAGCCTAAAAAATCTGATGTGTTGCACTCACATGACTTTCTCTACCATTCTTACAAACTCTTATTCCTATATCCTCTTCGTGTTAGTTGAGATAAACATTCGTACAAATTATCTTATTGCTTATTACCTTGTAGGGACAAGGGGAATATGGGAATACAGTAGACTTTGTGCGACATTCAAATCTTTGCACACTTAACATATAAAAGAATGAACAACGATGTTCCCTTTCACGAAAGTTTAGTTTTCTGAAACTCACACACATAACAATATCTCCGAAATGGTTCACCCTACAAGAAAATTTATTGAGACACAAATTGTGTATTTTAGCAAGATCTAAATTTTTTGTATAGTATGATTTGGTCTATCTCTAACGGTTTACCGGTTATGCAAAAGTCGTCCAGAGTAAATACGACTACAGGGGCTATAGCCCGAAAATTCAAAATATACATTTCATTTGTCATAAAAATATCTCAAACATATGCCATTTTAATCAAAATCGTTAGAGCCATTTTCAAGAAAATCAAAATTTTCGAAAAGTTTTCCATGTAAAGGGTAGTTTAGGATGGGGCTATTTGTTTCAAAATCTTTGTGTCGCATCCTTAGAAGGCATAAAGTTTAAATACCAGCTTTGGTTGATAACAGAGTTTTCGTTTTTAAGTTATGCTACCCACACGCATAACTGGAGGTTTAAAAACAGATTGTTGGAAAGAGCTAATGTAGGTAAATTATCCCCCGGAGGGCGGTAGGCATTTCTACCCTTACAGCTGCAACCAAAGCCAATATTGTAATCACTTGCATGTTGACTTTCTTTGGTATAGCCAAAGTAAACTAGATTTCATTACGTGTGTGTGTGTGTGTGTGTGTGTGTGTGTGTGTGTGTGTGTGTGCGTGTGTGTGTGTGTGTCTGTGTGTGTGTGAGTGTGTGTGTGTGTGTGTGAGTGTGTGTGCGTGTGTGTGTGTGGGTATGGGTGTGTGTGTGTGTGTGTGTGTGTGTGTGTGTGTGTGTGTGTGTGTGTGCGCGCGCGTGTGTGTGCGCGCAGTGTAAACTGAGTCAGAAAGAAGCAGTTTATTTGCTTTGGGAACACAATTGCAGAGCTTCAAAGCCACATTCACAACAAGAACTGCTGTCGAATCCAGTTTGCCTTATCCTAATTAATTCAACCTTTCCCCAACAACGGCCAAAAGTATACGACTGCGAACATTTGAATTGCACGGGATAAACAATCCGGAGCGACCGACCGCGTTGTACAAACAAATATCTTGCACAAATATATACAACGTTGCCATGTTTTCTCTATTGTGGGAATTGCATTTTGGGCCGATGCTCGCTTGTTCACTCGCTCGTTTCCAGCCACTCATTGGCTATGCAGCGATGTCTGTTTTGTTTACAGCGCGTGCAGCGCTGAAAGCTTGTCTCTTGTTGCAAGAAATATTTGGCTCTAGGGATGCCGTTTTTAAAATAATAATTTGAGATGACAAATAGAGGTTATGTGCAAGATACTGGCACGAACAAATGAGCACAGCCTGCCTGGCGCCCGCCCGCCCTCCGCAATTTTGTCTGACCAACAACCAACCAGCATAGATCAATAAACCCTTATTCATTCACAAAAAAGAAATACACTCGGCCCGTATCAACACCATTTTGTAAATCATTTTTACTCTCTCTCTCTACTACGTAGAATAAGTAGAGCAAGTATTGTATTTCACCCAAAAGTTCGATGTCGAGATTTTATGCCACCTTGAATCCAACCAAACATTTTTAGAAAAGGGTTCGTGTGTGTGTGTCAGTCTGTGGACAGCGTAACTCAAAAACGAAAAGTCAGTTAAAAATCAAAGTTGATATTTAAGTTAAATGTCTTTCAAGGATACGACACGAAGATTTTGAAGAAAATAGCCCCACCCTAAACTACCCTTTACATGGAAAACTTTTCGAAAATTTTGATTTTCTTGAAAATGGCTCTAACGATTTTGATTAAAATGGCATATGTTTGAGATATTTTTATGACAAATGAAATGTATATTTTGAATTTTCGGGCTATAGCCCCTGTAGTCGTATTTACTCTGGACGACTTTTGCATAACTGGTAAACCGTTAGAGATAGACCAAATCATACTATACAAAAACTTTAGATCTTGCTAAAATACACAATTTGTGTCTCAATAAATTTTTATGTAGGATTAACCATTTCGGAGATATTCCTTGCTTTCGTGAAATGGATCATCATTGTTCATGTTGCTATATGTTAAGTGTGCAAAGAGAACTGAAATCTAAGCTTTAAAAGATTTGACTATCGCACAAAGCCTACTGTATTCCCATATTCCCCTTGTACCTACAAGGAAATAAGCAATAAGATAATTTGTACAAATGTTTATCTCAACTAACACGAAGCAGATATAGGAATAAGTTTGTAAGAATGGTTAGTACAAGAGTAGAGAAAGTCATGTGAGTGCAATACATAAGATTTTTCTATATAAGGTATCAGTATTTATTATTATTATTATTATTATTATTATTATTATTATTATTATTATTATTATTATTATTATTATTATTATTATTATTATTATTATTATTATTATTATTATTATTATTATTATTATTATTATTATTATTATTATTATTATTATTATTATTATTATTATTATTATTATTATTATTAGTATTGGAGATGTGCGGTAAGGCCCGTAAGAGATACCAACAAAGTTGGACAACTACCTTACTTTAGGAAGACTGATAACAGCTCTTATCATTGCTGTGCTAAGCGTGGCCAAATCTTGAGGTGTTGAAAACTTTCTCCAGCATACGAAAAATCCTGTCTTTCCACTGCGGACTATAAAAACTTCCAACTTTACTAAAGGAGAAAATGTTGGGAACTTTTTTCCCTTCTTTCACCCTTTCTCCTCTTTTTTTCGGCAAAGTGGGAATTGACAAACTGAATTATGAGGACTATACAAAGCAGGGGAAAAAATGTCGTACTTTGGAGGGAAAAACTTTCGTTCTTATTAATGGAATAGCTGTTACCAGACATCTGGAGAAGTCGGTACCAATATAACTTCATTATAAAGTGCATTTCGGTTACTTCAAGTGCAAGAATGTATCTCGAGGCATGAGTTTCAGAAAGTTATCTCCGCCTTCAACTTCTAACTGTAAACTCATCCGAATCTTACTATACAAAAATGTACTATAGACAATTTATTTAGAGTAACCCATTTCCGAGATATTCCTTGTTGTTGGTGTTAGTTTTAAAGTACTTATACTTCTGTCAAATGGAACATCCTTGTTAATTTTTACTTTCTCTACTGATAAGTAGGGGAAGAATTGTATTCCACCCAAAAATTAGATTTCACCACAAATATATGTTTTGAGACCCCTGAATTCAAAAAAGCGTTTTTAGAAGAATATCCGTGAGTCTATCTGTTTATGGACGGCATAACTCAAAAACCAAAAGTCGGTTAAAAACCAAAGTTGCTATTTAAGTTAAATATCTTTCAAGACTAGACTAGACTACCAGATGGCATGCTGAGAACAGCCCGAGGTGTGTCATTCGTGTACCTGCCCTTTTAGGGCTTAACCACTGTATGACGGGATTAGGATGTTATAGGATGGCTGGTGAAGAATGAGGATTGTGGTTTATTAGGAGGTAGCATAGATTTATGCTCCTCATCGGGTGTTAATTTCAGCGTGCAACTACCGTTGGGCACTGCTGATGGGTGGTCCAAATATGGGTATTTGGCGAAAAATTGTTGACTTCCAAACTACTCTTGGAAGGACTGTAAGGAGCTCAGCTTACGCTGTTGATGGGGTAGCTCCTGTGTTACCGGGGGTGCCCGCAAGCCATGCGGGGAACCCGGTGTCGCACAAGCGTGCGTTCTCGAGGGATATAGTCCCCAAGAGACCTAACCAGGGCGCTCCGATGTTGTGGAAACTGGTCGTCGAATTTAGTTGCCCGGCGCCTAATTTCGTCCTCCACGTACGGGAGGGACAAGGCTTCGTGCAGTAGTCTCGCAGGGAGTCTACGGCATACAGAATAGATTACACGAAGACCTCTATTCTGTATACGTTGCAGACGCAGGAGGTGGCTGTCTGCAGCCATGCCCCAGATTTCGCAGGCGTACAGGAGGATAGGGATAATGAGAGCCCGAAAGAGACGTAGCTTTAAGGGGATTGGCATCCCCGACCGCAGCATGGGGTACAGTGAGGCAATTGCCCCGCTGGTCCGCGCTGATAGGTCGTTGATGTGTCCCCGAAAAGTTAGGCCCTTGTCGAGCTTCACTCCCAGGTAGGTAAGGGAATCTACCCACTCTATCCTTCGGGGAAGGTATGTGAATGTGGGGAAGTCGGCGGGAAAGCGGCGTTTGGTGAAAAGTATGGCGCGGCTTTTCTCCGGGTTGATGGACAATCGCCAACGCCTACACCACTCTTGGATGAGGCGGAGGTGTCGCTGTATGGGGAGAAAGGTTCTGCGAGGGTGTTTATTTGTACAGAATAGCAGCACGTCGTCAGCATACTGGGCTATGTTAACGTGCTGCTCGGATGGAATGTCGGCCACATAAACGCTGAACAGCGTAGGGGACAATACAGAACCTTCAGGGACTCCGCCTCTGATTGGCCTTTGTGTGGATTTGGTTCCCGCAACTGCGACCCCAAAGGATCTATGTTTTAGAAATGAGTGTAGCAGGTGTATTAGGCGTGTGGGTAGCTCTAGTTGGATGAGTTTGCGGAGGAGACCGGCATGCCAGATCGTAGAGAAGGCCTTCTCAACATCCAGAGAAACCGCGGCGGTATAGGCTTTGTCCTGGAAACCCAGGGCGGCTGCCTCCACCACACGCAGCAACTGCTGAGATGTTGAGTGGCCAGGCCGGAACCCAAACTGATGGGGAGGGATGGCTTGAATGTCCCCTAAGATGGGAGACAAGCGGACTAGGATAAGCCTCTCGAATACTTTTGAGAGAACAGACAGGAGACTTATGGAACGGTAGTTGGCAGGATGAACCGGGTCTTTCCCTGGCTTCAATATGCAGATCACCCGGGCCTCCTTCCACTCGCGTGGAAAGTGACTGAGGGCGAGGCACATATTGAAGACCTTAGTGAGGAAGAGCACGGCCTTGAAAGGAAGGTAGCGGAGCATGGCAGGGGTTAACCCGTCAGGCCCCGCAGCCTTTTTGTGGTCGAGGCGCCGAAGTACGCCCTGGAGCTCACTGGGCTTGATGATGGGAAGCCGATCCGCCTCATGAGGACGCCGAAGGTATCGACGTACCTCTCGGCGGACGCGGTCGGAGAAGTCTAGGTCCTGCGGGTCATCTCTAGGACGCATAGTCCTCTCCAGGTAGTCAGCAAACACATTTGCTTTGGCTTGGGGTTCATAGGCCAGGCCTCGGGTGCCTTGGATGGGTGAGGTGTGTGACCCTCCTCGGTTCCTGAGTCGCTTGGCGATCTTCCACACGTCGCCATCTTCCGGGTTCAAACGAGTCATCGTGTCCTCCCACGCGCGCACTCAGTGCTCGCGTAGACGGAGACGAACCTCGTGGCGTAAACGCCTTAGAACCGCTAGATGATGGGGCGTGCGGTAGCGCCTGCGAGCCGCCCAAGAGCGGCGGATGAGCAATAGAAGCTCTAAAGGCAGGACATCAGGATGAAGAGGAGCTGGGGTGTGGATGGTGAGGTTGTGGACCGTTGGCTTCACGACAGAGGTGAAGGAAGAGACCGCGACCTCGAGGGTTGGGATGTCTGTGATGTTGGGGTTGGCGGGAATGAAGCCATTCAGGCACCTTCTGACGGAGTCGCAGTCTACGTTCCGATGTTGGATCGGGACCTCATGACTGGCAACCTGGGTGTTAATGATGGCCAACACGGGATTATGGTCTGAATGAAGTTCGTTGACCGATGTGAGTGATAGATGGTATGGAAAGTGCTTGATGATTGCGAAGTCTATGACGGATGGCCGCCCTAGACCTCGCGGGTAATGGGTAGGTTGCCAGGGACCCTGTACTCTAAGTTGAGGTTCCGCGTCTACCATTCTGATGATGTCGTTGCCTCTAGCGTCTGCTCGGGGGCCGCTATGCCAGCGCTGATGCTTAGCATTTAAGTCCTCGGCAATAATGGCATGAGGATGTAGGGCAAGGAGTGGGTGATAAGCAGACACCATCAAGACTTCAGTACCTCCGAGGTGGACACAAGTGGCCGTGGCCTCAAGGGTTTGAAGTGGAGGGAGCTGGATGGGTTTGTGGACCACACTGTTCTTCACGAAGATCGCTGTGCCGCCCCCACGGCGGCCGACGCGGTCCGATCTGAGACAGTGATAGCCCTGGAGTCGGGATGTCAGGTTCTGATGGAGATGAAACCAGAATGAGGTCTAGGGCATGCGCTCCAGCAAAATGGTGGAGCTCATTCTCCTGACCGGCCAGGCCATACGCGTTCCAGAACGCGAACCTAAACGAGGTACGAGACCTAGACTGATCCGCCATTGTGGGTCGTGTGGATGACGGTGGTCAGGAAAGCGAGCGCCTCCATGGCTATGGCCATTTTGCTGGCTTGGTCGCTGGCAGAGAGGAAACTTACCAACAGTTCGCAGATCCTCTATTGCAACCACGCCAGTACGTCCTGGAACTGAGGTGTGGGAGGGGTAGTGGCTTGTTGTGGAGGTGGTTGGACAAGAGGGCTCGGTAGCACCGGGTCCTCTTCGACCTCGACGTCCCTCTGCCGGTGGACGGGCGTGGGAACCCCACGCTCGCCGCGAGCTTCGGAGACGGTAGCAGGCCTCCGAGGACGTCGGCGTTTTCCCGACCTAGGAGGAAGGGAAGGGGAGCTGGTTGGGTAACTGGAGCTTGTGTTTGTGCACTGGGGTGTGTGTCGGTGTCGTTTACGCGCGACGCCACAGTCCTACCCGCAGCTCTGCTGGTCACTGCCACGTACGCTGAACCCTGGGTCGGTCCTGCCGGGGCAGGGCCTACCCGGGGGCTGTCCGCCGCAGAAGGTTGGACCACCTTGTTGGACAGCCTCCGTAGCAAGCTACGTGTGCGTCGGTACAGTTGGCGCACTTGGGCACATCCTCCCGAGATTTCGGGCAGACCTCTTTTGAGTGTTCGCCGCCGCACCTCAGGCAGCGAAGTTTCCTATGGCAAAAGTGGCTGGAGTAATTAAACCCCAGGCAACGATGGCACTGAGGAGGACCGCTAGAGCCCTTGGATGGTTCAATATGTACCCGGAGGTAACAGAGGCCTGTGATGGCATCACTTTTCTTACCCTCCGGGTCGAGGGCTCTCTCCACCACTACGAGGAATAGTGGGAGGGGTGTTCTGGGTCCTTGCCCATTTGGAGCGGCTCTGGTCAGCTGTTTCACCAGTCTTGGGCTGACGCCCTGGCGTTTGAGGTCTGCGACAATCTCGTCGATGGGTGTGTCCACCGGGAGACCGCGGATAACTCTGTGGACGTCGCGGGTTCTCTCCAACTCGAAGGTGAAGTGAGGGATACCCTTGTCCTTAAGGTGGTGGAGGAGGATGTTATAATCTTCGGCCGATTTGGCCTGGAAGATAAGCGGCTCTTGCTCCGCCGCACCGTACACTCCCTCGACAGGGTAGGCATTACCAGCTTAAGAAAGCCGATAGACCCTGTGAAGTCGTCCACGATGATTGGTGGAACGTGTCGCTTTTCGGGGAGAGGTGTTTGGGGTTGGTTGAGATTACGGAGATCTTCTTGTGCCAATTTGGCTAATTCGGCCAGCCGTCTCTTGGTTTTACGTGAGACCACCTCACGAAAGCCGTCTACACCCTGTTGAGGAGAGACCAGATGAAGATGTTCCGTCGTCCATTGCGACGGAAGATCTGCAGGAGTAAACACTGTCACAGTCCTCGGAGTCAGACTCCGGGATTTGGCCTACCCGTGGAACTTGTTCACGTGGGAGGCCCTGGCTGGTGGTAGGTTCGGAAGCCTCGACTCTTCGGCACTTGCCTTTTCCGCTTTCGCGTTGAGTGGCAGGTCGCTTCTTAGCCTCGGCGGAGGTCTTTTTGACAGCACCAGTGGAAGTGCTGGCAACGGGAGTTGCAGACTGGCTGGCAGGCCCCTTTCGGGACTTGCCGGGGGAAGAAGGAGAGCTGGCAGGCCCCATTCGGGACTTGCCGGGGGAAGAAGGAAGAGAAGACATGGTAGGGAAGGTGCAGGGACAGGTACAATACTGCACCCTGGGGTGCAGTATTACACAAACACACCTCGCGTGTTCACCTGCAGGTAGCATGGGCTTAGCAGCGTGCCGAACAGAGGACAGGGCACCTTTTTCAAGATGCGCCTTATCTACCCGAGGGTAGATGGCTAAGCCTTGTTCGGCAACCCGCTACCTGAAATGTAGTCTTCCCTCGTTGCACCAGCTCGCACCCCTCCGAGCGCCGAATCGGTGTTTGAGAAGAAGCAGGAACGAAGCTAAGCGACACCCTACAGTTTGCCAAACTTCTTTCAGATTGCCGCGGATCTATAATCTTTTCCTGAGCTGGACCACTGTTGCCCCTATTATATACGTTATAGAGGGGGTAGGGTATCATGGTGACGTCGAAACGTGTATTTCCGGTGTAATCTTGTTAGTGAAATTTTGGATTGGATACATTACGTCGTTGTTTTGTTATCTAGGATAGAAAGTAAAATAGAATAAATGTAGAAATCTTTTGTAATTTTGAAAATATCTGACAGTAACCGCGTACTGGTTTCATATAATGTTTTAACCATTAAATACCGAAAATGGACTCGCATTTGCCTTCGTTTCTTTGTCTCTCGAGCTGTTTTTCTATTCCCTCTCCCAAAAATGTCCTTTCAGCCTTTAATAATAAGGATTATTTTACAGTGGATGACGTGTGTGTGTGTGCGCGTATGTCGTATGCTAAGAGGATTGCAAACAGGACTTCAATGTCGCCACAAAAGTTCATTTGCTCCAGGTTTTATAGCAAAATGCATTTCGCTGAAACAAATTAATGATCAGGAAAACAGAAACAAGAGAAAAACGCTGATCCTTACCCCTTAACCCAGTTCGTGTGTTGAAAGCACTTCAAACGCTTCACCCCCCCCCCTCCCACCCTCTCTCTCAAACTTCTACTTTTAAAAAAAGCCCCATGTGTTACGGTAAACTTTTCGCGATAATCACAAAGGGCAGCACTGAGGGGGGGGGGGGGTGAGTTTTTTTTTCTAACAGCGATAAATGCTGGGGGTCATCTGAAACTGTCTCGACTGCTTTCTGAGGGTAGAAATTTTTAAAAATACACTGTCACAAAGATTAAATACAAAAGCGGGTAAATTTATTGCATCAGCGGACTTTGCTACTCCTATAGGGTATTTCATAAACCTGAATATCCTGTGGCAAACAGGATAATATACCTTCTGGCACACCCAGAACACGCGACTTTCTCTACTCTTGTACTAACCATTCTTACAAACTCTTATTCCTATATCTTCTTCGTGCTAGTTGAGATAAACATTTGTACAAATTATCTTATTGCTTATTTCCTTGTAGGTACAAGGCGAATATTAGAATACAGTAGGCTTTGTGCGATAGTCGAATCTTATAAATCTTTAAGATCACATTCTCAGACTTAACATATAAAAAAATGAACAACTATGTTCCATTTCACCTAAGTTCTAAGTTTTCCGAAACTCACACACATAACGAGGAATATCTCCGAAATGGTTCACCCTACAAGAAAATTTATTGAGACATAAATTGTGTATTTTAGCAAGATCTACATTTTTTGTATAGTATGATTTGGTCTATATCTAACGGTTTACCAGTTATGCAAAAGTCGTCCAGAGTAAATACGACTACATGGGCTATAGCCAGAAAATTCAAGATATACATTTCATTTGTCATAAAAATATCTCAAATCGTTAGAGCCATTTTCAAGAAAATAAAAACTTTCGAAAAATTTTCCATGTAAAGGGTAGTTAATGGTGGGCCTATTTTCTTCGAAGTCTTTGTGTCGCATCCTTGAAAGGCATTAAGTTTAAATACCAACCTTGGGTTTTAACCTAGTTTTCGTTTTTGAGTTATGCTGTCCACAAGCTGACACACACACACACACACACACACACACACACACACACACACACACACACACACGCGCGCGCGCACACGCACACACACACGGTGTAACTAACATATTTGTTACTTCGGTTACGACTGTTTTTGCAGTCATTTACACAAAATTTAATAACCAATCACAGACTTCCTTGTTCCGATTCCTTTATCTTTGACAATTTCCAGTATGTTTTCTGGAGCCTTCCAAAATAACTGCATCGCACGGCGTTTTCCAAAGCCACCTCTATCACTTTAGTTTCATCATCAGAAGGCTCTGAGATAACACACACTGTATGCATTGTTTGTTCTCAAAAGTCGCTGATATTTTACATTTATGTGCGTTTCACTTGAGACAGTGAAATCAAAGAAATAACCGATGTTTTCTGCAGGTGCAGTAAAAAACAGCGCTGCCATATTTCCCCTACTTTCTCTCTTATTCTCTTATTATAACTGAAATTAACAGCCAGTAAACACAGCGCGAATAACTTTGGAGATAAGTTGGCAACGGAACCAGCAGAGCAACGTTTGTGCGGAAGTTTACAAATCTTGGGTTACACTACGTGAAATATCTCTCTCCTTCAGCCCATGAGGTGGTGAACAGACAGTACTCGAGGGCGGGGATCGAAGCAGCGACCGCCCTAGCGTGGTAACTGCGGTTCTGAAAATGTTTGAACATGGCTTCAATAAATCCTGTTTACTTTGTCCTGGAAGTACTAAAAATGGTTTCCGCTGTGTCAGAAGGTGGTGTTAATGCTCCGCGCGGGAAGACAAATAGATGCACTTAAAGCTGTAACCATGAACGGAGAAAGTGCTAACCATTGTAAGGAGAAGGTGGTTGCCAAATAAATTCGCGATGACCGAATGGATAGGTCCTATAACTCACGAGGGACATTAACGACTTTCCTATTTCCTGTGCCGAGGTGACCATCACTTGCTATTTCCGGTTCCAGTTACGCACTTGTGATTTAAGAATTATGTTGTGGCATTTCTTTATCTTTACTGCTGTGGAATGTCCGTCAGAAAATTTCAAATTTCCGCTTCGTCTACGCTTTTCAAATATTTAAGTTAATTACCTTCTACCCTGAATCATTCTCTCATTCAAGATTTTCTATAGTAAGTAGCGGAAGAATTGTATTTCAAACAAAAATTCGATGTCGGAGTTTCACTGTATATGTTTTTGAGGCCTCTCGAATTAAAAAATAGAATTTTTACAAAGAGGCGTATGCGCGTGCGTACGCACGTGTGCGTGTATGTGTGTGTGTGCACACGTGTGCGTGTATGTGTGCGCAAGTGTGCGTGTATGTGTGTATGTGTGTGTGCGCACGTGTGCGTGTATGAGCGTGCGTACGCACGTGTGCGTGTATGTGTGTGTGCGCACACGTGTACGCGTATGTGTGTGCGCACGTGTGCGTGTATATGTGTATGCGCACGTGTGCGTGTATGTGTGTATGCGCACGTGTGCGTGTAGGAGCGTGTGTGCGCACGTGTGCGTGTATGTGTGTATGCGCACGTGTGCGTATATGTGTATGCGCACGTGTGGGTGTATGTGTGTACGCACGTGTGCGTGTAGGAGCGTGCGTACGCACGTGTGCGTGTATGTGTGTGCGCACGTGTGTGTGCGTGTGTGTGTGTGTGTGTGTGAAGCTAAAGTCAGCCGTATTTTTGCAAAATGAGAGAAGTATTTTGTCACATGGTATTATTCTTTGAGTTTATTTTCGCGAGGAAGTCTGGCCTTCGGTTGCCAGTGTGTCCTTGGATCCAGTAGAATTCGGACGCCTTCTATACAGTTATATCAGTTTTTAAAGGGAAAACAGGACATGATATTTGTGAATTTAATGTTGGAGTGTTACAGGTGATACTGAAAGGGGCGGAGTTGCCATATATTTTACACTCCTCTACATTATATTAGGGACAGGGCTGCCATAGACTTTAAACAAAGTTTAATCTATATTAAGTAGAGCGAGGGAGAGAGAGAGAGGGGGGGGGCGACGCAAGGTCGGGTCGTAATACGAGATAGGCAATTACTGTTTGTAGTGAAGGGGGCCCGGATGGGTCATATGGACCACTCGCTTTGTTCTCAACTGGACTGGTCCGGGTAATTGGAGGATGACATGGGAATTTTGCTACAGATACCTAGCTAGCGAGCTAGCTCACCCTGGGGATCCTTAAAATGGCATCCAAACCTACGAGACATCAACTAATGGCTTTGCGCGGACTGCAACTTTTTGAATTACTATGGCTCCGAGTGAACAGCATGTGCGCACTTCTCTCGGCATTTGTTTTTATGTTCTCGGCCTCACAGCTGTTTGCTATCAAACCCTTTGTGCTTTCGCTTGTTTCACCCAACTGCACAATCCTTTTACTTGCCCTGCCATTTACTCAAGGTACACACACAAAGTACTGTAAAAAGTTCGTATTGGAAAAACTATTAAAGTCCCCCACCCTAAAAAATCGCAAGCGCGTGTCTGTAGGTCACATAAACCTGATGTATTCAACATACGGGGTGTTTAAGTTACGAGTACACTTATTTTGGTGATTCGTATCTTTATATTCTAACAAAACTGACAATTTAACAAATTCCACTTCTGACACCAAAGTTACAAAATGACGCTTTATTACTTTCTCTACTGCGTACAGTAAGTAAAGGAAATATTGGACTCTACCCAGAATTCCGACATCGATATTTAACCGGAAATACGAGGCTCCTGCATCCAAAAAAGCATTTTTAGAAAAAGGTTCGAGTGTGTGTGTATGCGCGTATACGATTTTATCTATCTCTTACGGCTTACCAGTTATAACTGATTTCTAATAAAGGGCATTTTACACGTGTCTTAGTTTTCACGAAAATATTTTAAATATGTAGTATATTAATGAAAATCACTACAGCCATTTTTGTGAAAACTAAAATAATCGAAATATCATGTAGATTGAAGAGGACTTAATCACGCGGGGATTTTCTTAGAAAGTTTCGTGCGATATCGTTTGAAGACCCGGAATGTAAATACCAACTTTGGTACTTAATTTTTGATTAACTTTGTTTCAAGACAACAGTGCCACACTGGTGAACCTTTGGTACCGATTTTTGGGCGGAATACATTACTTCCTCTACATAACGCAGATTATAATGAAAAACAAAGAATATTTCGGAAATTGCTAACATCACCAAAACGTTTACGTTGCATAAATCTAATCTATTAATTTAAATATAAAATATAAATTAATTAGCCTTATAATAATTTAAAATCGCGGCTATAGAGCGACACAATGAAATATTACCGCTTAGCTGGTTGAAATAATTGCAACTATATGCATGGAACCGCATCCACAATACTACGTCGAATTGATTCAGGACTTTCACAAGCTCTAATGACGTCACCACATGAATATTTTACAATAGCCCTTTAAATTATTTACAGTCCGTGGAATTTGCACGGTGCGCACCGCGGGCGAAATATGAAGGTATCTCCTGAAAAGGCTCGAATCAATTATACTTTTGGAATGTTTAAATTTAAAAGTTAAATGAAAGGCGATGAATAATACATAGGTTGGAAAAACCTGGCGAGCGATAGGAAGTGAAACGCTAAGCCCAATTTGTTGCCCCGAATTTCTTCACTTTCTTCAGCCTTTCGCACTTAGGTAAATTTGTGTCTGTCAAAATTGCCTTTTAAAATCATAATTACCTGCTGTAATCATCAGGAATAGAAAAAAAGTCTGAATTGCAACTATACCTACCCCCAATTATTGTCACAAAGGTCGATGTTTCTACCTCTAATGTTAAAGGAATAAACATTTATACAAATGATCGTATTACATATTTCCTTGTAGATACAATGGGAATTGAAAAATCGGATATGTCGAACTCTTACCTATTCTTGTACTAACCATTCCTACAAACTCTTATTCCTATATCTTCTTCATGTTAGCTGAGATAAAGATTTGTACAAATTATCATATTGCTTATTTCCTTGTAGGTACAAGGGGAATATTAGAATACAGTAGACTAGCTAGGCTAGGTCACTATTATACAGGACAAGCAGCTATATATGAAATAGTCCATATAAATATAATTCGACAGTCTGACTCACTCTCACTCTACTTGAGAATTTATCAGTTAGATCACACGTACTATCATATTACTTTTGATAATAGAAGGAGCTAGGCTAGGTCACTATTATACAGGACAAGCAGCTATATATGAAATAGTCCATATAAATATAATTCGACAGTCTGACTCACTCTCACTCTACTTGAGAATTTATCAGTTAGATCACACGTATTATCATATTACTTGTGATAATAGAAGGAGCTAGACTAGGTCACTATTATACAGGACAAGCAGCTATATATGAAATAGTCCATATAAATATAATTCGACAGTCTGACTCACTCTACTTGAGAATTTATCAGTTAGATCACACGTATTATCACATTACTTGTGATAATAGAAGGAGCTAGACTCGGTCACTATTATACAGGACAAGCAGCTATATATGAAATAGTCCATATAAATATAATTCGACAGTCTGACTCACTCTCACTCTACTTGAGAATTTATCAGTTAGATCACACGTATTATCATATTACTTGTGATAATAGAAGGAGCTAGACTTGGTCACTATTATACAGGACAAGCAGCTATATATGAAATAGTACATATAAATATAATTCGACAGTCTGACTCACTCTCACTATACTTGAGAATTTATCAGTTAGATCACACGTATTAGCATATTACTTGTGATAATAGAAGGAGCTAGACTCGGTCACTATTATACAGGACAAGCAGCTATATATGAAATAGTCCATATAAATATAATTCGATAGTCTGACTCACTCTCACTCTACTTGAGAATTTATCAGTTAGATCACACGTATTAGCATATTACTTGTGATAATAGAAGGAGCTAGACTCGGTCACTATTATACAGGACAAGCAGCTATATATGAAATAGTCCATATAAATATAATTCGACAGTCTGACTCACTCTCACTCTACTTGAGAATTTATCAGTTAGATCACACGTATTAGCATATTACTTGTGATAATAGAAGGAGCTAGACTCGGTCACTATTATACAGGACAAGCAGCTATATATGAAATAGTCCATATAAATATAATTCGACAGTCTGACTCACTCTCACTCTACTTGAGAATTTATCAGTTAGATCACACGTATTATCATATTACTTGTGATAATAGAAGGAGCTAGACTAGGTCACTATTATACAGGACAAGCAGCTATATATGAAATAGTTCATATAAATATAATTCGACAGTCTGACTCACTCTCACTCTACTTGAGAATTTATCAGTTAGATCACACGTATTATCATATTACTTGTGATAATAGAAGGAGCTAGGCTAGGTCACTATTATACAGGACAAGCAGCTATATATGAAATAGTCCATATAAATATAATTCGACAGTCTGACTCACTCTCACTCTACTTGCGAGTAGTTTAGGATTATGGTTTTTGACACCGCTTGGCGAGAACAAATGAGGATCGGGTGTGATAGTTCGTTAGCTTTATTGGATGCTGGGTCCAGCGCTTCTCCTCCAACACGGAACTTCACCTAATCCGTTTCTGTCTTGCTTGAGAGTTAATTGGCAGAAACTACCTTGACTTTATGTAACCATGGCAACCACATCTAAAGGCCTAAAAACTGTAATTAAATTAGCAGCCCACAAAGAAGGGCGGGATCATTACACCTTTCAAGTTTTGCCTCAAAAGTTTCACCATCAAAAATGGCAATGTTTAGACACGTTTTAATAAGCTAATAGCCATAAATGCATTTAACAGAAACGCTTTTAGCTAGGTGACAAATCGGTGACATACATGAAGTAGTGTTTTGTTATATTGTTTGGAAAATTAACCATCTCAAACAAAAGGAATCCTTATATTTTTCTAATGGTATGCATATATACAGTCTGTCAGGGGCGTACGATTCAAATATAAGTAATAAAAAAGTTATAGCACTAGTTCATTTATCGTGAAAGCTAAAGAATGTAATTGAACACTATTGAACACACCTCACAGCAGAGTAGAAGTAAAGAGCCAGGAAATATGTTTTGAGACCCCCTGAATCCAAACAAAGCATTTTTACAAAAAGTCCGTGTGTGTGTGTGTGTGTGTATGTGTGTGTCAGTCTGTGGACAGCATAACTCAAAAACTAAAAGTCGGTTAAAAACCAAAGTTGGTATCTAAGCTTAACGTCTTTCAAGGATGTGACACGAAGATTTTGAAGAAAATAGCCCCACCCTAAACCACCCTTTACATGGAAATTTTTTTAGATAATTTTGATTTTCTTGAAAATGGCTCTAACGATTTTGATTAAAATGTCGTATGTTTGAGATACTTTTATGACAAATGAAATGTATATCTTGAATTTTCTGGCTATAGCCCCTGTAGTCGTATTTACTCTGGATGACTTTTGTGTAACTACTAAACCGTAAAAGATAGACAAAATCTTACTACATAAAAAATTTAGATCTTGCTAAAATACACACGTTATGTGTGAATAAATTTTTTTGTAGAGTGAACCATTTCGGGGATATTCCTTGTTATTTGTGTGAGTTTAGGAAAATTTAAAACTTTCGTGAAATGGAATATTGTTGCCCATTTTGCTAGTGTGCAAAGAGAACGGATTCTCAAAGCTTCAAAATATTTGACTGTCGCACAAATTCTACTGTATTCCAATATTCCCCTTGTACCTACAAGGAAATAAGCAATAAGATAATTTGTACAAATGTTTATCTCAACTAACACGAAGAAGATATAGGAATAAGAATGGTTAGTACAAGAGTAGAGAAAGCCATGTGAGTGCCCATTGTTGCTGGGGTATATATCTAACAGAGTAAGTTGTGGCAAACGGCGATGTAACTAATCAGTTGAACTGCAGGTTGCGCAGTAATCACACACAATAATTAATTATTACTGGGCACAGTAGTGCACTGGAAGCCATGTTAATTAATGGAATGGAGTTTTGTGCATTATGCTCCCGGATCACAAATACTTTCTGATGCTGCAGAGGACGAGCAAAATCTGCTCAACGGCACAACCAGTTTACTAATGTATTACACTCATATGACTTTCTCTACTCTTGTACTAACTATACTTACAAACTCTTATTCCTATACCTTCTTCGTATTAGTTGAGATAAACATTTGTACAAATTATCTTATTGCTTATTTCCTTGTAGGTACAAGGGGATTATGGGAGTATAGTAGACTTTGAGTTTAATGTGTTTCAACGATGCGACAGAAAGATTTTGAAGAAAATAGCCCCACCCTAAACTACCCTTTACGTGGAACATTTTTCGAAAATTTTGAATTTCTTGAAAATGGCTATAATGGTTTTGATTAAAATGCCATACGTTTGAGATATTTTGATAACAAATCAAATGTATATCTTGAATTTTCTGGCCATAGCCCCTGTAGTCGTATTTACTCTGGACGACTTTTGCATAACTGATAAAGCGTTAGAAATAGAACAAATCATACTCTACAAAAAATGTAGATCTTGCTAAAATACACAATTTATATCTCAATAAATTTACTTGTAGGGTGAACCATTTCGGAGATATTCCTTGTTATGTGTGTGAGTATCGGAAAACTTATAACCTTTTATGAAATTGAACATCGTTGTTCATTTTTACTTTCTCTACTGGCTAGTAGGGGAAGTATTGTATTCCACCCAAAGATTCGATGTCGAGATTTCACCGGAAATATATGTTGTGAGGCCCCCTGTATTCAAAGAAAACATTTTTAGAAAAAGGTCCGTGTGTGTCTGTGTGTGTCAGTCTGTGGACAGCACAACTCAAAAACGAAAATTAGCTTAAAAACCAAAGTTGATATTTAAGTTTAATATCGTTCAAGGATGTGACACGAAGATTTTGAAGAAAATAGCCCCACCCTAAACTACCCTTAAATGGAACATTTTTCGAAAATTTTCAATTTCTTGAAAATGGCTTTAACGATTTTCATTAAAATGTTATATGTTCGAGATATTTTTATGACAAATAAAATGTATATCTTGAATTTTCTGGCTATAGCCCCTGTAGTCGTATTTACTCTGGACGACTTTTGCATAAGTCATAAACCGTTAGAGATAGACCAAATCATACTATACAAAAAATGTAGATCTTGCTAAAATACACAATTTATGTCTCAATACATTTTCTTGTAGGTTGAACAATTTCGGAGATATTCTTCGTTATTTGTGTGAGTTTCGGAAAACTTAAAACTCTCTTGAAATGGAACATTGTTGTTCATTTTTTATATGTTATGCGTGCAAAGAGAACGGAATCTCAAAGCCAACTGTATTGTAACATTCCCCTTTATATAGGAATAAGAGTTTTTAAGAATGGTTAGTACAAGAGTAGAGAAAGTCATGTGAGTGCAACACATGAGATTTTTAAAGGTTACATCATATATATATATATATATATTCTGTGTCATTGTTTCAAGACCAATGTAACAAAAGTTGAAGGTGCAATCGAATAACAAATACATGATTAATATGTCGGACAAGAGTGTGGAATATTGAGTATTTTACGAATGTTTCGAAGTTGACTTATGCTGGCTTGAATCGATATAGCTGTCATTTTATTTTTTATCACAGTCTCGTACAGAAACCCAAAAACATCGGAACCGCTGCTGATTTTTTTATAAACTTATTAATCAATAATTGCGGTATCAAAAGTAACATTTAGTGAACTGTATAAACCACACGGTGATTGGTGTAAGAATAGAAGGGAGTAGGGCATAGATTTGTTGCATTTTTGCAAATAAAGCAGACAACGAACATGTATGTATATTTCAATCACTGACAAGCCTAACTTGATAATGAATGCATGGTGGAATACAGTAATTTGTGACTTTTCCATGCGGTATTACCCCAAGGTATTATTTGTTTCCAGAAACCGTGCGACTGACAGACATCTAAAACGTTTCTCCTGTCACCGGGGAAATCAGAATTACACTCCACCGAAATGTGTTTTTCTGCTGCCCTCGGAAACAAAAGTTTATCTGCCAATGGAACCTTCAGACTGTTTACAATGCTTGTCTGCCGCAGCTGACCCGGGCCAGCCACTTAGGGCCATTGTTGGCTAATTGGCCCATCATGACGTGTCTTCCAGATGACGTATGTTCGCTGCAAACAACGGCATCTTTTGGAACCACTCGTCATAAGTACAGTTTAAACCACGAGAGAAAATAAAACTATGTCACAAAAATGCACAGACCAAAATTTAAATTTCTGCAAAATTCTGCTAGGCGCACGACAAAGGACAGACGGGGCTGAGCAACTTCACACCAGAATACCAGCCGCGACTGTCCCTCACCACTCATACGAGCAAACACGTGACAATGAGCGCAGCGGACACTGGGAGTTTCGAGACTATTCGAGAAGTGTTCGACAGCCGGTATTTGTAATATATGCAATACAAATTGCTTCTTAATGCGGAATAACTTAGAATAACTTAGAACTACATTAATTAGGTCGACATTTATAATCAGAACTGTTTATGTGCTATGCCTATGTTAGTACTTTCACAGTGTCTGGAACTACTTCCCTCAAAAAAATTTATCCATGACTTTACAAAACCCACAAGAATGACTGAACCACGCAGACCAGATCAGAAATGAGCTCCAGCATCTCGGAGGAAAAGTAGCATATCGTTTCGTACTTGTTGCGAATGTAGTTCTGCAGTTCGCCGCATTCCTCGACGTTAAAATAAAGATTGTACTCACAAGACTTTCACTACTCTTGTACTAACCATTCTTAAAAACTCTTATTCCTATATAAAGGGGAATGTTACAATACAGTTGGCTTTGAGATTCCGTTCTCTTTGCACGCATAACATATAAAAAATGAACAACAATGTTCCATTTCAAGAGAGTTTTAAGTTTTCCGAAACTCACACAAATAACGAAGAATATCTCCGAAATTGTTCAACCTACAAGAAAATGTATTGAGACATAAATTGTGTATTTTAGCAAGATCTACATTTTTTGTATAGTATGATTTGTTCTATCTCTAACGGTTTACCAGTAATGCAAAAGTCGTCCAGAATAAATACGACTACAGGGGCTATAGCCAGAAAATTCAAGATATACATTTCATTTGTCATAAAAATATGTCAAACATATGACATTTTAATCAAAATCGTTAGAGCCGTTTTCAAGAAAATAAAAATTTTCGAAAAATTTTCCATGTAAAGGGTTGTTTACGGTGGGGCTATTTTCTTCAAAATCTTCGTGTCACATCCTTGAAAGAGATTAAACTTAAATACCAACTTTAGTTTTTAACCGACTTTTCGTTTTTGAGTTATGCTGTCCACAGTCTGACAGACTGACATAGGTACACACACGGACCTTTTTCTAAAAATGCTTTTTTTTTGGATTCAGGGGCCTCAAAACATATATTTCCGGTGAAATCTCGACATCGAATTTTTGGGGGAATGCAATACTTCCCCTACTTAACAGTAGAGAAAATAAAAAGGTGTGTGTGTGTGTGTGTGTGTGTGTGTGTGTGTGTGTGTGTGTGTGTGTGTGTGTGTGTGTGTGTGTGTGTGTGTGGATGGCACAACTCAAAAACGAAAAATAGGTTAAAGGCCAAAGCTGGTATTTAAGTTTAATGTCTTTTAAGGATGCGACACGTAGATTTTGAAGAAAATAGCCCCACCCTAAACTACCCTTTACATAGAAAAGTTTCCGAAAATTTTGAGTTTCTTGAAAATGGCTCTAACGATCAAATGACAAATGAAATGTATATCTTGAATTTTCTGGTTATAGCCCCTGTAGTCGTATTTACTCTGGACGAGTTTGTATAAGTGGTAAGGCGTTACACATAGACCAAATCATGCTACACAAAAATATAGATGTTGCTAAAATACACAATTTATGTCTGAATAAACTTTCGTGTAGAGTGAACCATTTCGGAGATATTCCATGTTATGTGTGTGAGTTTCAGAAAACTTAGAACTTTCGTGAAATGGATTTTAAATGTTAAGTGTGCAAAGAGAACGGAATCTCAAAGCTTTTAAACATTTGACTATCGCTCATATTCCCCTTGCACCTACAAGGAAATAGGCAATAAGATAATTTGTACAAATATTTACCTCAACTAACACGAAGAAGATATAGGAATAAGAGTTTGTAAGAATGGTTAGTACAAGAGTAGAGAAAGTCGTGTGAGTGTAAGACAGCAGATTTTTTTTTTTTTAATTCAGGGGGTCTCAAAACATATATTTCCGGTGAAATCTCGACATCGAATTTTTGGGTGGAATACAATACTTCCTGTACTTACCAGTAGAGACAGTAGAAATGAATATCACGCAATTTATGTTTGTAGAGTGAAATATTTCTGAGATATTCCTTGTTATTTGTGTAAGTTTTGGAAAAGAAAGTTTTATGAAGCGAAAGATAGTTACAAAAGGCAGTTACGGCGAGAGGGTTTCGTGTCACATTCTTGTTGAACTTGTGGAAGAGTTTAACTCGTTCTGCCATTTAACCATTCTGATACAATTAAGAAGTAGAGAACTCATGTAAGGATTTCCATTTACGAAGTTAATGTGGATGATGATGATAATAATTAGTGAGGCCAGACTCGCTTTCTCATGTTTATAGGGAACTGTTTCGAGCATGTGAAGAAGCAAAAAGGTCTTTAATTAACTAGAAAGATACTGAGGGAAGCTCTTGCTAAATTAATGAAAGGCAAGTTGGTAATTATTAAGATCGAATGAAAACAGCAGGAGTGAGTTGGTTTCCCTTTGTTCTTATTATAACAATCAAAGGAAAGATAAGAAACTTGCTCCCTTTAAGCTTAAAAAGCATCAAAACTTTTATTCAACTCTTCTCCGCGTGTTTTCCTAGCCTTTTACTTTTAATGAAGAGCAGATTCTAAAGGCCTTCTTCCCTTCCCTTATGAAGCAAACCACTTTATTTTTACCACATTCTTTTACTAATGTTTATTCAGCAACATTATATGTCATAACTTAGAGTGCTTTAGCGAATGTTTGCTAGTTTATTTGTCAAAGTAAATAACATTATTTCAAGCAAAACAAATCCTAGAGAGAATCAGGTGAAAAGTAACTGCCTGGATATTGTACATATAACGATATGAAATTGTATATGAATACAAGTGAAATTCCCGACGAGGTTTAACCATCTATCCCTACTTTTAAAAATCTGACGCTAACCATTCTTACAAACTCTTATTCCTATATCTTCTTTGTGTTAGTTAAGATAAACATTTGTACAAATTATCTTATTGCTTATTTCCTTATAAGTACAAGGTGAATATTACAATACAGTAGGCTTTGTGTGACAGTCAAATCATTTTGACCTTTGAGATTCCGTTCTCTTTGCACGATTAACATATAAACAAAATCAACAACGTTGTTGCATTTCGCTAGAGTATTAAGTTTTCCGAAACTCACACACATACCAAGGAATATCTCCGAAACGGTTCACCCTACAAGAAAATTTATTGAGATATAAATTGTGTATTTTAGCAAGATCTACATTTTTTGCATAGTAAGATTTGGTCTAACTCTAACGGTTTACCAGTTATGCAAAATTCCTCCAGAGTAAATACGACTACAGGGGCTATAGCCAGAAAATTCAAGATATACATTTCATTTGTCATAAAAATATCTCAAACATATGACATTTTAATCAAAATCGTTAGAGCCATTTTCAAGAAAATCAAAATTTTCGAAAAATTTTCATGTAAAGGGTAGTTTAGGCTGGGGCTATTTTCTTCAAAATCTGCCTGTCGCATCCTTGAAGGACAAACTTAAATACCAACTTTGGTTTTTAACCGACTTTTCGTTTTTGAGTTATGCTGTCCACAGACTGACAGACACACACACGTACCATTTTCTAAAAATTATTTTTTTAGATTCAGGGGGCCTCAAAACATATATTTCCGGAGAAATCTCGACATCGCATTTTTTGAGTGGAATACAATACTTCCCCTATTTACCAGTAGAGAAAGTAAAAATGAACAACGATGTTCCAAGTCACGAAGTTTTCCGAAACTCACACATATAGCAAGGAATATCTCCGAAATGGTTCACCCTACAAGAAAATTTATTGAGACATAAATTGTGTATTTTAGCAAGATCTACATTTTTTGTATAGTAAGATTTGGTCTAACTCTAATGGTTTACCAGTTATGCAAAATTCGTCCAAAGTAAATACGACTACAGGGGCTATAGCCAGAAAATTCAAGATATACATTTCATTTGTCATAAAAATATCTCAAACATGTGACGTTTTAATCAAAATCGTTAGTGCCATTTTCAAGAAAATCAAAATTTTTGAAAAATCTTCCATGTTAAGGTTAGTTCAGGGTGGGGCTATTTTCACCCGAGTTTTCGGTTTTGAACTATGCTGTCCACAGACTGACACAGACACACACACGAATATTTTTCTAAGGCTTTTTTTTTTTTTTTTTTTTTTTTTTTTTTTGGATTCAGGTGGTCCCAAAACATATATTTCCGGTGAAATCTCGACATCGAATTTTTGGGTGGAATACAATACTTCCCCTACTTACCAGGAGAGAAAGTAAAAATACTACTTAACAGGTTTAAACAGATAATTAAATCAGGTACGGGCACGAGAGGAGAGGTAGCGATTGAACTTGCCACATTCACGAAATACAATAGCTTATAATAAACAAACTAATAAGAAACTAAACCAATAAAAAGTAGAATCATATCGTCTCTTTTGAAATTGCAAGTATTTAAGTTTGTCTTTCAAGGATGCGATATGAAGATTTTGAAGAAAATTCCCCCATCCTAAACTACCCTTTACATGGAAAATTTTTCGACAATTTGGATTAGCTCTAACAATTTTCAGTAAAACGTTATATGTTTAAGATATTTTTATGACAAATCAAATGTATATTTGAATTTTCTAGCTATAGCCTATGTGGTCCTGTTTACTCTGGGGCAACCCTCGTGGTTAACTATTTGCAATAACGTAATGTAATTGTAAGTAAAATATTACAATGTTAATTATCACTTTTTGTTCATTATCACATAAATAATATTTGTTCCACATAAAGCGTTTGTAATTAGAACAAATATTTCTAGAAACGAACGCCAGGTGTTTGTGCTTGCCACGTTTTTACCCGCTTCATTTTCAACTGCATGTATTTATTCCATTACAGAGTTTATTCAGTGGGTTTTCCTTTTGTGAACAATTATTATAGCTTTAAAGCAATAGTTCGTACTTTACAAGCATTTTAATGAAGTAAAAAGGATAGAAAAAACAGCAAGTTGTATAAACATTGAGTTAGTTATTAATTTAACGTAACAATTTTATTTGTAAACAGTACATAGAAGTTCTCGAGGGGTAGCTTTAATAGCGGTGTATATTTTCTTCAATACAGTGTGGTTCTGAGATTTTTATGAATATAATTTTAGGGGTTGCTTGTGCCGTTTACTGAACAAGCGCTGCTTTAAGTGTGTTTACAATCCTATATGAACTCTTACCTTCTAAAAGATTATGTAAGTGTCGAACTTCCTGGATTATACAGACATTTTATCTGGTAACTACTTTCCGACTGATGCGAGTAATTTTTTTCACTCTAATGTTACTGATTTTATTTGTAATGTGTGCAGATTTGTTCTTTCAGTGTACGCCACAGGTAAGAACCATACATTGTTAGATCTTGTGTGCAGAAGAAACTTGCTTGTTGTGCTAATTTTGGTCGTGATTTACTGTCCAATATTCGCACTAATGAGCAACGAGCATGTAGTTTAAAATTGATTTATCAGTGCTCGGGAAGGTGACGAATAGCTGAACAAATGCATCGCCTACCGAGAAAACATTTGAAAAGAGGAGATGCACAATATGTTTTCATTATCTGACGACAGATGGTACAACGTTGATTATTGCCGAGTATTTTTAATTTTTATTAATTTTAGACTTAAGGTGAAAGTTTTGTGTCGTGGTATTCAATATTCAATCCGGTATTTACATTAGCGACTAAAAATTCAGGGATTTGAACACGAAATCTCCAAAAAGAACAGTTGAAACCGCGATTGAAAGAGGAGAATCGGCTACAAAGAGAGCGAAGGCAGCGTGAATTTTTCCTTTTTTGGGATGGTGCACGCGGTAGGAATGCAAACGTTCTCTATTCCTACCTATCGGCAGTCAACGAACACCCAATCCCGGTAGACTCCAATGTTGAACTGCCAGTGCTGGTAAACCCAGACTGCCGTCCTAGACCTCAAGCCAGTCATTTGCCTCCCAAATTCAAAGTCTCAAATGAAGGTGTCATCACACCCATACTTCAGCATCTACCACGAAAAGCCGTTATTCACTTGACGAGGCTTGCCTGCATCTTCGTCAGTTTCCAACCTGTTCGAAGCTAGTTGGCAATCTGAACCTTGGCCAGAACCCAATATTCCCTTTCACTTAACGTTCTTTGAACAACTGCTTCTGTCCCACCTAACTCCTTGATTAGAAGAAAGGCAAGTCCTCCTGGATCATCATTTTGGTTTCCGTCGTGGTCACTCCACAACCCTACAACTGCTGCGTCTGGTTGAGAAGGCCTCCAGGAAAACCTCAAAACAGTCGCAGTACTCCTTGATGTGGATAAGGCCTCTGCAACAACATGACACCAGAGCCTATTGCAGAAACTCAGAGAGGGACATCTCCCTCCCCCATAACCCTCCGGGATCCACAGTCAGACCGATAGAGGCTGGAGTTCCGGAAGGCACCGTTGTTCTTCGCTGCCTACATGTCTAACTTCAGCACGTTACGTGGCAGTATGGCGATCATTTCCTCGTACAAAACCTTCGCTACAGCAACCTCCACTGCAGAGAATAAACATTTCCATGCAGAATCTATGTTAGTGCTTTTTGAACACTACACAGTCTATCATAATTAAACTTTCACCATCTGATGTGTTGCACTCACATGACTTTCTCTATTCTTGTACTAACCATTCTTACAAACTCTTATTCCTATATCTTCTTCGTGTTAGTTGAGATAAACATTTGTACAAATTACCTTATTGCTTATTTCCTTGTAGGTGCAAGGAGACTATTAGAATACAATAGGCTTTGTGCGATAGTCAAATGTATTAAAGCTTTGAGATTCCGTTCTCTTTGCACGCTTAACATATAAAGAAATGTACAAGGAAAGTTAAGTTATCCGAAACTCACACACATAACAAGGAATATCTCCGAAATAATTCACCCTACAAGAAAATTTATTCAGACATAAATTGTGTATTTTAGCAAGGTCTACATTTTTTGTTGGTCTATCTCTAACGGTTTACCAGTTATACAAAAGTCGTCCAGAGTAAATACGACTACAGGGGCTATAGCCAGAAAATTCAAGATATCCATTTCATTTACCATAAAAATATCTCAAACATATGACATTTTAATCAAAATCGCTAGCGCCATTTTCAAGAAAATCAAAATTTTCGAAAAATGTTCCATGTAAAGGGTAGTTTACGATGGGGCTATTTTCTTCAAGATCTTCGTGTTGCATCCTTGAAAGACTTTAAACTTAAATACCAGCTTTGGTTTTTAACCGATTTTTAGTTTTTGAGTTATGTTGTCTACAGACTGTAGTTGTGTTAGAATTGCCAGCGTGAAGTGTCTATTTCCTGTTCGATCGAAGGAGGCCATTACTAGCAATTGAAACCAGCACGTCTTAAGGGAATTGTGACCACTTTGGAGGGCGGCGCGATAAACTGCTTGTTTTGTAGCCATCCTCGCTATATTCATGTCGGGTGTGGCGAATCTACCTCTCAGGTGGGATATGACCACAAACTTGTCCCTTTCTTTAACTCCATGTAAGTTTGGAGCAAGTCACACTTTTATTGTGGCTTCACGGAGAGACAGAGATAAATGTTCCGTACCAGCAAGTCCCCAGATGAGAAACTTCCTGGGAATCTTACCCACAGTTTCAGCACTCACGTTCAACAAGGAGCAATACTGAGACCATATATTGCCTCCTTCACTTCTTCCCGCCTCTGAAATTTACTGCGAGTTTACATATTCCATGACTTCAAGAAATTGTGTGCCTGAAATTTCATGAAAGTCCTGAAAAAACAACTCCTTTTTATTTTCTCTACTACGTTTAGTATAGAGGAACTATTGCCATCAGTCCAAAATTCCGACGTCGAGGTTTCACTACAAATATGTTTTGAGGCCCCATGAATCCAAAAAAGAAAATCAATTTTGAAAATAGTCCCTGTGTGTCTGTGTGTGTGTGTGTGTGTGTGTGTGTGTGTGTGTGTGTGTGTGTGTGTGTCTGTACAGCACAACTCAAAAACGAAAAGTCACTAAGATTTTGAAAAAAAAAATAATAAATAAAAAACTTCCTCCACCCTAGACAACACTTTACATAGAAAATCTTTCAAAAAACTTTATTTTCTCGAAAATGGATAACGATTTTGTTTAAAATGATATTTTTACGAAAAAATGAACAGCATATTTTGAATTTTCTTGCTATACACCTGTACTCGTATTTACTCTGGACAATTCTTGCATAACTGGTAAACCGTTAGAGATAGACCACATCTTACTATACAAAAAATGTAGATCTTGCTATAACACTAATTATCTCCATATAATTTTTTCTAAAGTGAACCACTTCGGAGATATTCCTTATTTGTGTGAGTTTTGGAAAACTTTGACAATTGGAACATCGTTATTCACTTTTTATATCTTATCCATGCAAAGAGAACAGAATTTGAAAGCTTTCAAAGATTTGACTATCGCTCAAAGTCTACTGTGTTATATATTCCCCTTGTACCTATAGGAAAATAAGCAATAAGATAATTTGTAGAAATGTTTATCTCAACTAACATGAGGAAGATATAGGAATATGAGTTTGTAAGAATGGTTAGTAGAAGAGTAGAGAAACTTATGTGAGTGCAGCACATCGGATTTCTCTAACTTCTGTCTGTTAATTATTCGATTAAACACAGGCAATTAATATGATTGTTAATCTCTGTTTCTACTACTCAATTCCGTACCTATTTGTTTTAGTGCTCATTGTTGGTGTTTTTGAGAAACAATGAAATATCAGGATAGTCATAAAGTACTGCCCCGTCGGTGTAATGTGACTTTGGATTCAGGGGTCTCAAAACATATTTTCGGTGAATTCTCGACATTGAGTTTTTGTGTAAGCAACGTTAAATATTAACTTTATAAGCATGGCAATTTTAACTTAAATTTGTTTTAAGGGTTGCTCAGATATTTTGTTACCAATGGTGGGTGGCTTAGTTGGTTAAAGGTCGCGGGTTCAAATCCGGTAATATTGAAGTCTTGTGAGCTGCCAATAAGCTGAGAACATAGCGAATGCATCTGAAACGCTATGCCATGTGTACATTTACGATATTGCTTGTATTTAGCGTACGGGAAATAATCTCAAAACTGGAATGTAAACACGCTTCGAGGGCCCACAAGGGCTCAAGTGCCCCCACCGGAATATTTCATGCGCTGCTCTCTTGTTCACAGAAAAGATGGATCCCAAAGCTTTGTTAAAAAGAGCGCATGCGCCTGATAATCAAGTCTGTTGCTTTGTGCTATAGTATTTACCTAGGGTAAGTCGTGTGTTGTTTCAAAATAAATATGTGTATGTGTGTGTGTTTGTGTGTGTTTGTGTGTGTTTGGGCTGGTCTTTGTATTGGGGTCACGAGCGGGTCCAATCTCCGTTCCTTCATTACTCCGCTGGCTGCGAGGGTGGGAGGGAGCGAGGGTTGCTCAATACACCTTATTGTACTCCGTGACTAGCCTAACTTGCAGATCGCCGCCGCTAAAAACTCTCCGACCGTATTGTCTTGCATTCCGAATTAATGAAAATTGGCATGCGCACGGCATCTTCCGCAAACTTCAATCAATGTATTGAGTTATTGCAGTTTTCCTTTGGAGCAGCATTCCCTTGTGAATTTACAAGAAACTGTCGTATGTCGCAGGAAACCTGGAAGTACAGCTACGAACAAAAGAACATCTTGTGTTGCTCTCACATGACTTTCTCTACTCTTGTACTAACCATTCTTGCAATTTCTTGTTCCTGTGTTAATTTATACAGAGGTTTATCTTAACCAGGGCTGGCTGGTAGAGTACTTGCCTGCCGTGCAAGGGGTCCCGGGTTCGATTCCCGGCAGGGGGTAGGAATTTTTTTTTTCCAGTCAAGATTATTCCTCGTCCTTCCCTGAGTCTGTAGGTATAATGGTGGCGCCGTGGCTGAGTGGTTAGACCGCTCGCCTACCTATTCATAGTGGACGAAGCGGCGTCTGGACGGGGTTTCTCCGGTTTCCCCCGCCATTATCACACTTCCAATCATCCATGTCACCTGCATTTCATATCATCCTCTTCCTCTCTCTCATACCTGGTGCTTGGCTAACCACTTGCTTCCAGGTCTTCACTCTGTCTGGTCCAGAGGTTCCTCTGCTCTCCGACAGGCGTGTGACCCTAGGCACTGGCTTGTAAGACCTAGGAGATGTAAGTCCTACATAAGGAAAAGAAGAAATAGTTTATCTGAACTTTCTTCTTACTTATTTCTTTGTAGGTACAAGGGCAATATGGGAATATAGTAGGCTTTAGCGATAGTAAAATCTTTTAAAGCTTTGAAATTTCGTTCTCTTTGCACGACCAAGACATAAATTGGAAATAAATCTACATTTTGTGTATAGTCATATTTTGCCTATCTCTTAGGGTTTACCAGTTATGCAAAAGTCATCCAGAGTAAACAGGACTACATAGGCTATAGCCAGAAAATTCAAAATATACACTATATTTCTCATAGAAATATCTTAAATATATAGCATTTTAATCAAAATTGTTAGACCCATTTTCGAAAAAATCAAAATTGTCGAAAAATTTTGTATGTAAAGAGTAGTTAAGGGTGGAGCTACTTTCTTCAAAATATTTGTGTCTCACCCTTGCGTTATTTCATACCATGGTTTCCTTTTCATCATTTCCTTATAATCTCTCACGTGGTGCAGTTCCAAGCACGATTTTGTTTTCTTTACATCGAGCCACCCCATGACCTGTCCAACACGAACCGCACGGTTTTATGAGCATATTTTCTTCCCATATATCCCAATACAACTCAGCGGGGTTTTCAGCTAACGTATTATCTATTGATAACGTCATATCTAACAAATATCACTAATAACCAAGCCATTTTGTTAAATAATAGCTCACAAATCGCCAAAATAATGGAGCAAGATAAAATATAATTGCAGAACTTGTGAAATATATACGTTATGCGATAAAATAAACATCCATGAAAATGCCTTTTATTAGTCGTTCTAATTCATATCCATTTCATGAGTTACTGCCACTATGAATAAATTTAAGGGAAAACGTGCGTAATATTTCACTCTAGTGCGGCGCTGATTACACAGTGTAGTTCACATAGAAGCCAAGTTAATACCAATCTCAGTACACACTTAGGCAAATGTTGGGGCCACGGTTTGATAATTTTACCGGACCATGTCGTTACAACATTGTCAGCGTAATAATTAAAGTTAACAATTGTCTGCTCGAATTAACAATGTCTAGATGATTCTTGTAGATCACCCTATCTGCGTAGCTGCAGCAATGAATATTCTTATCTCAGGGTATGCGTAGGTTTTGCGAAAGATGATACTGGTTTTTACACAATCAGAGATCACAGATATACCGCCCACTGTGTAGTTGTGGAACTATAGCTCAACAATCCGCACTCAATATATATATTAAACTTTTAAACCATGGTACGAGACTAAACATGCATATTTTAATTGATGTGTATACTCCGAATTTCCGGTCCAAAGTGCAAAAGTCATTTCCGGTCCAAAGCCTACCAGCCACCACTGCATACCCTGCCTCTTTCTGTGTTGTGTTTAACACCCACTTTTACTACTACGGCACCGCAGGCGGTGACACTGATGATACATGGAATGAAGATGGAGCACCGGAGGAATGAGACGGCGAAGGAAACCGGAGAACCCTGAAGAAACTCGAACCAGCGCCGTGATTGCATAAAATTTTCTAGGTACTAACATTAATTTTGTGGGAATGTCCTCAGAAGACCGACCTCTTCATTCTGGATTATTTATATATGTTTTGAGGCCCCCTGAATCCAGAATAAGCATTTTTAGAAAAAGGTCCGTCTGTGAGTGTCTGTGTCAGTCTGTGGACAGCAAAACCCAAGAACGAAAATTCGATTAAAAGCTGAACATTGTATTTAGATTCGACACGAAGATTTTGAAGAAAATTGCTCTACCCTAAACTACCTTTTACATGGAAAATATTTCGGAAATGTTGATTTTATTGAAAATGGATCTTACGATTTTGATTAAAATGTCATATCTTTGAGATAGTTTTATGAAAATATAGCCAATGTAGTTGTATTCACTCTGGATGACTTTTGCATAACTGGTAAACCGTTAGAAATAGACAAAATCTTACTGCACAAAAAATGTAGATCTTGCTAAAATACATAATTTATGTCTGAATAAATGTTTTTGTAGAGTGAACCATTTCGGAGATATTCCTTGTTATATGTGTCAGTTTTGTAAAACAAAACTTTCGTGAAATGGAACATTGTTGTTCATTTTTTTTATGCTAAGTGTGTAAAGAGAACGGGATCCCAAAGCTGTATTCTAACATTCCCCATGTACCTACAAGGAAATAAGCAATAAGATAATTTGTACAAATGTTTATCTTAACTAACACGAAGAAGATATAGGAATAAGAGTTTGCGTATTAAATTTTGCGCTATGCTCGTGGAATTTTTCCAGCATCTGCTCCAAGTACGTGACTTAAATCTGAGACTTTACCTACTTTCAAAATCTGGAATTCTTTTAGGTTTAAAAAATTAAGCACACAAACAATTAGAGAAAGATAGTAAAACAATTTAAATACACAAAAAATTAAATGTAACCGGGAGTTTAAGCCTCGTTAATAATACCGGCCCTACATTAGAGAGGTTGGTAGTCCTGGGATTCCGATATGACCAATCAGCCGCGCAGAGCTTTCCTGTGGAGAGCAATAAATTGTCGAATGATTCACGAGACACAGAATGAAATAAATATCAGAAAGCCATTAGGAACGAGATCATCTTCTTTACGAGTCGGAGAACTTGCTATGTGTCAAAGATTTCAACGTAGCTCTGGGTCACTTCAGGGGCACTTGTGTGACGTCATTAGTTCTCCCTTTCTACTGTATTAGCGGGGAGATACTTCTCCTCGTGTGAGTGGTGGAGGAAAATGAGGGAGAAATGAGGTGAAAAGCCTGCAAGGGTGTTAAAGAAATGACGGTCTTAGAAGAAAAACTTCCTAACACACATTTACTTCATTTAGCTGACTGAAAAAGATTATATAGTATTTCTCTACCAATGACAGTCATGTAGTTCACTTATAGCATAAAGCCTGGGTAATCTACAAAACAATTATAATTAGTTGTATGTTTTAACAAGATTTACATGTTTTCTATAGTAAGATTTGGTCCATCTCTTACGGTTTACCAATTATTCAAAAGTCATCCAGAGTAAACAGGACCTACATAGGCTATAGCCAGAAAATTCAAGATATACATTTCATTTGTGATAAAAAAAAACTCAAACATATGGCATTTTAATCAAAATCGTTAGATCCATTTTCAAGAAAATCAACATGTAAGAAAAATTTTCCATGTAAAGGGTAGTTTAGGATGGAGCAATTTTCTTCAAAATCTTCGTGTCGCATCCTTGAATGACATTAAACTTAAATACCAACTTTAGTCTTTAACGGACTTTTCGTTTCATTTATGACACACACACCCACACACACGGACCTTTTTCTAAAAATCTTTTTTTTTTATTCAGGGGGCCTCAAAACATTCCCGCTCAAATCGAATTTTTGTGTGGAATACAATACTTACAGTACTTACTTTACTATACGCAGTAGGGACAGTAAAAAATTAAAAAAAAAACACTTTTATAACAAACTAAAAAGTAGAAAATAATTTTTTAAGTATGAAGAGCTTGTTCTATAGTGAAATACAGGCAAATAGTTAATTGTAATTCAAAATTTTGTAATACATTTAAAAGAAAAATTAATTTTATTAACAATACAATAATTATTATTGTGAGAAGTTGGGGTGCTTTTTAGATACTTTTATCATATCTTTACTTTTATAAATAGCTACCAAACTATTTATAACATATCAGTCAGTGTGAGTCAGTGGGGGTCAGTGTCAGTCTGAGTCAGTGTGAGTCATTGTCAGTCAGTGTCAGTCAGTGTCAGTCAGTGTGAGTAGGTGTCAGTCAGTGTCAGTCACTGAGTCACTGTCAGTCAGTGTGAGTCAGTATGAGTCAGTGTCAGTCAGTATGAGTCAGCATCAGTCAGTGTCACTGTCAGTCAGTGTCAGACAGTATGAGTCAGTGTCAGTCAGTATGAGTCAGTGTCAGTCAGTATGAGTCAGTGTCAGCCAGTGTCAGTCAGTGTGAGTGAATGTCAGTCAGTAGGAGTCAGTGTCAGTCAATGAGTCAGTGTCAGTCAGTCAGTGAAAGTGTCAGTCAATATGAGTCAGTATGAGTCGATATGAGTCAGTGTCAGTCAGTATCAGTCAGTGAGAGTCAGTGTCAGTCAGTGTCAGTCAGTGTGAGTCAGTGTCAGTCTGCGCCAGTATCAGTCAGTGTGAGTCAATGTTAGTCAGTGCGAGTCAGTGGCAGTCAGTGTGAGTCATTGTGAGTCAGTGTCAGTGTTAGCGGAATTTAAGGGCCCGGTCGAGAAGTAAGAACTAGGGATAACTAAGCTTTAGGAGCGCTGGTTTATTTGAGCAACATTTTATTAATTTCGTTCACCGTTCTGTTCTATTTGCCGTACCGGGAAGTAGGTACATTAAACATTAACAACAAGTGTATTGTTTCAAGAGCTGAATGCCAGTGCATCAAGCAACATCTAAACAGAACAAAACCCAGACGTGAAGCAAGCGTTTGCATTATACAGGATTGCCATTTTGTTTATTTCCAAGCACCAGACCAATTCCCATTAACCCAATTTCTACAAGCGCGACTTTATCTGGAGACATCTTTCCTAATTAAAACTCTACAAGTGTGACTACCCAATGCCCAACAAGAGACTATATTGCCACTTCGGACGTAGAGAGACTATCACTACGTTTACATGGGAAATTTAAATCGATGTGAGTTCTAATTTCGGGATGAATACTGCATGACTGAGATCGAACTAAATCCTTGGTTACGTTCTTCTTAGAAGTGAGGTCGGATCGAGATTGTGTTACAAGCATCTACCAGATTCAAATCGATTTGAATCCATATGTACGCTTCTCTTTTTTTTATAATCTCACAAAATATCCTTCTAAAAACATTCACTAACCTCAAATCCCACTTAAAAACCTGTAGAAAACATTTTATAGGTTTCCAACATAAACCATGTGATCAACATAAAAGCCTCAATTATTTATGCTTGAGCCTTGAATGTCCAAATCGATTTCATTCCGGATTGGATTTAACATGGAAACGCTGTTCACATTGAGTTTGGGATTGGACTCAAATCGATCTCAATCCACACTGAATTCAACATGCAAACGTGGATCGTATTGGGTATGGGATTGCTCTCAAATCGATCTCATTCCAGATTGAATTCAACATGGAAACGTGGATCGTATTGGGAATGGCATTGGACTCAAATAGTTCTCATTCCAGATTGAATTCAACATGGAAACGTGGATTGTATTGGGAATGGCATTGTACTCAAATAGCTCTCATTCCAGATTGAATTCAACATGGAAACGTGGATCGTCTTAGGTATGGGATTGGACTCAAATAGATCTCATTCTCGATTGAATTCAACATGAATACGCGGATCGTATTGGGAATGGCATTGGACTCAAATAGTTCTCATTCTCGATTGAATTCAACATGGAAACGTGGATCTTCTTGGATATGGAATTGGACTAAAATCGATCTCATTCCAGATTGAATTCAACATGGAAACGTGGATCGTCTTAGGTATGGGATTGGACTCAAATAGCTCTCATTCTCGATTGAATTCAACATGGAAACGTGGATCGTCTTAGGTATGGGGTTGGACTCAAATAGATCTCATTCTCGATTGAATTCAACATGGAAACGTGGATCGTCTTAGGTATGGGATTGGACTCAAATAGATCTCATTCTCGATTGAATTCAGCATGAAAACGCGGATCGTATTGGGAATGGCATTGGACTCAAATCGATGTCATTCTGGATTGAATTCAACATGGAAGCGTGGATCGTCTTGGGTATGGGATTGGACTCAAATCGATCTCATTCTGGATTGAATTCAAGATGAAAATTCGGATCGTGTTGCGAATGGGATTGAACTCAAATCAATTGCAATTCATCATGGAAGCAATCAAACTAAAATATTATTTGAGTGTTGGTTCCCTTAAAGCCTGATGTAAAGCGGTGGAAGATGAAATGTTGAGCGTGGAAACAACAGCGATACCGCCCGCCACTGTCAAGTTTCAAGTTGAAGTTGGAATGAAAGTTGAACTAATTACAAATAGGATGTAGGTGCGTTGTTTCACTGTGCAACTTGGTCTGACGAAGAGAAACGGGATGGAGGTCAAGAGGTCCACAAGCAACGAAGTAAAGATAAGAAGGGAAAGAAAGAATGATGAGGAAGAAGACTCTGAGAGAGTGATGAGAGAGTGAGATAGGAAGGTTGGTCCAAGAGGGCGGCGGAGGGGGGGGGGGGGGATGACGGAGACTGATTAGCGGTTCTGAAGGAAAGACTCGCTTCTAAATGCTATGTACTAAATTCCACTAGAACAGTTGCGGAATGGAAACCCCCCCCCCCCCAAAAAAAAAGGTATAATTCTTGCCAGCCCCAAAATTATGAGCTGCTACCACGCTACAGAGATTTTCGTGTTTGTAGCCGGGATTTGTCTTCTCTCTTTCTCCAACAACAGTCCTCAGATATCAGCCAGATGCTGCGAAGAAAAATCGCCACTCCACTTTGAGAAAGGTTCTACTAGACGAAATACAAAATATCACGACCTTATATCAAGTAAACAAACCATCTGCTCCAGGACTGAAGTGACGCGCTAGACTCGGCTTCGACTTCTGCTGGGACACCTGGCACGGGGTACACTCAGCCTCGTTCGGTCCCTGAGTAGTCACGTGACTACTCAATGATCACCTCCTCTGCCTTGTTTAAACTACGATCAGGTTTGAGACTAGCTGCACTATCCAACAACAGCTTTCCTAATTTGACGTCATCGAGCCGCTATTCAAATGTCAAATATGCCTGACACTCGCTTCAGTGAAGCATCTAATGCTCAAACATATGCAATAATTCGAAGAGTGGAACCCCAGAACACAGGGTACAACAGAAAATGTTTAGAATCGGTTTAACAAAATGTTTATTGAATGAAATTATAAATAAAAAGCAGATACTCCAACTAATTAAACTCTTAACATCCATTAAAAAATTGGACCAACAATATGAGGGTATTTATTAACGCTACATGTTCGTTTTTACAGGTTAGTAATCAAAATACAAGATATAAATAATATTTATCATCCTTTAACAGTTCACCGAACTGAAAAATGCGATTTCCTAACCTTTCCAGCAACTAAATGAATGTGTACCAAATTTCATTCCAATATATACTAACCCTACCCCTGATATGTTAATTTATATCAGTTTTATTGGGTATAAACAAAATATATCTTCAGATGTTGAAGAACACAGCTTTTTTTAAAAAAGTTTTATCTCTTATTACATTTGTAACAACTGAAAGTAAGGAAATTTTGATATAGTGAAGTTTTTTTTAAAATTTTTTTAATACTCCAAAATTTAAAACTGACATAAAACAGTGCATTATTATACTATTTTGTTAAAAAAAGGAATAAGCGAATATTTTATTACACATATTCTGAACTATGTTGGAGAAAAGTTTTTAATCTAGCAAGATTTTTGTGGAAGAAGATCGATTTTGAATGTGAGAAAGCGATAAAAAATTATTTCCGAAAAAATGAGTTAACAGTTGAAATGGAAGCCGTGGGCGTGCCCACTTAAAAGCCAGAGAGGCAACACTTTAAAACTGACGTCTAATACGTCCCCCCCCCCCCCCCCCCTAGAGGACTAAACCTTCCCAGATATATTCTTTAAGGAATGGTGTACTTTTATTTTCTCTATTACGTATAGTTAGGGGAAGTATTCTATTCCACCCAAAAACTCAATGACGAGATTTCACCGGAAATACATATTTTGAGGCCCCCTGAATCCAAAAAGAGCATTTTTAGGAAAAGGTCCGTGTGTGTGTCTGTGTGTCAGTCAGTCTGTGGACAGCATAATTCAAAAACGAAAAGTCGGTTAAAAACCAAAGTTGATATTTAAGTTTAATGTCTTTCAAGGATGTGACACGAAGATTTTGAAGAAAATAGCCCCACCCTAAACTACCCTTTACATGGAAAATTTAACAAAAATTTTGATTTTCTTGAAAATGGTTCTAACGATTTTGATTAAAATGTCATATGTTTGAGATATTTTGATGACAAACGAAATATATATCTTGAATTTTCTGGCTATAGCCCCTGTAGTCGTATTTACTCTGGACAACTTTTGCATAACTGGTAAACCGTTAGAGATAGACCAAATCATACAATACAAAAAATGTAGATCTTGCTAAAATACACAATTTATGTCTCAATAAATTTTCTTGTAGGGTGAACCATTCGGGAGATATTACTTGTCATGTGTGAGTTTCGGAAAACTTAGAACTTTAGCGAAATGGGTCATCGCTGTTCATTTTTTTATGTTAAGCGTGCTAAGACAACAGAATCTCAAAGCTTTAAAAGATTTGACTATCGCACAAAGCCTACTGTATTCTAATATTCCCCTTGTACTTACAAGGAAATAAGCAATAAGATAATTTGTACAAAAGTTTATCTCAACTAACACGAAGAAGATATAGGAATGTCTGTCTGTCTACCTGTCTGTCTGTCTGTCTGTCTGTGTGTCTGTCTTTGTTTTTCGTATTAAAGCAGACTGATGCGACAGTGTCTTCTTGGAGCAATAAGGAGGCCGCCACGGAATGTGACGTTTTAAAGTCATTCAGATTTATGTGAAGAAGTTAACGACGTCGGGTACCGTCGCCTGCGTGTGGAGAACCTTAATTACCTCGATTAGCATGTAATAAGACAACAGTTAAAAGCCGTGGCCGACACGTAGTGTTAATGGTCCATAAGAATGCTAAAAACGCATAAGTCTGTGCGATAATCTTGCGGTTATGATAAGGAACCTTCCTTCATTAATACCCTCACTGGCCCAGATACACTCTACACAATCTGGCTGCACATCTACACCTACTTATGCAAAAACGTGCTCGGTTAACACGAGTTTAAAACCATGAGTAATACATTTTGTAAAGCCCTGCACTATAACAGCAAAATCTAATGTTTAACATTCACGTGACCTGCTTTTATTAACAAACTACCCCTTAAAAGGCATCACACTAAAATAAACCGGCGGCCACCGTTAATAAGAGAACTATAATCAAAGTACCTCACACCACTGGGCGTCCATAAGCAATGTTAACAACAAAGTGTTTTGAGACTGTTCAGGCAGTTTAGATCTGCGCGTACACATACAGAATTTTAGTAATGAACTTACCATCCGTAGTAGAGAATATAAAAGCTCTGATGTCTTGCGCTCACATGATTTTCTCTACTCTTTTGCTAACAATTCTCACAAACTCTCATTCCCATATCTTCTTTGTGTTAGTTGAGATAAACATTTGTACATATTATCTTATTGTTTATTTCCTTGCAGGTACAAGGGGAATATGGTAACACAGTAGGCTTTGAGCGATAGTCAAATCTTGAGATCCCGTTCTATCAGCACGCTTAACACATAAGAAAATGAACAACGATGTTGTATTTCACGAAAGTGTTAAGTTTTACGAGACTCACACATATACCAAGGAATATCTCCGAAATGGTTCAACCTACAAGAAAATTTATTTGGACATAAATTGTGTAGTTTAGCAAGATCTACATTTTTTGTACAGTAAGATTTTGTCTATCTCTGACGGTTTATCATTTATGCAAAACTCGTCCAGAGTAAATACGACTACAGGGGCTATAGCCAAAAAATTCAAGATATACATATCATTTGTCATAAAAATATCTCAAACATATGACATTTTAATGAAAATCGTTACAGTCATTTTCAAGAAAATCAAAATATTCTAAAACTTTTTCATGTAAAGGGTAGTTTAGGTTGGGGCTATTTTCTTCAAAATCTTAGTGTCGCATCCTTGAAAGACATTAAACTTAGGTACCAACTTTGGTTTTTAACCGAGGTGTCGTTTTTGAGTTATGCTGTCCACTGACACACACACAAGGACGTTTTTCTAAAAATGCCTTCTTTGGATTCAGGGGGTCTCGAAACATACATTTCGGGTGAAATCTCGACATCTAATTTTTGGGGGGAATACAACACTTCCACAACTTACCAGTAGAGAAAGTAAAAATGAACATTTTTTCCCAACTCTAGTTGATTGATGTCGCCAAACCTGCGTCGCTAAATTCGGAATGAATTTCACGAATAATGCAAGAGGGAGGCTCGTGCTATCCGTATGACCCCGGGAGCGTACGCGGGATATTATTTATGGAATAGTGCATCCCCGAATACTGTTAGCAAGGAGTCAGTCGCATCTACTTCTACAAACAATTAAATTTTGTTGGCAGAAGCTCCGCATCAGGAATCGATCGCTGTCCGCCTGGCTGCAGGACATCTGCGCCACTACGTGGCCGTAATATAAAGCTATGTAAACCGCCCAGAAGCACTTATCTCATCTCCAGCAATATATCATTTCGCTGTAACAAGTAAACCCCCGGCATACGTCATAACTACCTATTGTTACATATATCATTTCACTTTATTTTTATTCCTTACTTCTCATTCTGTGCCAGAGCATAACCAAATCATATGTTGTTCTTTTTACGTTCGTGCTGTCACGCCAGTCTAAAAAGTATTTAGGGGCTTTTAGATAAAAATATATAACGAGTGTATTTTACATGTATGTACTCACATTCGTCGTTTATTTATTGTTACCTTGCAATTGTATTGAAGAAATCTGATGTGTTGTACTCATATGACTTTCTCTACTCTTGTACTAACCATTCTTACAAACTCTTATTCCTATATATATCTTCATCGCGTTGCGAGGCTTGTAAATACGTGGCCACCGACAATGTGTGCCGCAGACTTCACTAACGCTCTGATGCCAGCTTATTTGTGAGAGGTTCGAGAAAATCTGGATTTTCCGAAAAATCAGTGCTAGGCCATTCTCGCCTATGTAAGCGAGTGCGGCGGTGAAAAGCCAGTTGCTTTTGTGATAAAGGTGTGTGTGTGTGTGTGTGTGTGTGTGTGTGTGTGTGTGTGTGTGTGTGTCTGAACCGGGTTCGAATCCAGGAATTTAGTATCAGTAGACAACAATCAAATGAAGAATGAAAGTCATATAATTTTGAAATATACAGCTATAAAATTTCCCAGTGCGCTGTTCCGATGGATTCATCGGACGTACGTGCGATAAAACAAAATCGATAAAACGCAAAACGATCAAAATATGGCATTTGATATCTTTTTCAAATACCTGAAATTATATTCGTAACGTTTTACTTTCTGTACTGGTAGGTAGAGGAAATATAATATTGCACCCAAAAATTCGATGTCAAGATTTCACTCGAAATATGTTTTGTGTCGGTCAGTCTGTGGACAGCATAACTCAAAAACGAAAAATAGCTTAAAAACCAAAGTTATTATTTAAGTTTAGTGTCTTTCAAGGATGCCACACGAAGATTTTGTAGAAAATAGCCCCATCTTAAACTACCCTTTACATGGAAAATTTTTCGAAAGTTTTAATTTTCTTGAAAATGGCTCTAACAATTTTGATTAAAATATCATATGTTTGAGATATTTCTATGATAAATGAAATGTATATCTTGAATTTTCTGGCTATAGCCCCTGTAGTTGTATTTACTCTGGACGACTTTTGCATAACTGGGAAACCGTTAGGGATAGACCAAATCATACTATACAAAAACTGCAGATCTTGCTAAAATACACAATTTATGTCCAAATAAATTTTCTTGTAGGGTGAACCATTTCGGAGATATTCCTTGTTAAGTGTGTGAGTTTCGGAAAACTTAAAACTTTCGTGAAATAGAATATCGTTGTTCATTTTTTTATATGTTAATCGTGTAAAGAGAACGGAATCTCAAAGCTTTAAAAGATTTGACTATCGCACAAAGCCTACTTGTGAAATCTCTATGTCCAGTTTTGGGTAGAATACAATACTTGTGTACAATAAGTGGTGTTTGACAGAGAATACGTCGGAAATTGCTCAACAAGGTTGCAGGAAACACAGTCGAGAACGATCCACTCTGTTCGTTTTGATTGATCTTGACAATATCGGCAGAGAATCCAACCAGAGGTAATAAAGCCTCTAACATTTTGGTTTGGGGGGAAAAGAATGGATGTGTTAGTTCAGAAATGCAATTCCGATGCTGCGGAGGTCATAACGATATGGCAGGTATAGCCTGAAATGAGCTGGAAGACGCGATAAGACGCCAACGGAAATGGGAAAAGTGCCGGAAATGACATGAAGAAGGAGCGCAGGAAATGGAGTAGTGAAAAATTGAAATGGATATTGCCAAAATTCAGCCACATGTCCTGTAATGTTTGGACAGAGCATCGGCAGGGATTTGTCCTCACAAACTCCAGAATTACAAAAAGGATTTCCCCCTATAGGAAACAACACAGTGAAACTGAGGACAGTTTCAAGAAATCATCCACTTATCTCTTCCTACCATCTAGCAGAAGCAAGCCAGTAAAAATACCGTAGCTTTACTTTTTGACTTTCTACAGAAAGCGAATTTAGTAAAATACAAAGAGGTGATTATTTCGGAGCTTCCCTTTCTTTAACTCTCTTTACCCTTCTCCAATGACAGCAGTGTTAATGCTTATAACTAGGGCTCAGAAGTTCATGCCCTAAAAAACACTGAAATGTGCATGTAAATATGCTCTTAAAATTTTGAAAATATACCAAGATATATGCACTATTTAATTAAAACAATTAATGTCCCTTTGCAGTAGACAAGACGAGTTGGTATAAATAATAAATAATGTTACCTTATTCCTTAGAGGTTGAAGCAGAAGTGGTCCCGCTGCTAGTATTAACTGCTAAATTGCAGTTCACAACCAACACTTTGCACAAATTTTCAGCTGTAAAACATCGTCTGTTGTCTCGCAAAACACTTTTGTAACGTGAAAAACTTCTTTCCACGTCACAAGATGTTATAGGGGCATATTTAAATGATGTTAACTGCTTCACAGAGAGAGTCAAGTCTTTTGGTGTGGCAGATGGTTTTCTTTTGAGGTTGTCTCGAATATCGCACATCTGTTTATAACCAGAATTTTTTTAAATTACATAATTCACTTTCTCTTTCACTTTTTGTCCTATGCTACCAGGAACCAAACTTAGAGCCCATATTGTTTATTCAACCACAGTAAGTGATTCATGCAAAGGAGATCCTACCTACAGCTTCCAATGCCGTTATGGCAGTTGGTAAGAAAGAAAAATGGGCAGATATGAAACCAAGATCCTCTTTAACCCAGTGCCTGACAGAATATTTTGCACAGTTTCTATTGATGAAGCATCTTTCAAGTCCAATGAATTAATAACCTCTTCGGCTATTTCTATGTGCTCAGCATAATATAAAACTGCATCGATCCATGTTCCCCATCGATTAACACTGGTGCAGGAGGAAGTCAGATATTAGGTGCTGTTGATCTAAACAACTTAACTCTTTTAGGAGATTTAACAAAAATTATCTTCGTACTGGACACAAATCTATCTACCAATGGGAAAGAAAATATGCATAAAATATGCAATATAGGGTCTATAGTATTGAAATATTATGCATTTATCAAAAATCAAGAAAATATGCAGTTATATGCACCATAAAATCATGTCCAAATAACTGAAAATTCCGTAATTCGTGCACATAATGTAAAAGCATACATTTTTATCCCCTAAGAAAAAACATGCAAATGCATGAACTTCCTAGCCCTAACTATAACCAATGACACGTCGGGCGACTCCACTGAAACACGTTTTTGCCTCACTCCACCCGCCATCCCCACCCTTCACTGCCGTTCAGGCTCCGACACGCTCATTCAGTGGCGAGTATGTCTGTTTCATGAAGATGGTAGATATTCGGGTTTAAATTTCCAAATATAAGGCGTTAAAATATCAAACACAACTTTGATCAGAAGCATAAATCAAACTTTGGTGAACTTTGGATAAATTATACTTCTCTCAAATGGAACATCGCTTTTCATTTTGTTTATATGTTAGGCGTGCAAAGAGAAGAGCATTTGAAAGCTTTAACAGATTTGACCATCGCTCAAAGCGTACTGTATTCCCATATTCCCGTTGCACGTGCAAGAAATCGAGCAATAAGATAATTTCTGTAAATGTTTATCTCAACTAACACGAAGAAGATATAGGAATAAGAGTTTGTAAGAATGGTTAGTACCAGAGTAGAGAAAGTCATGTGAGTGCAACACATCAGACTTTTCAATTTTGTTGGAAAGCACACACGAGCATTTTTCTGAAAACTGACGTCAAAAATATGTAATTTCAGTGAACTCTCCTTCCAAATTTTTGGGTGGAATACAATAATACTTCGCCTACTTATCAGTAGGGAAAGTAATTGAGGCATAAAACGCAATTATCTTTTACCATCGTTAACACAATCTATTTCTTCATGACCTTACAACTTATAACCGTTTTCTTCTCCTAACCTTAAGGTTTTGTGTCTCTCTTTAGTCTCACTGTGTCAGAAAGAAGGATACTATCAGTCAACACTCACTAAAACTGCTTCAACTTCGACGCGACGTATCTATGTCCCAAACTCTCCCCTAGCACGGATCTTTAGAGAACCGTTCACGTGAGCCAGAAGTCTCGAGAACGTTCTGGTAACGCTTTGATCCACCGCTCCATTGTTAACCATATAGGTATTATTGACCAACAGTGTACTCAACTCCGCTCCAAAGTTAACGTTCACTGATTGCAACATTTCTCCGTCTGAGACATGAGTGACCAGTACTGTACTTGACGTTTATGGGTTCCAATCACGCCTCCTCCACCTGGATGGTATACTGCATGTTTGTGCCCTCAAGAACGAGGACCTCCGTTTCCTTTTCCTTTTGTGCTTCCCTCTCCCTCTCTCTGCTACATAATTCGGAAGTTGTCAGGTTCAACGGTACCGAACTTCCTCCAGCCCAATAAACCAGATCAGCTGCCACCTGTGTCTGTGGCAATTAACCTTTCCCAGGCCATCTAACTAATTCACGGTGGGCAAGCGGCCGAGCGCTCTTCCTTACTTACTTCCTTCTCAGACATCTCCACGCAGCGATCCTGTCTTGAGTAACACTCGCGTTAATGTTTCCTGTCTTCTATCAAATATTCAACTGAATAATCATCATCGGGAATGTTTACAGATTTAGAATTAAATTTGCCCTGTTTAAGGGGAAACCTGCCGAGGTTTCTAAGTTATAAAATCATCTCACAATCCTTCCCCCATGTCTGTATATAAAGTCTAATGGCATTTTCTTTGATCAGCCCATTTTAAAAAAATAAATGTTTTTTTGACCCAACTTGGATGCGTAATTCCACAAGAATGTACGAATATAACAGTTTGTTAGTTGTAACATGCGTAGAGTAACTTATTTCTGACATAACTTCGGTAGTAATTATGGGACATCATGAAGGAATACTCCGAGTAGCTCTTTCAGACGTGCAGTAAGTCGACAACGTTGCGTACTGAGCTAGGGAAAGTGACACACTTCTGCCAGCTTGTTTTCGAGAGAACTAAAATATCTCCGTAGCAAATGCTCAAGGACAAAAGCGTAAGATACTAAATGTGTTCCAAATATCGAGATATATCGCTGGTTTAGATTAATGTAATGACTTCTTTTCGACCCGGTATGTTTCTATGACGGGGAGAGAGTGAGGGTGAAGATGCAGGACGAGAGAGGTGCTGAGGTATGGGTAAACGGGGAGAGAAAGTGGGGCTGGAGATCGCATTTTTCCAGTTTGGAAGTAACATTCAAGTATGTAAATTCTGTGATCGGTGGTCACTTGTACCTCGCGTGCAAAGAACACACTTGTGCACCGCCGCAGTGAATCTCATCTGTCTTGCTTGCCATTGGTAACTAATGTCCTTTAACTGGGGACGTTGCATATGACGGGAGAGGGAATTGTAACGATACTCAAATGAGTCCCGGGTCCTTAGTACAGCGACATAACGTCGCCCTAGACGTGCTTCTCCCACACCACGGAGGATTGCATCTGTTGACTCTGTCAAGCTGGACCAGCCGTTACCATAGAAACAACTCTTTCTTCCTCGTCTGTGTGGAACATGTTGTTTCCATGGTTACATTTATCTAAATCGGCTCAGTGCTTGCCTTGGGAGACTTGACAGGCAGCAATAAAAAATCTGATGTGTTGCACTCACATGACTTTCTCTACTCTTGTACTAACCATTCTTACAAACTCTTATTCCTATATCTTCTTCGTGTTAGTTGAGATAAACATTTGTACAAATTAACTTATTGCTTATTTCCTTGTAGGTATAAGGGGAATATGGGAATACAGTAGGCTTTGAGCAATAGTCAAATCTTTTAAAACGTTGATGTTCTGCTCTCTTTGCACCCTTCATATATAAAAAAATCAACAACGATGTACCATTTCAGCAAAGTTATGTTTAACGAAACTCAGGCACATAACAAGGAATATCTCCGAAATGGTTAACCCTACAAGAAAATTTATTCAGACATAAATTGTGTATTTTAGCAAGATCTACATTTTTTGTATAGTACGATTTGGTCTATCTCTAACCCTTTACCAGTTATGCAAAAGTCGTCCAAAGTAAATACGACTACAGGGGCTATAGCCAGAAAGTTCAAGATATACATTTCATTTCTCATAAAAATATCTCAAACATATGACATTTTAATCAAAATCGTTACAGCCATTTTCAAGAAAATCAAAATTTTCGAAAAATTTTCCATGTAAAGGGTAGTTTAGGGTGGGGCTATTTTCTTCAAAATATTCGTGTCGCATGCTTGAAAGATATTAAACTTAAATACCAGGTTTGGTTTTTAGCCGATTTTTCGTTTTTGAGTTATGCTGTCCACAGACTGACACACAGACGTTTTTCTAAAGGGACTAAGAGTCGACCGCAGCACCAAATAACTAAAGTTCATAGTGGAACAAATGCTCGACGAAAACCTCAAACTAGCTGGATATACATATATGGGGGAGGTCTGCGTTTAGCAATAAATGTACTATATACTAATAGCCAATTAACACGAAGAAGATATAGTAATAAGAGTTTGTAAGAATGGTTAGTACAAGAGTAGAGAAAGTCATGTGAGTGCAACACATCAGATTGTTCTATTAAACATGTAGTTTTTTAAAGCGACGTGCTGGAACATTAGCTGCTAAGGTAAACAGTTAGGGAAGCCGTTTTCTATTCATGGGCGAGCACTGCAGGTTAAGCCTCTGGAATAAATCAGGTAAAGAAATCGCTTTTACGGCGCATTGCAACGACAGGCATTTGTTTCCCTAGCACAGTGGTTGGTGGAATACATAATAAGAACGTGTAAAATATATAGTGCCATCAACATCCATGAATATAGGACCATGGCTTACCACGCTTAGCGATAGTGCCAAAATATATTGAACTGCTTCAGATTAAATTAAAAATATACGAGAAAGGCTACAGTGTTGCAATTTGCAAGCTAGCACTTTCTTTTTTAAAACTTGGAGGCTTTCTTAAGGCAACGCGGCTGTGAAAACGAATGAAAATATGAAGAAAAAAATTCTTCTAACGTGTTGCACTCACATGACTTTCTCTACTCTTCTACTAACCACTCTTACAAACTCTTCACTGTATATTCTTCGTGTTAGTTGAGATAAACATTTTATCTGATTACTTATTTCCTTGTAGGTACAAGGGGAATATGGGACTACAATACACTTTGAGCGATAGTCAAATATTTTAAAGCTTTCAGATACTCTTTGCACGGTTAGCATACTTGAAATTGAATAACGATGTTCCATTTGACAATTCCATGGCCAGTTCTAAGTTTGAAACGTTCTATAAAAAATTAAGAGGAGGAAACATACTGCAGGAAGAGCTTACTAAATATAGGAAAAGTTGAGCAAACTTGTTAATACGTTTATAATGCTTGTGGACGTTTTCATTATTTACAATAAACGTGGATAAATATAATAGGTTTTCACTTACTCGTTTTCTATGTCAACCAAGGGTAGTTGGATGCTGGATTACTTACCTGAAAAAAAGAAGCAATATATTAGTAACGTAAGCTTAAAACTAAACTAACAAAATGCTAACATAACAGTCCTCAAGGGCAAAGGTTTACCGCCCGGCCGCTGCGTCCCCCCACTCTGCCCTATGATGGGGTGGAGTACTGGAGGGTGGGACGTGGTCAGCGCCCGGAGCCTTCGTGACCTGAACGCAAGCTTACTGACACAGAAAATTAAAATATCTCAAGTGTAGATTCACAAGACTTTCTCTACCTGCTCTTTTACAAACGCAACCTTGATTATGTTTAAACTCAAGCTTCCGTGGCCTTCTGCAACTGTATTATAAAAATTTAGCCCCTGAAGAAGGCCACGTATTCTGAGATGGTGAGGAAATATTTTGTGTAAGCCCTCTGAAGTAATTCCAAATGTAAATATGGAAGTCCCCTCAAATGCTAGAATATAGGCAGCGTAGACTGACCTCTGGCGCGAAGCACCCGGGTTCGATCGCCGGTACCAGAATGGGGATTTTATCCCCTCTGGGAGGTCTGGCACGGGGTGCACTCAGCCTCGTTAGGTCCCGGTAAAAAGGTTTAGGATAGTCTTTATCTTTTATCTTAACCTTGGCGCACTTGGGAACGATGATGGACTCTTCACCGTCCTCAGCCGACTCCTCGGAACTTCGGGAGTCTGAAGATTCCCGGCGGCTCACGGGACTTCCTGGAGGTACGACTACTCGCCCGATATTTAGGTCGCGAAGAATTTGTGGGAACAGGCAAACCAGTATGACCTCTGCTTGTGGACGGCTGGTGAGCGTGTGTCTGCACAGCGGAAGATGCAGTGGAGAGGTGCTCGCTGCTAAATATGTTTGTGTCGGAGCATCTACGACGGGTACATGCAACAGTGTTCACAGGAGGACCACGGACAGCGTATACGAAACCTTTGATGGTAGCAGGTTACAATTGTTGAAAGCGACGAAGCGCTTCAATAAACGTCAGGCATTCTTTCACACGCAGCTCTTGGGATACTTTTACTCGAGAAACTTCTGACACTGTGGCGAGCTGGATGGATGACTCCCTCCACAGTTAAGGCAATAAGGGTCACGGGTGCAAGCCGTGCCCTCATGGTATGGCAGTCCACAACGCTCACAAGTTGCAGGATGGCTGCACAAAGGTTATGTCCGAACTTCTGACACTGAAAATAGCGCATAGGGTTCAGAACATACTGCCGAACTGCGGCACGCTCGTGGCCGCAGAAGATGTACTCGCTAGTTCGAACCTCGCTTAGGGCAAGTTATCCAGGTAACGCTTTTCTCCGAGGTTTTCCCTTATCCTAAGAAGAAGAATATCGGGTAACTTACAGCTCTATGAACCTCGGGCTCTTCTGACCATCATTTCACTCTCACCGTTATAAATCTAGGACCGTACAAACTAACATTCAGAATAAACTTAGAAAAGGAAGAGGATAATGAATAATAACACAAGCAGCTATTACGTGGGCATGGTAAGGGTGAAATGAGGGCGAGCAGATCGGGACCCCGGGTGCGCCTAAACCCGCACCTACCGAAGTAGTCCCCTGGGAGGTTATTAATCAAGAATTTAAGATGCTCCAATGGCCGTTTATTTGTTATTCAATTCCTGAAGAAGACCACGGGTTTGAGGTACTTATTTATTAAATCGGTTCTAAAGCGCGTTTCACCCTTAGAAGACAGTACACGTTAAATGGAGCGCAGTGTTGCAACATGTACTAGTTGTGAATCTTTCTCCGCGAGCGACTCGAGGTGACCAGAGTCCTGTACTTAGTCCTTCAATTGCTGCTTGACGAGATGGGCACTTTTAACTTTGGTATCCCTGCATGCCTTTGTTACTGTATGACCTAAATTTACAAATGACTCGTCTATATAAACAATTGATTTCCCCTGGTCCCTAAACCTTTTTACGTATTTTAGATATTTATGTCGCCGTCTGATGGTATCGTCTCTTTCTATTAATATGCACTTCTTACCCCTTCTTTCATATTCGGACCCCAAATCATGCAAGAACCGACTAAGAGTGGCCCTTGAGAAATTTGGTAGAGTCTCATCACTGTTGAATAGTGACAAAATTATATTCAGCGTGGGTGGAATATTTGCAAACTGTAAAGAATGAACAATTCGCCGCACTCCACCTTGCACTATTCAATCATATTGCGTTAACCTATCGTTTTGTGTAGTCCCGCCCTTTTGCTTCTTTTTCGATGGCGTTCTTAGAGGTCCTTTCATTAGTTCCTTTTTAATCCTATACACTACTGCTTCTGAACACTCAATAGCCTTAGCTGTTTCTTTTACTGCCTTACACGCATTTTACTTCAAAAATAATCTAACACATTCTTAATTATTTGGCGTTCTTTACTTCTTAATTTACCAACAGATCGTCTCTTCCTAGCTTCCCCCTCCATAACTACAAATATTTACAAAAATATTAAACAAATAACGCAATAACAGCTCACAGTTACACACACGGCTTCTTTCGAACTAATGTTAGTGCTGCTCCTTATACTATCTTCTGTGTCAGGCCTGGCACTGAATAGATGAATACCTTTTGTTTGCCTTACTGGATAAAAGAAAGAAGTTACCGCCTTTTGGTTTATTTTAAAAACGTTCTCCAACCTTCCCCAACATTTGTTCTCGCTGGTTCCCTGATGTAAACTCAATAACAAAAAAGTTTCACACTGCGTAACTTTTGCAGTGCACAGATATACAATTTTCCGAAAACATTTAATTTAAAAAATTATAACACTTAACTGGGTAAACATAGAGAATTCAAAGTAGGCAGGTAGTAGCACTATGGTTTATTCTACCTAAGAAAAAAATATAGATGCATTCTAGCAGTTAGTTTGTTAGTTAGTGCGTGATGAGTATAGAAACAGCAAATATCGGACTTCTATTGAAAAAAACGTTTTCTGAAGAAATTTGGGCCTATAGAAATGTATAATGACTCTGAAAGGATATAACCTGATAGAGAAAAAAATTCTGCATAGGATAATGTGTTCAAACCTGAAATTTATAACAAATGAATATTTATACCATGCTATTAGTAATGTGGCAACAGCGCGAGGGTAGAAAAGGACGCGGCTAATGGCAACTTGTATGCGCTAGATAGAGACAGAGATGTCCCATTTAACTCCATACTGTCTTCTAAGAGTGGAACGCTATATAGATAACGGCCATGGAGTTTTGTATAGCTGATCCTCCATGAAGTCATGAATGATATGAAATACTTCTATGTCTACTTTAGTACGAGAAAACGCTTACAGACGGTTGGTATACCAAATACCAAGGAAACAATCCAAGAGGAAATCTGGTAACATCTCTATGAAAAAACAGGAAATATTTAATCAGACTTGCAACGTGAAAACTAAACGTGTATCTTGCCTTTTCTCCACGACAGAGAATTTTATGATTCACCGAACACAATCCCAGATTGTAAATCAATTATTGTCGGTTAATTGGTGGATAGGGACTGAGCTCAGACTGCCAGGGGCACCTGAGTTCTAGCCTTGGTTTCCTCCCTAGAGACGCAGTTCCCACTTAACTACGATTAGCATTCGATCTCCTCAAGTTAAAGCTAAATTATATTGATTCTGACACAGAGCGGAATGGCTTGGGGGTAGCATCTGTGGCTCGTATAGGGGACTTCAAAACGCGTATAACAACCAAGCCAGTCTTAGTCTCGCGGTAATATATATTCAACATAAACTATCCTTACAAACGCTTATTTCTCCACCTACTTCATATTAATAGAGATAAATACTTGTAAAACTATTTTATTGCTAATTTCCTTGTAGGTACAAGGGGAATATGGGAACACAGTAGGCTTTGTGCGATAGTCAAACCTTTTAAAGCTTTGAGATCCCGTTCTCTTTGCACGCTTAGCATATAAAAAATGAACAACGATGTTCCATTTCACTAAAGTTCTAAGTTTTCCGAAACTTACACAAATAACAAGATATATCTCCGAAATGGTTCACCCTACAACAAAATTTATGCTGACATAAACTGTGTATTTTAGCAAGATCTAATTTTTTGTATAGTATGATTTTGTCTATCCCTTACGGTTTACGAGTTATTGAAAAGTCATCCAGAGTAAACAGGACTATATGGGCTATAGCCAGAATATTCAAGATATGCATTTCATTTGTCATAAAAATATGTTAAACATGTGTCATTTTAATCATTTTCAATAAAATCAAAGTTTTCGAAAAATTTTTCATGCAAAGGGTAGTTTAGGGTGGGGCTATTTTCTTCAAAATCTTCGTGTCGCATTCTTGAAAGACATTAAACTTAAATACCAACTTTGGTTTTTAACCGATTTTGGCATTCTTTTAACGTGCCCATACCACTGTAGCCTTTTCTCTATATTATTCAAAATATCTGGTACTTTTATTCTCATAATTTCTTTTATTTCTGGTTTTTTATTCTTTCCAATCTTGATTTTTTCATTAATACATCCATTTCTGTAGCTAGAATTTTATTTTTTCTCTGGTTGGGATTTGGCATATCTCTGCACCATATGTAAGGATACTTTGCATTATTGGTTTATAAATCTGTAATTTCTTGTTCTTTATGATATTTTCCCCACCAAATAGAATTTAATGCGTTTTGGCCTTCCTTGTTCCGGAAATTCTCTTTAATTCTTCTACAATTCTCCATGCAGCTCAGTTGGTAGAGCACCTGTCTGCTGTACTAGGGGTCGCGGGTTCGATTCCCGGTAGGGGGGTAGGAATTTTTTTTTCCAGCCAAGATTATTCCTCATCCTTCCCGAGTCTGGAAGTATAATGGCGGCGCCGTGGCTGATTCATGGTGGACAAAGCGGCATTCCACCAATTGCCTGTACTTCATATCACCCTCTTCCTCACTATCATACCTGTTGCTTCACTTTCCACCCGCTTCCAGGTCTTCACTCTGTACGGTCCAGATGTTCCTTTGTTCCCCGACAGGTGTCTCACCCTAGTCACTGGTTGTAAGTTCTACGTAAGGGGAGGGTAATCTTAGTAAACTCATTGCTTAATTCTATATCTTCTCCACTGTCGAATTTTATTGATTCTTTTTATTCTCCAATACATAAATATTTAGCTTTTTTAATATTAATCATATTCTTCTTTTATTTCTCTCGCTATATATTTCATAACGGCATGGTTTTGTGTTAATAACCCTTCTTTATCTGCAAAACAGAGTAAATGTATGTGTTTTGTACTGCTAAATAAATAAATAAATTACTCTCGAGTACTTAGAGACCAAAATTGTGCGGTAAAAATTAGCAAAATTATAATTAGATCCTTATATTTTTATTATTAACTCTTCTAAGCGGAGGATGAATTTAAATACACAGAGAGAAAATGATAACAGTTACAGTGCAAAAATTACAACAGGTGCGTTCAAAGTAGCTTTGAAAATAAATAACGCATCTTGTATAGATACACGACTTTTCCTGAGGGGGTTAAAAAAAAGTAATTAAAAAACAGATGCACAGTTGTCACTAGATTTGCCGTCATGCTAATTCCAGGTTTATAATCTGTCTGGGGTATACAGCAATGCTACTAAAAACTTTAGCAAACGTTAATTGCTTTTTCCGGAACTGCGTGCGTTCTGCCGATCAACATTAATATTGGGCTCAGCATACTTGTCATTATACCTATACTTTCATCTTTCGCAGATTTGGGTGCAGAGCGGGTGAAGAGGCGGGCGGGGGGGGGGGGGGGTGGGGTGGGGGAGGCGATATTACCGACCGACCGACCGGAATCAAAGGATGGTGCGTGTTCATTAAAAGCAAAAACGCTCGTGCTAAAACACTCCAGCTAATATTGTTTGACGTAGGTAGTTCTACCTTTTCGGAAAACGTGTGCGAACTTCGGGAGGCGAGAGAAAAAAAATAGTTAAAACTTGGATACTCGTTTTGCAATGAAAGCACGTTCAATAAATGGAATTAATAACCTTACCAGAGGCAAAGGAATTCGAATTTGTATCGTTCGAGGCGAAAAATAACTTTTATCGCTTTACTTTGCAATTATTTAAAATTTTCAAGAGTAATACGCAAATAAGCGTTGATTCTGTAACGCAAAATTTAATCATTTTTATCTTTAATTAAGCTTAATTGCAATTTTCTCCTTAATAACAAAGATATTTCACAAGAAACACATGTTTTGAGGCTCCCTGAATCCAAAGAAGCATTTTTAGAAAAAGGTCCGTGTGTATGTGTGCGTGTCTGAACAGCCTAACTAAAAAAATCTTCTTCGCGTTAGTTGAGATAAATATTTACAGAAATAATCTTATTGCTTATTTCCTTGTAGGTGCCATGGTATTTTGAGAACACAGTAGGCTTTGAGCAACAGTCAACTCTTCCAAAGATTTGAGATTCCGTTCTCTTTGCACACTTAACATAAAAAAATCTGATGTGTTGCACTCACATGACTTTCTCTACTCTTGTACTAACCATTCTTACAAACTCTTATTCCTATATCTTCTTCGTGTTAGTTGAGATAAACATTTGTACAAATTATCTTATTGCTTATTTCCTTGTAGGTACAAGGGGAACATTAGAATACAGTAGGCTTTGTGCGATAGTCAAATGTTTTAAAGCTTTGGGATTCTGTTGCCTTTGCCAACTTAACATATAAAAAAATGAACAACGATGATCCTTTTCACGAAAGTTCCAAGTTTTCCGAAACTCACGCACATAACAAGGAATATCTCCGAAGTGTTTCACCCTACAAGAAAATTTATTGAAACATAAATTGTGTATTTTACCAAAATCTACATTTTTTGTATAGTAAGATTTGGTCTATCTCTAACGGTTTACCAGTTATGCAAAAGTCGTCCAGAGTAAATACGACTACAGGGGCTATAGCCAAAAAATTCAAGATATACATTTCATTTGTCATCAACATATCTCAAACATATGACATTTTAAGCAAAATCGTTAGAACAATTTTCAAGAAAATCAAAATTTTCGAAAGTTTTTCCATGTAAAGCGTAGTTTAGGGTGGGACTATTTTCTTCAAAATCTTCATGTTGCACCCTTGAAAGACATTAAACTTAAATACCAACTTTGGTTTTTAACCGATTTCTCGTTTTTGAATTACGCTGTCCACGCACACCTTTTTCTAAAAATGCTTCCCGGTAGACAAAGTAAAAACTAAAATATTTTTATGTATATAGAGTGGCACATTCTACCAGAAACGCATAGTTCTAATGGTACTCAAAACATGTATTTCGTACCAAGTTTGTAATGTTCATCTCTACTTGTAAAGTGTGAAACCCTGGCGAATCGGGCTGAGCCGCGCATGCGCACTATCCTCGCTACAGGAATAATTAAAGAGAAGGCGCTACCGCGGTTTCCCTACATAAACACAGCATTTTCACTAGCAGCACGCCCGGATTGTTTAATTTTCTTCCATATCGTACATATCGTACGTGCAGTTTCTCTCGCTGCTATGTAAATATCACCTCCTACTTTATTTGCCTCTAAATACAAGCCGCTCTGCGCCGCTCCGCTCCGCTCTGCGCCGCTCTTCTGTTCCTCTCCGACAATTTTCCACTTGCACAGTTCCCGCTTTTCCATTGCTCGTTGGATCTATTTGTCTTATCTATCGCCAAGCCTTCTTGACCTACATTCAAGCGATAAAAAGCGTCTAGGGCTAGCGTAGACACGAAATGAAATAACGTAAAGAGACAAGAAGAAACGACGGTGGGAGAAAAAAACCTAATAAAGTAAGCACAGAAAAAAGGAAACAAAGATAGATAGCTTTTTTGTTTTTAAGACTTAGGTTGAAGTTGACACGAGTCTCCAAGAATGATGAATGAAACAGCGGCTTAACAATAAAGTGCCTAACGCTATTCTTTTGTTAATTACATGGTAATTGCGTAAGATGGATGACCTGAAAAACACACGCAGATAACACCCAGAAGACAGGCTTTTGTTTCATTACATACCTCTTTATCGTGAAGAAGATAAACTGATAAAACTAATACACGATATCGGCTGTGTGTGTGGGTGTATGTGTGTGTGTGTGTGTGTGTGTGTGTGTGTGTGTGTGTGTGTGTCTGTGTGTCTGTGTGTCAGTCTGTGGACACCATAACTCAAGAACGAAAAGTTGGTTAAAAACCAAAGTTAGTATTTAAGTTTAATGTCGTTCAAGGATGTGACACGAAGATTTTGAAGAAAATAGCCCCACCCTAAACTACCCTTTACATAGAAGATTTTTCAAAAATTTTGATTTTCTTGAAAATGGCTCAAACGATTTTGATTATAATGTCATATGTTCGAGATATTTTTATTACAAATGAAATGTATATCTTGAATTTTCTGGCTATAGCCCCTGTAGTCGTATTTACTCTGGACAACTTTTGCATAACTGGTAAACCGTTAGAGATAGACCAAATCATTCAATACAAAAAATGTGGATCTTGCTAAAATACACAATTTATGTATCAATAAATTTTCTTGTAGGGTGAACAATTTCGGAGATATTCCTTGTTGTGTGTGTGAGTTTGATAAAATCTTTCGCGAAATGGAACATCCTTGTTCATTTTACTTTCTCTACTGACAAGTAGAGGAATTATTGTATTCCATCCAAAAATTCGATGTCGAGATTTCATCGGAAATATATGTTTTAAGGCCCCCTGAATCCAAAAGAAACATTGTTAGAAAAAGGTCGGTGTGTGTGTCTGTGTGTCAGTCTGTGGACAGCATAACTCAAAAACGAAAATTCGGTTAAAAACCAAAGTTGGCATTTAAGTTTAATGTCTTTCAAGGATGCGACACGAAGATTCTGAAGAAAATATCCCCACCCTAAAATACCCTTTACATGAAAACTTTTTTCGAAAATTTTGATTTTCTTGAAAATTGTTCTAACGATTTTGCTTAAAATGTCATATGTTTGAGATATTTTTATGACAAATGAAATGTATATCTTGAATTTTCTGGCTATAGCCCCTGTAGTCGTATTTACTCTGGACAACTTTTGCATAACTGGTAAACCGTTAGAGATAGACCAAATCATTCAATACAAAAAACGTAGATCTTGCTAAAATACACAATTTATGTATGAATAAATTTTCTTGTAGGGTGAACCATTTCGGAGATATTCCTTGTTGTGTGTGTGAGTTCTGGAAAACTTTCGCGAAATACATCGTTGTTCTTTTTTGCATATGTTAAGCGTGTAAAGAGAACGGAATCTCAAAGCTCGAAAAGATTTGACTATCGCTCAAGATATAGGAATAAGAGTTTGCAAGAATGGTTAGTACAAGGGTAGATAAAGCAGATGTTTTTCTGCATTGTGTATAATGTTGTGATAGTTTACGTCGATAGGCGATGCGAGTGCAAGTGTCATGGTGCACATTGCATTTCGATTGTGAAAGAGAATTAACTGAACCGTGATGAAATCTTTAGGACGAGAGGACAGAGGGACGCGGCGCGGCGCCTGTGACATAGCAAATGTCAACTACGTGACAAGGGTTTCTGCTCGTCACCGGACAGCTACCAGAGAACATTATTAATACGGCCTGACACTGATGTGCTTCATGCCCCAACTTTTACCAAAGGTCATCTCCCACTTACTGCTGCAACACTCTTTAAAACATAAGTATTTCATATATCACAATTTGTGAGCTATTTCAGAGATATTCTTTGTTATTTGAGCGAGTTTTGTAATACTTAAATATACATATATTCAACACAGTTCTGAAGTATTAGTGTTCTTCATTTAAAACCTAGAGGAAGATACGGCGCTTCGCGTCTCCCGTGACCTTGCTGGATTCCCCCACTACCGGCTGCGAATATGCTCAACAAATATAGGAATTCAACAACTTGGGAATATTTTGAGAGAATAGAGGACACAAGATTGTTCAAGACAGCATATCAATATAAACCAAAGGGCCTGAGGGATGTGGGCAGACCTAGGAAAAGATGGAGGGAATTATTGTGATTTCGGAACGGGTGATTCGCGTAATCCTTGAAGTCACGACGAAGATAGAGTAATTTATCAAAATTTCAAGAGAAATCATTGAGAACTTTAGGAGTATCGGTAATTTAAGACACTAAGGAGCGCCATCCGACCTTCTCGACCAGGGAAAACAAGTAAAAAGCCACTTCGGACTGACCGGCCATATCGCTCGATAGGGAAACAAATGAAGTTTGATGCGCACAGTTGCTGTAAATGTTTCCTCCATAATCAGGAAATCCTATTTTAAAATTCTAACGCGACAAACACACACACATATGGCAATGAGATGCAAGCGTTCAGTGCGAAAACGGGCGCAGCATTTTAAAGTAAAAGATTGTGGTTAGTTCGATGTATTATTCATCTATGTGACAACGTGAGATTTCATTATTGGGACTTGTCACTCCCGCTCTGCCTGCCTGCCTGTCTGCATTTCAAATGCACGTCAGCGTGCCTACGTACGTCCAACAAAGTCAATAATATTTAGAAGCACATATCTAGTTATTATTGGTCACAATAAAGAATAATTCAGATGGACGAGTATTATTTCATTTACAAGTGCTGCGGCATTGTTGTGTAGTGCGTACAGTGTGGAACAGAAAAGTGGGTATTATAGGAACGAGTGTGTCACAGATGATAGTGCGTTTGGCTTCGATTCCCGACACGACCGAGTTTCTCCGGATTGGTAGGAGAACGCTTGGAAAATTACTTACTTGTTGTCAGGAGGTGGAGTCCAGGAGTGAGTACGAGTCGCCTGGGTTAACCCAGGCGGATGGTAAGGTGGCCACGGTACCTATCCGTTTAGTTACGAATTTACCCGTGAGGTGGTATTGGGTATTACAAGCTTTGGTGTTTTTGTATGTCTGGTGGTGCAGGTTGGGTTCCTATATGTCACTGGCGGCGGGATCTGTCAGATCTTGGATGTCTAGCCATCCAAGCGACCATTGCCCTACTGATTACTTCGTCGGCCGCTTGTAGAGCCGTCGAGCAATGCAGTGCTAGTGACAGGAAACCGAGAGGAATAGGTGATAGGTGTGGTGGTGCCAACTGTGGTTACATTTGGCGGATGGTGAAGGGAAAGCGGTACTTACCAGCCAAGGGCGTCCTTGGGTAAGCGGTAGCTCTGTCCCCGCCTAGGGAGGCGATGGTCGTATTGCCCCAGGGTTTGGGTGAGGTGTGAGTTTGGCATACTTGTGCGAGTCCTGTCCCGCACGACGTCCGCAATGTATGGGAAGTGTGAAGGATGTGTGATGGAAACCTACGGTCGGTATCGTAGATCATCCTAAGCGCCCATAAGCCATCCCTCCCCATCAGTTTGGGTTCCGGCCGGACCACTAGACGCCTCAGCAGCTACTGCACGTGGTGGAGGCTGCTGCCCTGGGATACCAGGACAAGGCCTATACCGTCGTAGTTTCTCTGGACGTTGAGAAGGCATTCTCTACGACATGGCATGCTGGTCTCCTCCAGAAATTTATCCCACTGGAGCTACCCACAGGGCTACCCCTAACCCACTCATACTTGAAACACAGATCCTTTGTGGTCTCAGTTGCGGGAAACAAATCCCACGCTCTTCAGCGTCTATGTAGCCGACAGCCCATCCGAGCAGCACGTCAGCATAGCCCAGTATACTGACAACGTGCTGCTATACTTACAAACAAACACCCTCGCAGAACCTTCCTCCCCATACATAGACACCTCCGCCTCATCCAAGAGTAGTGCAGGCGTTGGCGATTGTCCATTAACCCGGAGAAAACACACGCCATTCTCCTGCGTCTGCAGCGTGTACAGAATAGAGGACCGGATAATCTATTCCGTATACCGCAGATTCTCCTCGAGTCTACTGCACGAGGCCTCGTCCCTTCCGTATGTGGAGGACGAAATTAGGCGCCGGGCAACTAAATTCTACGACCTTATACCACAACATCGGAGCGCCCTGGTTAGGTCTCCTGGGGACTATAATCGCAGAGAACGCACGCGTGTGCAACACCGGGTTCCTCGCACAAGCTGAGCTCCCATGCAGTCCTGCCAAGAAAAGCTTGGAATCAAAATTCAAAATCCATATTTGGACTCGCACACCAGCAGTGCCCAAAGTAAGTTGAATAGCTGTTGTTCAGGAGCATATAGTTACTAACTCTCTTCTACCCACAAACCGTCACCCTGCAAAACCCCACATCCCTTCGTAAGCCCTAAAAGGACAGGTACACGATTGACACACTTCGGGTTGTTCTCAGCCTGCCAACAGCCTCTTTTTAACGTTGTTAACTAAGACTCGCGTGATTGGGCTAGAAATGTTGGCTGCCAGCCCACTACCGTCTGCTACCAACCCACGCATGCGTAGTAACGTGTAATTGCGTTAAACTTATTTAACTTTAAACTTATTTATTGAACTAAAACATTTGCCTGGTGCCGGTACAAAAGGGCCCGGCTTACAGGCTCAAATTAACATTATTTATATTATTTACAAAGTTTACAAGTGGATTCGTGTTATCTGTGTTTCCTTTAAAACCCATACAGTGGGCAGCTTTAGCCCACCGAGAACAGTTTTATTTTGTATGTTCAATGTCTTGTTTGTTTCTTTTGATCGTTTTTTGTTTATGTACACTCATCCACGCGCTCATTCACTCCTGGGCATACCACACATATGTCCCATCACACGCACACACACACACACACACACACTCGTATATACATATTTACACACACTGCATTATATACACTTTACTATATACAGTTTTTCCGCAGTTTTCCTGTGCGGACCAGGTTGCAGCTCCTGACTGGTTCCCTGGGATGCAGGCCTCTGAGGTAGCGTGTGTGCGGCCTAGGGCCCCTCTTTGCGCGGACGCACATCAGTCGGTGAGCCGAACAACGTCTAAAACATCTTAATTCTAGTGTGTTTCCGATGCTTCGGCTCACCTTTGCCAATATTGGCAATGACGTAATTGTCATGGTTTCTGATGCGCGCCCACGCGACAGCGGCTCTTTTCGCTATTGCCTCGGAAATGGTTAGGATCTGGGTTTCCTGGTGAAGGGTTCGGTTAGTGGTTAGGATGGGAGCAGAGAGGATTTTCCGGAGGGAGAGGTTTTGGAGGGTTTGGATAGTCTTCAAGGCGGTTTTTGAGGCGTTTGCCCAGGCCACACACGCGTAAAGAACCACTGACAGGATGAAAGCCTTATACAGGACGAGTTTGGACTTCAATTGCAACTGTTTGCTGCGGAAGATGGGGGCGCATAACTTTAGCCGCTGTCTGCCTTTGTTGGCGCTATTTTTTATGTGGGTGGACCAGCACATTGTGCGGTCCAAGGTAACCCCTAGATATTTAACTTGCCGACGGCAATGCAATACCTGACCACCGACCGTTAGGTCCATTGCCAAAGTGTGATGCCTCTTAGAGAAATGAATCAGCTGGCATTTGTTGGGATTAATTTTGATTTTCCAGTCATGTTGCCATGAAAGGAAGTTGTTAACATAACGTTGCATTTCTGCAAGGCCGAAACGGGGATTTCTATGGTGGTTGTATATTGCAGTGTCGTCGGCGTACATGGCTACCTTACATCTGGCGTCCACTGGGAAATCGTTGGTGAATAATATGTACAAAAAGGGTGACATGATTGCCCCTTGTGGGACGCCAGCCCGCATCACTCTCTCCCGTGAGGAGGAGCGGCCCACTTGGACGTAAAACTTCCGTTTTTCTAAAAAATTGTGCAGCAAATATAGATAATTTTGAAGAGCCGGGAAATTGTGGTGCAGTTTGTAAATAAGGCCATTGTGCCAGCACCGGTCGAATGCGGCTTCTACGTCCAGAAATAGCGCCAACGTTGAAGCCCCATTGTTAAATTGCTCTGTTACGTCATCAGTTAATCTCAGAAGCTGTAAATCAGTTGAATGTCCTTTTCGAAAACCAAACTGTGAATTTGATAGTTCATGTGATTCCGAAACATGTTTTTGAAGTCGAGAAAGTATAAGTTTTTCGAGCAATTTACCAATAGTAGACAAGAGACTAATGGGGCGGTAGTTTTGCGGTTGTCTGGTGCTTTTTCCTTGCTTTGGGAGCATAATTACCTTGGCTCGTTTCCAGGTAGAGGGGAAATAGCCTTGCTGCAGACAGGCGTTAAAAATTTTAGTCAGTTGCACCAGGGCTTTTCTCGGGAGATGCTTAAGTTCCTCATTAGTCACTTTGTCTGGGCCGGCAGCTTTCCCATTAGGTAATTTCCTAATGAGCTTGTAAACTTCCTGCGGTGTTATGATGGGTAGTTGTTGCTCTTGCTTCTGCGCCACCCAGGTTTGTACCCATGTCTGTACCTCCCGTTCTATATCTCGGTTGGTAACTGGGTTTTCGCTGAATCTGTCTTCAAGACAGTCAGCGAAGACCTCGGCTTTCTCCTCTTCGGAGAAGTGCAGGCCGCCATGAGTGTGCAGCGCCTCAGTTGCGGAGTTGACGTTCGTGGAGACTTTAAATGCCTTTAATAATTTCCACAAGGAAGAGTCCGAATGGGTGGTACTCAGCATTTTGTTTTCCCACTGTTCAGTTTTGTTGATTTTAATTTGATGCCGAATGATGTTGCGTAGCCATTTTGCTAGCACTTTGTATTCAGGCTGACGGGTGTACCGCCAAGTAATTGCGTTTAGCTCATATTGGTTGTATTTCAACTACATTTCTTTATGAGTATTTGTAGCGTAACGTATTTATGATTTCCTATAAGATGTAATACCACAACTGCTGTCTGAAATTATGAAAGTAAATTTGTGATAGATAAGAAAAACAACCCAAAAGATGCCTACTCATCAAGGAAAACTACGGTTGACGGGATTCGATCCCACATCTGCCACCACACTGCAGAGCCATAAAAAGGTTATAATACCCACCAAAGCCAGTCATGTCCATACACGTTGTGAACATTTCTATGAACTTCAGACTACATATACAAATACGATCTCAAAGTCTGGAATTACGTTCGTTAAGCCTTTTAAAGACTTTTTTTCAGTAAGAGCTTTCACAGAGCCAGTAGGTACATTAGCATGAGGTTAACAAGACCCACAGTGGATGCAGCTTTTAAAAACCCTGATGCTAAGAGCCGTTAAAGATATGTTGGGAATTTATTGTAGAGAGGGGGGGTGCGGGGGGGGGGGGCAGAACGCTGCTATTATTCCCGGTCATGAAACAACGAGACAAAAATATTCCAGAGCATGCTTCTACGTGGCTGTATGGGCGACTGACTGGACCTTGCTGTAGGAGATAAGCGGCGCGGCGCAGCGGACAACTCCAAAGGGAACTGCTAAACTTGCCATTTTCTATTTGTTCAACGCTCTCACACTTTAGGCGCGTTCAGCAACCTTTTTACTTTCTCCACTACTAAGTAGAGGAAGTGTCGCATTCCACCTAAAAATTCGATGTCCAGATTTAACCGGAAATATATGCTTTGACGCTGTCTGAATCCCAAAAATAAACCTTTTTAGAAATAGGTGTTTGCTGTTCGCTGATGACCAGATTTTAATTGCGGAGACGGAAGATAACCTACAAAGAGCCATACATGAATTAAATAATATTACAAGAGTATATAATCTTCAAATTTCATATGAAAAAACAAAAATAATGACTTTTATAGGAACAAACCATTTAAGAGCAAAAATTTGCATAAATGACAAACTCATCCAACAACAAAGTGATTTTAATTATCTTGGCTATATTATCATATACCAGTAATAGAGATATACAAAACAAAATAAATTCCAAACAATATGTGGCACAATAAAAATAACTTTTAAAAATTGTAATCGTCAAACTTTGTTAAAACTATAAAATAATGGCGATCTTAACCCTGCTTTATGGGTGTGAAAACTGGGTCTTGACTGTCTCATAACAGAAGAAAGTGGAGGCTGCTGAGCCAGGTGGCAGGTTATAGACTCATAGATAAGAAAAGAAACGAGGATATTAGAAGAGAATTGGAAATTCAGAGTCTAAATGAAACAATCATTGCATACAGGCAAAAAATGGCAAGATCATGTGCAGAGAATAACCGAAGACCGTACACCACACATAGTATACAAGTATAAACCTGTAGGTAGAAGAAATGTTGGCAGGTCACGAATGAGATGGTCCGATCAATTTCCTTGAAGTCGGAACGAGCCACAAGACTCGTGGTGGTGGCGATGATGATGATGATGATGATGATGATGATGATGATGATGATGATGATGATGATGATGATGATAAATAGGTGTGTGTTCGTGTGTGTGCGCGCGCTCCTGCGTCTGTGGACAGTATAACTGAAAAACGAGAAGTCGGTTAAAAACCAAAGTTGGTATTTAAGTTTAATGTCTTTCAAGGATGGGACACGAAGATTTTGAAGAAAGTAGCCCCACCCAAAACTACCCTTTACATGGCTTTGAAAATGGCTCTAACGATTTTGATTAAAATGCCTCATGTTTGAGATATTTCGAGGACAAATGAAATGTGTATTTCGAATTTCCTAGCTATAGCATATGTAGCCCTGTTTACTCGGGATGAATTTTGAATAACTCGTAAACCGTAAGAGATAAACCAAGTCTTACTCTACAAAAAATGTAGATCGCCCTAAAACACACAATTTATGTCTCAATAAATTTTTATGTAGAGTGAACCATTTCGGAGATATTCCTCGTCAAGTTTTGGAAAATAAACTTTCATCAAATGAAGCATAGTTAACTATTTTTTAGGTTAAGTGTGCAAAGACATCGGAATCTCAAACCTGTAAAAGATTTGACTATCGCTCAAAGCATAGTGTATTCATTCCCATATTCCCCTTGTACCTACAAGGAAATAAGGAATATTTTCTGCAAATGTTTATCTCAACTAACACGAAGAAGATATACGGATAGTAGTTTGTAAGAATGGTTAGTTAGTACAAGAGTAGAGAAAGTCATGTGAGTGCAACATGAGATTTAGGGTGGGACTATTTTGTTCAAAATCTTCGAGTCGCATCCTTGAAAGACATTTAACTTAAATACCAACTTTGGTTTTTAACCGACTTTTTGTTTTTGAGTTATGCTGTGCACGCACGCACACACACACACACACACACACACACACACACACTTCCCCTATTTACCAGTAGAGAAAGTACAAACCAATCTTCCTCTTTGGGTCCATAAACATAAGCATATCGCACACCACTAGTGCTCTTTGAACCATCACACGTTGGTCAGAGTTATCCGACAACAATTAAAAAAAACGCGTGGATATTGGAGACGGCATCGTGGACTTCCGGTACACACTGGGCGTGCAGTAGGTGGAGGCAAATGCGCTCTCTCCTTTTTCCCCGTCATGTTGGAATCACTGAATGCTTTCCCGAGTTGTTATTAAATAATAAAAGAAATCCAGAGGGAGACAGGGTGAAAGTTCCACTTTAAAACTAGCACAGAGCTGCACGGTGGGGGCGGGGGCGGGGGCGGCGGGGGCGACACCTGAACAACGGGCTGAAGAAGGAAGGGGAACCAAGCTCGCAGTATTTTTGCACTGTGATAATTAGCAGCATCAGGAAACATGTAGGCAGTTATTACCACCCTGGTGCATAGTTCTCTACTATAATACAAGCAACGTTCACGTTATCTCCCAACTTTCATTAAACTGCTTCCCTCTATCGAAATATCTACTAGTATGTGATGCACGGACCGACTTTACAGCATCCAACATGGTCCATTCCAATCAACTCTTCTACTCCTCCTCACTGTTATATCCATATCAATACACCAGCTTTGAAACTCCAGGAATAAAACTAATCCAACCATTCTTACAAAGCCTTATTCCTATATCTTCTTCGTGTTAGTTGAGATAAACATTTGTACAAATTATTTTATTGCTTATTTCCTTGTAGGTACAAGGGGAATATTGGAATACACTATGCTTTGAGCGATAGTCAAATCTTTTAAAGCTTTAAGATTCCGTTCTCTTTGCACACGTAACATAAAAAAATGAACAACGATGATCCATTTCACGAAAGTTCTAAGTTTTCCGAAACTCATACACATCACAAGGAATATCTCCGAAATGGTTCACCCTACAAGAAAATTTATTGGGACATAAATTGTGTATTTTAGCAAGATCTACATTTTTTGTATAGTATAATTTGGTCTATCTCCAACGGTTTACCAGTTATGCAAAAGTCGTCCAAAGTAAATAATGACTACAGGGGCTATAGCCAGAAAATTCAAGATATACATTTCATTTGTCATAAAAATATCTCAAACATATGATATTTTAATCAAAATCGTTACAGCCATTTTCAAGAAAATCAAAATTTTCGAAAAATTTTCCATATAAAGGGTAGTTTACGGTGGGGCTATTTTCTTCAAAATCTTCGTGTCACATCCTTCAAAGACATTAAACTTAAATACCAACTTTGGCTTTTAACCAAGTTTTCGTTTTTGAGTTATGCTGTCCACAGACAGACAGACAGGACAGACAGACACACAAAATCTTTTTCTTAAAATGGGTATTTTGGATTCAGGGGTCTCAAAACACGTTCCCGGTGAAATATCAACATCGAATTTTTGGTTGGAATGCAGTACTTCGTCTGCTTTCCAGTAGAGAAAGTAAAAATCTGTTGCACTCACATGACTTTCTCTACTCTTGCACTAACCATTCTTACAAACTCTTATTCCTATATCTTCTTCATCTTAGTCGAGATAAACATTTGTACAACCTTTGAGATTCCGTTCTCTTTACTCACTTAGGGTATAAAAAATGAACAACGATGTTCCATTTCACGAAAGTTTTGTTTTCCGAAACTCGCACACATAGCAAGGAATATCTCCGAAATGGTTCAGCCTACAAGAAAATTTATTGAGACATAAATTGTGTATTTTAGCAAGATCTACAGTTTTGCATAGTTAGATTTCGTATATCTGTTATATTTAACAGTTATTCGAAAGTCATTCAGAGTAAAAAGGACTACATAGGCTATAGCCAGAAGACAATTTATTTAACTTAAAAGAAAGGAATATTCCGATATGAAGTAACTCTAACACGTTATGCAGATGTTGGTCAGGGATTTGAACCGGCTTGTCGATGTTAACAGAGTGGTGTAATGTTTACGGAGACAAAAACGTAATATACAAAATGTGTTGCAAATACCCAGATCTATCACTGGTAATGTAATGGCTTCCCTTCGGCCTGTATACACAGAGAGCCGGGACTCAAACCCGCGGCGGAGCGCCAGCGATACACGCACTTCGACCTCAGCCGGCATAACACATTTAACAGTTAGGCAAGGGGAGTTGGTGATTAGTAGGGCTCGGAAGTTCATGCCCTAAAAACACTAAAATATGCATGCAAATATGCTCTTAAAAACTCGAAAATATGCCAAGAAATATGCACTATTTCATTAAAACAATGTCCCTTTGCATTAGACAAGACGAGTTAGTATAAATAATAAATAAAGTTACCTTATTCTTTAGAGGTTGAAGCAGAAGTGGTCCCGCTGCTAGTATTAACTGCTAAATTGCAGTTCACAACCAACACTTTGCACAAATTTTCAACTGTAAAACATCGTCTGTTGTCTCGCAAAACACTTTTGTAACGTGAAAAACTTCTCTCCGCGTCACAAGATGTTATCGTGGCATATTTAAATGATGTTAACTGCTTCACAGAGAGAGTCAAGTCTTTTGGTGTGACAGATGGTTTTCTTTCGAGGATGTCTCAAATATCGCACATCTGTTTATAACCAGAATTTTTTTAAATTACATAATTCACTTTCTCTTTCACTTTTTGTCCTATGCTACCAGGAACCAAACTTAGAGCCCATATTGTTTATTCAACCACAGTAAGTGATTCATGCAAAGGAGACCCTACAGCTTCCAATGCCGTTATGGCTGATGGTAAGAAAGAAAAATGGGCAGATATGAAACCAAGATCCTCTTTTAACCCAGTGCCTGACAGAATATTTTGCACAGTTTCTATTGATGAAGCATCTTATAAGTCCAATGAATTAATAACCTCTTCGGCTATTTCTATGTGCTCAGCATAATATAAAACTGCATCGATCCATGTTCCCCATCGAATAACACTGGTGCAGGAGGAAGTCGGATATTAGGTGCTGTTGATCTAAACAACTTAACTCTTTTAGGAGATTTAACAAAAACTCTCTTTGTACTGGACACAAGTCTGTCTACCAATGGGAAAGAATCACGTATTGTCTCAGAAATGCTACCTGCTAGTCATGCAGTGAAATCTAGTGGGCGATTGTGAAACTACTGTCGGCGCATGCGCAGTAAGTAAGTTCGGACTTTGAATCTGACTGGCAAGTGAGCTGTTCTAAACTTGAGCCGACATATTATGCATTTATCAAAAATCAAGAAAATATGCAGTTAAAGGCACCATAAAATCGTGTCCAAATTACTGAAAATTCCATAATTCGTGCACATAATGTAAAAGGATACATTAATTTTTAACCTATATGAAAAAACATGAACTTCGTAGCCCTAGTGATTAGACACGAATTTCATTCTACTTAAAGAAACGAGACGATAACTTCTGTTAAGCGCTGCTGACGTTACAGGTGAGGGGGGGGGGGCGTGTTTCTTTCGCTTAACTTGCTCAGAAGCAACTACCAACTTTGTCCCTTAACTAGGTTTACTGTAAATGCGAGAATAAAAGCTGCAGTTCGTTTGCTGCCATTTATACATGTATATATACTTTCACACCGTGAGCCTCCTCCTCCTCATTCTCTCTTTTAATTCTATCATCCTTGCTTCCTTCCTTTCGCTCTCCGTTCACTTGACAGGAATATTTTAAATATGGAAGTTAGCGTGATGCAAATGAGGAAAGGCAGCCTTGGCAAGTATAAACAGTAATTTGCTATGTTAATAGAATTCAAAGCAAAAAGCCTCTTTGAAGAGGGGTCGGGCAATTCTGCTCCCAACTTTACAACAGTACATCTGAAAGCGTTTTGGGGTCGGTAAAGCAAGTTAAGGTTTCGTATAAAACATTATGACTGTGATCTTTCACATTAGCGTCAAGTTGGATTTAGGACAAGCCTTCATTATCTTCATTATCTATTTGGATTTCTTTCTTGTGCTCATCGGTGGCTAATTATACACAATGTGTCACAGATAGTTGCCACGGAAACTCATTTGACGTCGGTAGTCTGGCTTCTTGGCGGTTGGTTCGAGGGAAGACCAGGCCAACAATTAGCGTGTGCTGCGTAGAAGTTAAAGTTTCTGTCTTAACCAATGGCCGACATACCTTAAACTTAAACTTATTTATTGAACTAAAACATTTGCCTGGTGCCGGTACAAAAGGGCCCGGCTTACAGGCTCAAATTAACATTATTTATATTATTTACAAAGTTTACAAGTGGATTCGTGTTATCTGTGTTTCCTTTAAAACCCATACAGTGGGCAGCTTTAGCCCACCGAGAACAGTTTTATTTTGTATGTTCAATGTCTTGTTTGTTTCTTTTGATCGTTTTTTGTTTATGTACACTCATCCACGCGCTCATTCACTCCTGGGCATACCACACATATGTCCCATCACACGCACACACACACACACACACACTCGTATATACATATTTACACACACTGCATTATATACACTTTACTATATACAGTTTTTCCGCAGTTTTCCTGTGCGGACCAGGTTGCAGCTCCTGACTGGTTCCCTGGGATGCAGGCCTCTGAGGTAGCGTGTGTGCGGCCTAGGGCCCCTCTTTGCGCGGACGCACATCAGTCGGTGAGCCGAACAACGTCTAAAACATCTTAATTCTAGTGTGTTTCCGATGCTTCGGCTCACCTTTGCCAATATTGGCAATGACGTAATTGTCATGGTTTCTGATGCGCGCCCACGCGACAGCGGCTCTTTTCGCTATTGCCTCGGAAATGGTTAGGATCTGGGTTTCCTGGTGAAGGGTTCGGTTAGTGGTTAGGATGGGAGCAGAGAGGATTTTCCGGAGGGAGAGGTTTTGGAGGGTTTGGATAGTCTTCAAGGCGGTTTTTGAGGCGTTTGCCCAGGCCACACACGCGTAAAGAACCACTGACAGGATGAAAGCCTTATACAGGACGAGTTTGGACTTCAATTGCAACTGTTTGCTGCGGAAGATGGGGGCGCATAACTTTAGCCGCTGTCTGCCTTTGTTGGCGCTATTTTTTATGTGGGTGGACCAGCACATTGTGCGGTCCAAGGTAACCCCTAGATATTTAACTTGCCGACGGCAATGCAATACCTGACCACCGACCGTTAGGTCCATTGCCAAAGTGTGATGCCTCTTAGAGAAATGAATCAGCTGGCATTTGTTGGGATTAATTTTGATTTTCCAGTCATGTTGCCATGAAAGGAAGTTGTTAACATAACGTTGCATTTCTGCAAGGCCGAAACGGGGATTTCTATGGTGGTTGTATATTGCAGTGTCGTCGGCGTACATGGCTACCTTACATCTGGCGTCCACTGGGAAATCGTTGGTGAATAATATGTACAAAAAGGGTGACATGATTGCCCCTTGTGGGACGCCAGCCCGCATCACTCTCTCCCGTGAGGAGGAGCGGCCCACTTGGACGTAAAACTTCCGTTTTTCTAAAAAATTGTGCAGCAAATATAGATAATTTTGAAGAGCCGGGAAATTGTGGTGCAGTTTGTAAATAAGGCCATTGTGCCAGCACCGGTCGAATGCGGCTTCTACGTCCAGAAATAGCGCCAACGTTGAAGCCCCATTGTTAAATTGCTCTGTTACGTCATCAGTTAATCTCAGAAGCTGTAAATCAGTTGAATGTCCTTTTCGAAAACCAAACTGTGAATTTGATAGTTCATGTGATTCCGAAACATGTTTTTGAAGTCGAGAAAGTATAAGTTTTTCGAGCAATTTACCAATAGTAGACAAGAGACTAATGGGACGGTAGTTTTGCGGTTGTCTGGTGCTTTTTCCTTGCTTTGGGAGCATAATTACCTTGGCTCGATACCTCCCTTGATGTCATTGAGTCATATAAGTATTAAAACTCATAACATAATCAGTTCCTGTGTCTTTTTCTTACCAACCCACGCATTCCCTGAGGACAAAGCTCATTACCTCTCCATTTTAGCAGCCGTGGTAAAGAAATCCAATAGTCGACCAACGCAGGAAAACAGAGCTGAGTTTACACAAAACGTCGAAGAAAATAGCAGCATCAAATTGCCGCCCACAACGTGAGACTATATAATTCCGCATTATAGTGATCGGAATTTTATAATCTACATAAAAGGTCTCGATGTATTGTAATATTTACACAATATATAATTTACATCTCTCTTAATCTTCATTTTCATAAGAATTGCGATGGGTAACAACATGCAACTTCACATGGTCAAACTTGAAATAAGGGAAATCATTAGCAGAAAGTAGAGGATCATTTTTATCAACATGAAATATGTGTTTACTTTCTCTACTGCTATGTGGAGGAAGTATTGCATTCCGACAAAAATTCAATGTCGATATTTCACCGCGAAAATGTTTTGAGACCCCGTGAATGGGAAAAAAAAAAAAAAAAAAAAAAAAAAAAAAAAAAAAAAAAACATTTTTAGAAAAAGCTCCATGTGTGCGTGTGTGTGTAACCAAAGTTGGTATTTATGTTTAGTGTCTTTTACGGATGCGACACAAATATTTTGAAAAACATAGCCGCACCTTAAACTACCCTTTACATGGAAAATTTTTCCAAAATTTTTATTTTGTTGAAAATGGTTCCAACGATTTTGATTAAGAAGTCATATGTTTGAGATATTTTTATGACAAATGAAATGTATATTTTGAATTTTCTGCCTATAGCCCCTGTAGTCCTATTTACTCTGGACAACTTTTGAATAGCTCGTAAAGCGTAAGAGATAGAGCAAATGCTACTATACAAAAAATGTAGATCTTGCTAAAATACACAATTTATATCTCAATAAATTTTCTTGTAGGGTGAACCATTTCGGAGATATTCATTGGTATGTTTGTGAGTTTCGGAAAACTAAACTTTCCTGAAATGCAACATCGCTGTTAATTTGTTTATATGTTACGCGTGCAAAGAGAAAGCAGTAAGATAATTTGTACAAATCTTTATCTCAACACGAAGAAGACAGAGAAATAAAAGTTGGTAAGAGTGGTTAGTACAAGAGTAGACGAATAATTTTCGTGAAGGTTATTGAAAATCTATGCAACACAAAATATTCTAACAATAGCAATTTTTAATCTCTGCCTTAACTAATTATTTAGAGATTATGTATCTAAACTCATCTAAATTACCGCGACACTGTTTGTTTACAAACAAGTAGTTATATTTGTATTAGAAATCAGCCTTGGCGGATATTTCTGTCTCAGTTTCTAATAAACGGCTTCAATTACATGCATTTTATTGCACAAAAATTTTTGCGAGGGAGTGTACATTTTATCGAACACTACGAAGTGTTACACGCTTTCGCTGTCTAATTCCTTGCTACAAACTTGATGAATAGTCCCATTTTATACACTGTTTGTTACAGGGAGAGTAATTTATTACCTTATTGTTGGTTTATTTATTCATTCACATATAGGTATGGCTCGATTCTCTTGAGAAGCTATAAACCGGCATGTTTTACACTACACATATCATTTCGAGAGTGACTTAAATGTACCTGCCATATGGAGCAGGCCATAAAAATACGACAGGAACGAGTAGGTCCTATATGTGGGAAGTATAGGAGTCGTAAACTGTGAGAGGGCATATCGCTCCACTCTCCTTGGAACTATTCCAAACATTGCCTCTTAGGTCTTCTCCTCATAGCAAAAGTACAAATAATAAAATCAACTATAACTCTCTCTAGATAACTGACAACACAACCACTTTGTTCATTAGCACTTTCATTAACACTTCTCTATGCTAGGCAGACAAATCTACGAACGAAAAAATCTGATGACTTTCTCTACTCTTGTACTAACCATTCTAACAAACTCTTATTCCTATATCTTCTTCGTGTTAGTTGAGATAAACATTTGTACAAATTATCTTATTGCTTATTTCCTTGTACGTGCAAAGAGAACATTAGATGTGCGATAGTCAAATGTTTTAAACCTTTGAGATTCCGTTCTCTTTGCACGCTTAACATGTAAAAAAAAATGAACAGCGATGTTCTATTTCACGAAAGTTTTAAGTTTTCCAAAACTCACACACATACCAACGAATATCTCTGAAATGGTTCAACCTACAAAAAAATTTATCGGGACATAAATTGTGTATTTTAGCAAGATCTACATTTTTTTTGTACAGCAAGATTTTGTCCTTCTCTTACGGTTTAGTAGTTATGCAAAAGTCGTCCAGACTAAATACGACCACAGGAGCTATAGCCAGAAAATTCAAGATATACATTTCATTTGTTATAAAAATATCTTAAACATATGACATTTTAATCAAAATCATTACAGCCATTTTCAAGAAAATCAAAAGTTTCGAAAAAGTTTCTGTGTAAAGGGTAGTTTAGGGTGGGGCTATGTTCTTCAAAATCTTCGTTTCGCATCCTTGCCTTTTTTGGATTCGGGGGTCTCAAAACATATATTTCCGGACAACTCTGGACGTCGAATTTTTGGGTGGAATACAATACTTCCTCCAATTACCAGTAGAGAAAGTAAAAACAAACGACGTATTACATTCTCACTATTTTCTCTACTCACATTTCTTTTGCGAAACACAATCAAATGTTCTTCTCTACTGACCCTCAAATACATTTCATGATTAAAATAAAAATTCCACGTATTACATTCACACGGTTCTCGCTTATCACTTTTCTTTTACGAAACACTCTCATTTATTTCTCTACTATGTCTTCTACACAGAATTGATACAATTTTCTATACGATTGAAATATAAATGCAACGTCTTACATTCACACAGCTTTCTCGTTCGTTTTTCTGCCTGTGATATTGGGAGCTGTTCAACTGTGCTTTTCCAGTATTTTCCAAAGGTTTTATTTATTTACTTTGCTTATTTTGAGTTCAATACTTAAGTGTAAGTGTTTTAAAGACAAAACCGTCAAACCACGGAACACGTCGCGTATTTTAAATAGTTTATAATAAAATTTTCGGTCATAAAAATATCATTTAAGACAGTTTTATAGTATTCCTTAGGTCATGCGTATCCGGGAGTTAATGATAATTAATTATTCATTATTTTCTATAATCTTAAAGTGTTATTTACACACTTGCTATAGAAATTGCTGACGTCTTTGTGGATAGTAATTTAGCTGTAAACAGTTGAAAGAAAAAGAAGCGGCGTCGCTCGCAGCTCGTCTAGAACACCTCCAATTTCCTTGTCCAGTTCCATCTCCTAGCTGTCCGTTTCCCTTTCCGGCAGGTAACGAGCTACATCGTGCCCCCCCCCTAAACCCCCCCCCCCCCCACACGCCCGTTCGTTTTTTCCTCAAACTCGCTTCGTAACCCATTGTAATTCCGAAATGTGCCGAGTTGTCAGTCCATTTGATTATATCGCAAACAAGAGAGGTGGAGAATTTCGTCTCTCCCTCTCGCTCTCTCTGCGTTAATCTGGAGAATCACTGCGTCCATTCTTTTGTTTTGACTGTTCCATCAAAATATACCCTCTTGCCTTAAGTGGAGATTAAAAGTTCCATTCCGCTGAATTCACGAATCATTATCTGGGGATGTTTTAAAAATGGCACGATTACTGACTGTAAGATTAATAATTATATAAAGAAATGATAGAGAGATAGAAAAATAACTGCGTTAGTAAATCCTATATTTTTGTTAAACGGGCATGGCCGGTATCTGGAAAGTATTAGGTTGGTCGCACTCTTAGTTTGACTTGGGTTGTACTTGTCCATAGTGTTGTGTTTCTTTGTTACTAGGTGAAATACCCGACGTTGTCCGTGGTTTGATGATTTATCACTACAACATTTAGACTTGGGTTGTACTTGTCCAATAGTCTTGTGTTTCTTTGTTACTAGGTGAAATACCCGACGTTGTCCGTGGTTTGATGATTTATCACTACAACATTTAGACTTAGGTTGTACTTGTCCAATAGTCTTGTGTTTCTTTGTTACTAGGTGAAATACCCGGCGTTGTCCGTGGTTTGATGATTTATCACTACAACATTTAGACTTAGGTTGTACTTGTCCAATAGCCTTGTGTTTCTTTGTTACTAGGTGAAATACCCGACGTTGTCCGTGGTTTGATGATTTATCACTACAACATTTAGACTTAGGTTGTACTTGTCCAATAGCCTTGTGTTTCTTTGTTACTAGGTGAAATACCCGACGTCGTCCGTGGTTTGATGATTTATCACTACAACATTTAGACTTAGGTTGTACTTGTCCAATAGCCTTGTGTTTCTTTGTTACTAGGTGAAATACCCGACGTTGTCCGTGGTTTGATGATTTATCACTACAACATTTAGACTTAGGTTGTACTTGTCCAATAGCCTTGTGTTTCTTTGTTACTAGGTGAAATACCCGACGTTGTCCGTGGTTTGATGATTTATCACTACAACATTTAGACTTAGGTTGTACTTGTCCAATAGCCTTGTGTTTCTTTGTTACTAGGTGAAATACCCGACGTTGTCCGTGGTTTGATGATTTATCACTACAACATTTAGACTTAGATTGTACTTGTCCAATAGCCTTGTGTTTCTTTGTTACTAGGTGAAATACCCGACGTTGTCCGTGGTTTGATGATTTATCACTACAACATTTAGACTTAGGTTGTACTTGTCCAATAGCCTTGTGTTTCTTTGTTACTAGGTGAAATACCCGGCGTTGTCCGTGGTTTGATGATTTATCACTACAACATTTAGACTTAGGTTGTACTTGTCCAATAGCCTTGTGTTTCTTTGTTACTAGGTGAAATACCCGACGTTGTCCGTGGTTTGATGATTTATCACTACAACATTTAGACTTAGGTTGTACTTGTCCAATAGCCTTGTGTTTCTTTGTTACTAGGTGAAATACCCGACGTTGTCCGTGGTTTGATGATTTATCACTACAACATTTAGACTTAGGTTGTACTTGTCCAATAGCCTTGTGTTTCTTTGTTACTAGGTGAAATACCCGACGTTGTCCGTGGTTTGATGATTTATCACTACAACATTTAGACTTAGGTTGTACTTGTCCAATAGCCTTGTGTTTCTTTGTTACTAGGTGAAATACCCGACGTTGTCCGTGGTTTGATGATTTATCACTACAACATTTAGACTTAGGTTGTACTTGTCCAATAGCCTTGTGTTTCTTTGTTACTAGGTGAAATACCCGACGTTGTCCGTGGTTTGATGATTTATCACTACAACATTTAGACTTAGGTTGTACTTGTCCAATAGCCTTGTGTTTCTTTGTTACTAGGTGAAATACCCGACGTTGTCCGTGGTTTGATGATTTATCAGTACAACATTTAGACTTAGGTTGTACTTGTCCAATAGCCTTGTGTTTCTTTGTTACTAGGTGAAATACCCGGCGTTGTCCGTGGTTTGATGATTTATCACTACAACATTTAGACTTAGGTTGTACTTGTCCAATAGCCTTGTGTTTCTTTGTTACTAGGTGAAATACCCGGCGTTGTCCGTGGTTTGATGATTTATCACTACAACATTTAGACTTAGGTTGTACTTGTCCAATAGCCTTGTGTTTCTTTGTTACTAGGTGAAATACCCGACGTTGTCCGTGGTTTGATGATTTATCACTACAACATTTAGACTTAGGTTGTACTTGTCCAATAGCCTTGTGTTTCTTTGTTACTAGGGGAAATACCCGGCGTTGTCCGTGGTTTGATGATTTATCACTACAACATTTAGACTTAGGTTGTACTTGTCCAATAGCCTTGTGTTTCTTTGTTACTAGGTGAAATACCCGACGTTGTCCGTGGTTTGATGATTTATCACTACAACATTTAGACTTAAGTGATGGCTTAGGGATAATCTTCGTATTAATAGCTATATTTTATTCTTGTCTCTGTATTCGTGAGATATCTTTGAAGCTAGTTACTTCTATCATAGTTTGTAAGGAGTTCCTCTCTGATGAGAGATAAGTTCGAGTAATTCGCTGTCTGTCGGACGTGAGGTATTTACCAAAGTGGCAACAGGGAGTCATTCTTATGTTTAAACAACTTTTATCAGTAAAGAAAGTACCTAATGTTATTTTCCGATAGCATCATACACGAGCTACGTCTTTACCAGTAAATGATTTATGGACTTCCTCGCTCTGATAACACGCGCTTTCAGTGGCGGCTCCTGCACATCTGTCTCACTCACTCCACAACGAATTTCTCATGTGAGTGCAACACATTCATATGTTTATTAAAACAGTAGACATACGTATACATAACACCTTGTAGTGGGGAGGGGGGGTGTTTTATGTAACTTAAAACTTTCGTGAAATGGAACAGTTGTATAAAATTTCGCTGTCTGATATTCTCGAGTATAGAAGCCGGCATCTGCGAACAGCTGCCTAACGGAATAAAGAACAAGTGAACAGCGCCACTGCTATTTATTCATGTTCCTACTGCAGCGAGGATGAAAAACGCCGAAGGTAATGGAAAAAGACATTGATAAAATTGCCGCTGATATTCCTAACAGGACGTCTACTCTTCAGAAGCCCTTCTCGCCGAGTTTGCTCAGGCGATCTTGATCGATGGATCTTTAAATAAACACGGAGTTACAAATGCTGCCACTTTATAGGGAAGTTGGTGGCCCTGCGGCAAATTGTGCGCCGTCATTATCTTCATCGCCTTCCGATCATCAATCATTGTTTTAGCCATCGATCAATTTCATTGTTCTCCCATCGTGGAGGTATGTGTACATAATGGTGACACTCTGATCTCCTTCAGATAACATATTAATGCTCTCGACAGACACAAAGATTTTACACACGAAATGTTGAACACTCGTGTAGGTTGGTAGGCGTGCTTTGAACCGACACCGCTATCTGCCGTACCAGGCCTGATCCAGGCATAGGCATGGCGCGTGAGAGGGACTGAGAGAGGGAGTGAGAGTGACTGAGGGAGTGAGAGTGACTGAGTGAGGGAGTGAGAGTGACTGAGGGAGTGAGAGTGACTGAGTGAAGGAGTGAGAGTGACTCAGTGAGGGAGTGAGACAGTGAGAGTGACTCAGTGAGAGTGAGAGTGAGACAGTATAACTAAGCCCAGTAAGCGTATTGAACGAAACATTGTAGGCCGTGCCAATGGACGCTGACGTGTGTATGCTTGCCCCATTCTTCTCTGAAGGGAATTACTAATTATAATACAACATTTAAATACTATGCCATTGGCTATATCATTCTTGAATTCCTTAATTTATAGTCTTAATAACTCGTGACAGTCAAATTGTCTGGACAATCACTCGCACAAAAATTATGCAACATTTTTGCGTTTTTACCCTAGCAATACCAAGGGGGGTGGGTAAGGTGGGGCGGCAGTACTTTCTGCCCAGCTTCTGTAGACCTTTAAATTTTGTCTTTTAATTTTTTTGATTAAACGCATACAGTTATTGTCAATCACTGTATTTAGTACTAAATTGTGTATTTTTTTCTAAGTTTTCATTGTCTGAGATACAATAAAATGTCAAGGTGATCATAAAGAACTGTCCCGTCGGTATAATGTGTTGCACTCACATGGCTTTTACTACTCTTGTATCAATCATTTCCTTGTAGGTACAAGGGGAATATGCGAACACAGTAGGCTTTGAGCGATAGTCAAATCTTTTAAACCTTTGAGATCCCGTTCTCTTTGCACGCTTAAGATTCAAAAAAAATGAACAACAATGTTCCATTTTACGAAAGTTTGAAGTTTTCCGAATCTGACACAAATAACAAGGAATATCTCCGAAATGATTCACTCCACAAAAAAATGTATTCAGACATAAATTGTGTATTTTAGCAAGATCTGCATTTTTTGTATAGTATGGTTTTGTCTATCTCTAACGGTTTACCAGTTATGCAAAAGTCGTCCAGAGTAAATACGACTACAGGGGCTATAGCCAGAGAATTCAAGATATACATTTCATTCGCCATAAAGATATCTTAAACATATGACATTTTAATCAAAATCGTTTGAGACATTTTGAAGATAATTAAAATGTTTGAAACATTTTCCATGTAAAGGGTAGTTTAAGGTGGGGCTATTTTCTTCAAAATCTTCGTGTCATATCCTTGAAAGACATTAAACTTAAATACCAACTTTGGTTTTTAACCGACTGCTCGTTTTTTAAAAAAGTCCTTTTGGGGGTTCAGGGAGCCTCAAAATTTATTTCCGATGAATTCTCTACTTCGTATTTTTGGGCCGTCTATTTACTATACATAGTAGAGAAAATAAAAATTCAGTCGTGTAAATGAATGCACGCGCACAAATTGCTCACATTTTTCGTTCCTTCAAGTCAAGTGGGGAAATGTAGCCCCTTACTTACTTCGCTTTTTGGGGACGAGACTACCTACATATAATCACAAGTTTCATTTCATTTCTAAGAGAGCATAATTACAGGCAGCAAAGGAGCGTTTTAAACGTGAAGTGTCAGTTGGCAGATAGAGTTGATGCGAGATTGTTGCAAAGTGCTGGGCGATCGATGTGCGAGGCGAGGCGAGGCGAGGCGAGGCGAGGCGAGGCGAAGAGACGCAAGCCGCCTATTCTGCAATAGACAGGCATCAGTGTGAAAGCGCTGCTGCATTAGAAGCGCGAAAAAAGACATTTTTCGGTGAAAAATTTAAATATTCGGCTGTCAGTCCTAAAAGCCCATAAAAGCTTTCCAGAAATTTCTACCCACTTATTCCATTTGTAACACTCTTTCGTTTTTTGATGTTTTTTTTTCTAGGTGAATACAGCAATATTAGAAATAACTGCATTTATATTTCATATATTTAATGTTTCGTTTACAGGTTGCTAGAAAATGTCAAGAGATTCTGTTCTTTCTGAACTTTTTTAAACGAGACATCTACAGTTGAGTGACTTTGACAGAGATAGACAAAATTATACTGTACAAAAATCATATAAACCTCGTTAAAACAAACATTTGTGTCAAATAAAGCCATAGAAAAATAATTGAACTCATTAACAGAGTACAATATCTCTAAATGCCAGGTCGTGTTGTAGTGCGGTTTACACAAGTCGATATTAACATATAGATCAGTTTACTGATGGTCTCTGTCTGACTCAAAATTACGCTGTATTTTGAATTATCACTCAGTTTTGTATTTGGGAGTCTGTGCAGAGGTATTTCGGCGAATGGCGAAAAACTTGTGCAGTTCGAGTTTATTTTCGTATTTATAAGGTCATGGACGCGTCAGCGAACATCGCGAGAATGCGTGCAGTGGTCGTTTGCATATCAGTTGTCTCTTGTTTAAGCAAACGAAACCTTACCCCACCATTACGTCACTCGCACAGATCCCAGTTAAGTCATTCGCCACGTCTAAAAATACCTCTGTATATGAGGGACAAGAGAGTAGGAGAGACTATGACGAATACCGAGGAGAATGGAGGGGAGATTTGTTTTATATAAAGAGAGATTGAAAGAAAGCACGAGAAGAGATACCAAGGGAGAGAGAAAATGATTGGGAATAAGGGAAGGAGATAGTAAAAGAGATGAAGAGGGTGGTAGAGGTTTAGAAATGTACAAAATGGGCTAAGAAGATATTGGAATAGGGGAGAATAGTCAAGAGAGGGGGAGAAATACCGACAGAGATTAAGAGGGGGAGAGAGAAATAAAATAGAACTGTGGAAGTTTACGCAGGTGAATGGAGAATAGAATTTGTTAAGGATTGGAATAGAAAGAGATAATGAGAGACAGAGTGGAATATTGAAGGAAATTAGGATGAAGCTTAGAGGGTGAGAGAGAAAGAGAAATACGGAGGAGCAGAGATATTGAAGGACAGATAAAAAGGTGGAGAGAGAATTGAGAGCCGGTGTGTGTGTGTGTGCGTGTGTGTGCGTGTGTGTGTGTGTGTGTGTGTGTGTGTGCGTGTGTGCGTCTGTGTGCGTCCGTGCGTGTGTGTGGTTGTTTTCTTTTTCTTTTTTTTTTTTTTTTATAAAGCATGCCCCATTCCGTATAATACTACATGCTTGCAGTTATTTATTTTACCTCTAATTTTTTATCTAACTTAGTCCAATTGAATACTTCTCCATTGGGCATATTTACAGTTTTTTATTTGATGTTTGTTGTTTAATGCTATTTTATTTTGTTTGACTTTATTTCTTTAACCTAATGCTATTTTACAAATCATAAATCTAGTACTTATCATATAGCGAAAGGCAAATATAATTATACTCGTAACAGCAGTAGAGTATTGAAATGTGTTTGGACAATGATACTGGTTGCAATCTTGGTAAGGAGTAGAAATTATATATTTGGACTTGAGTCATTCTATTTCTGTGAATTTTACAGCATTAATGAAGTTAACGAAAGCTTGTATGAAATTGTTTCCAAGTTCTTCTTTGTTTATGGGCCAAGTAGCACCTTTACTTCGTATTTTCCTAATCATGTATTTTGCATCGAAATATAAAGTGGTTTACTCTTTGGTCCTCTTCTTCACATTTGCACATTGGGTTATCTAAAAATGCAAACCTGTGGCGATATGCTCTTAGCTCTCCATGTCCTGTTATCATTGCTGTGAACTCCGGAGATATTGGTAACCGTTGCTTCAATCTTCTACTCACGGATGGGAAATATTCTTTGGTTACTGCTCCTTTCCTTGATGCTGTCCATTGTTGTTGCCATTCTTCGAGTCTTTTGCTAGTCTGTCCACAAGTTCATTCCCGTGTATTCCCGCACGTCCTTTCACCCAGCCGAAATGTAGTGTCCACTTTGATTTTGAAAGTTCAAGGATTTTGCTTTTGATTGCTTCCATCAGCTGGTTATGTTTTATGCTGTTCCTGAGCAGATCTAGAGTTATCTTACTGATTGTGAATAATGTAGCTCGTTTTCATGGCATTCTCCATATCCAAGCTCATCTAGTTATTTTTTCTACTGGTAAGTAGGGGAAGTATTGTATTCCACCCAAAAATTCGATGTCGAGTTTAACCGAAAATATATGTTTTGAGGCCCCCTGAATACAAATAGAGCATTTTTAGAAAAAGGTCCGTGTGTGTGTCTGTCTGTCAGTCTGTGAACAGCATAGCTCAAAAACGAAAACTCGGTTAAAAACCAAAGTTGGTATTTAAGTTTAATGTCTTTCAAGGATACGACACGAAGATTTTGAAGAAAATAGCCCCACCCTAAACTACCCTTTACATGGACAATTTTTCGAAAATTCTGATTTTCTTGAAAATGGCTCTAACGATTTTGATTAAAATGTCATATGTTTGAGATATTCTGATGACAAATGAAATGTATATTTTGAATTTTCTGGCTATAGCCCCTGTAGTCGTATTTACTCTGGACGAATTTTGCATAACTGGCAAACCGTTGGAGATAGACCAAATTATAGTATACAAAAAATGTAAATCTTGCTAAAATACACAATTTATGTCTCAATAAATTTTTTTGTACAGTGAACCATTTCGGAGATATTCCTTGTTGACTCTGAGTTTCGGAAAACTTAGAACTTTCGTGAAATGGATCATCGTTATTCATTTTTTTATATGTTACGTGTGCAAAGAGAACGGAATCTCAAAGCTTTAAAAGATTTGACTATCGCAATAAGATAATTTGTACAAATGTTTATTTTAACTAACACGAAGAAGATATAGGAATAAAAGTTTGTAAGAATGGTTAGTACAAAAGTAGAGAAAGTCAGGTGAGTGCAGATGATCCCTGCTGCCGCAACTTTATCACCAGTTTTGCTACCATCGGTGTACATTTCAACTGCATATTCTTTGTTGTTATCTACCTCATCTATTAGGGGTATTTCCGCAGGGTGTCTCCAATACCTGACTTCCAGCGGTGCGTCATATTCTTGATTGTTCACTTTTGTTGCCAGGTAGGTTCTTACATATTGTTCTATGGTTATTTGTAAGGGTGGAACGCCTGCTACTACGCATGGTGCCTCGTATGAGATAGTACGGTAGGCTTTAGTAATTTTTATATTAATCAATCTTTGTATCCTTTTATATTTTGTTAGATTTTGTATTTTTCTTATAGCGTCTATCCACACTGGTGAGCCATATGTAATTATTGGGACATTAGCTCCCTCGTATATTGTTTTTAGTCTTCAGTTTGGTTAAGCTTCTTGTTGTTTAAGTAGATATTGACGTCCCAATTGTCCCTTCGCTTTCTTGATATGAGTAGAGTCTTCGACTTCCTTTCGTTGAATTCTATTTTGTTGTCAGTGGCCCAGTTCTGAATTTTGATTAAATCCTGATTCACTATGTTTTCTGCTTCTACTTTGCTTGAGCCTCTTGTTAATATGACAAGGTCGTCTGCGAATGCCATGACTTTAGTTTTCCTATTGAAATCAGTATTTAGTGTGTGTGTGTGTGTGTGTGTGTGTGTGTGTGTGTGTGTGTCTGCGTGTGCGAGCGTGAGTGTGGGTGTGCGTGCGTATGCGTGTGTGTCTGCGTGTGCGAGTGTGAGTGTGTGTGTGTGTCTCTGCGTGTGAGAGTGTGAGTGTGTGTGTGTCTGCGTTTGCGAGCGTGAGTGTGTGTGTGCGTGCGTGTGTGTGTGCGTGCGTGTGTGTGTGCGTGTGTGTGTCTGCGTGTGAGAGTGTGAGTGTGTGTGTGTCTGCGTGTGCGAGCGTGAGTGTGTGTGTGCGTGCGTGTGCGTGTGTGTCTGCGTGTGCGAAGGTGAGTGTGTGTGTGTGTGTGTTTCTGCGTGTGAGTGTGAGTGTGTGTGTGTGTCTGCGTGTACCAGTGTGTGTGAGTGTGTGTGCGTGTGTGTGTGTCTGCGTGTGCGAGTGTGTGTGTGAGTGTGTGCGAGTGAGTGTGTGAGTGTGTGCGCGTGCGCGTGTGTGTGCGCGTGCGCGTGTGTATGTGTGTGAGTGTGTGTGAGTTTGTGTGCGTGTGTGTGTGTGTGTGTGTGTATGAAATATAAATATGCAGGTAGAGTGAGGAGAAAGGTATGTTCATGTTTAGCCAATAACGTGAAGGAGGGTATATTCTTACAACTAGAAGAAGCAAGCGTGCAGCAGGCAGGCAAACTGCCGGACTGCCCTGCAGGCAAGTGGCAGCGTTTAGTATTCAGTAATCGTGTTAAACTGGGGGAACACAGCTTTGTAGTGAACGCCACTTATTAAGGCATTGGCCCAGGGCCTCAGACACGACAGTAAACACTTCTCATAGATCGATACCTACTGTCGCAAATTCATTTACTGCACCGCCTTTTGAGAGAGAGCGAGCGAGCGAGAGAAAGGCACTTAATGCTGGACACCATTAGTGCTGCCTCTAACACTACACTAGCAAAAACTATTAATACTTCCTCTACTGGTGAGTACAACAAAGTATCCAAAAATTCGATGTCGAGAATTCACCCCTTAATATAAAAAAAAACCATTATTGTCACTCAGTCTGTGGACAGCATAACTAAAAACTCCATGTGTTGCACTCACATGACTTTCTCTACTCTTGTACTAACCATTCTTACAAATTCTTATTCCTATATCTTCTTCGTGTTAGTTGAGATAAACATTTGTACAAATTATCTTATTTCAACAGTGAATTCCTTTGAAACTTTGAGATTCCGTTCTCTTTGCACTCTTAACATATAAAAAAACAACAACGATGTTCTGTTTCACCAGATTTTAAGTTTTCCGAAACTCACACACATAACAAGGAATATCTCCGAAATGGTTCGTTCTACAAAAAAATTGCAAAGGTCGTCCAGAGTAAATACGATTTCAGCGGCTATAGCCAGAAAATTCAAGATATACATTTCATTTGTCATAAAAATACATCAAATATATGATATTCTTATCAAAATCATTAGAGCCATTTTTAAGAAAATGAAAATTTTCAAAAATTTTTTCACGAAAAATGTTAGTTTAGGATGGAGATATTTGCTTCAATACCTTCGTGTCGCATCCTTGAAAGACATTAAACACCAACTTTGGTTTTCAACCGACTTATCGTTTTTGAGTTATGTTGTCCACAGACTGACACAAACACACACGCGCGCGCGCGCGCACCTTTTTCCTGTAAATGCCTTTTTTTTTTTTTTTTTTTTTTTGATTCAGGGGATCTCAAAACATATTTCCGGTGAAATCTCGACATCGAATTTTTGGGTGGAATACAATACTTCCCCTACTTATCAGTAGAGAAGGTAAAAATGAAAAGTCGGTTGAAAACCAAAGTTGGTATTTAAGTTTACTGTCTTTGAAGGATGCTACACGAAGATTTTGAAGAAAATAGCCTCAACTAAACTACCCTTTACACGGAACATTTTTAAAAAGTTTTGATTTTCTTGAAAATGGCTCTAACGATTTTGATTAAAATGTCATATGTTTGAGATATTTTGATGACAAAGGAAATGTATATCTTGAATTTTCTGGCTATAGCCCCTGTAGTCGTATTTACTCTGGACGACTTTTGCATAACTGGTAAACCGTTAGAGATAGACTAAATCATACTACACAAAAATGTAGATCTTGCTAAAACACACAATTTATGTCCAAATAATTTTTTTTGTAGAGTGAACCATTTCGGAGATATTCCTTGTTGTTTGTGTCAGTTTCTGAGAACTTAAAACTTCGTGAAATGGAATATCGTTCATGTTTTATATGTTAAGCGTACAAAGAGAACGGGAGGTAAAAAGGATTTGAGTGTAACACATCAGATTTTTCTTCTAAACGTTTGGAGAAAAAGTACAACTCACAATTGTTTTCTTGTCGTAGCCTTGAGTCAGTCCATTTAATAATGTGGAAATATCAGTATTTCGCATTGGAAAGGATAGTAATGTACCTTCACCCAGAAGTGTTTTATTTTTGACGCCGTGACGCAGAAGGAACAATGCTAAATTCGACACAATATTCTACCACGTGGTGTATTTGCTAGAGTGTGGGCTGCATCTTGGCGGACAGGCTGTAGGGCACAGTAGTGCACGTTGTAACCACAGTGTGACGTGTTGTCTGTTCACATTCATTACAGAAGCACTTAGCTCTCTCTCTCTCGCTCCTCAGGAGGAGGATATGAGCCACGAATACCTACTGCCTGCCTTGTGTGCCGCAACAATGCACAGAATTAGCAGCTTCTCGCAGCTTCAAGGAGCAAATTAATTTACACTATTAGTTGTTGCTGTGACAACTTCAACATTCATTTATTTTGTCCCTACATGCGTCAGCAGAGACGCTGCCTAGCTATGCAACTGTTTCTCAAGATCTAGACTTATACAACAATGCGCTCACTTGACTTTCTCTCCTTTTGTACTAATCACTCTTAAAATATACATTCCATTTGTCATAAAAATATCATTGATTTTTAACTGATTTTGGATTCTACTTTCTGTACTGGTAAGTAATACAGTATTGTATTCCACTCAAAAATTCGATGTTGACATTTCACCGGAAATATATGTTTTGAGACCCCTGAATGCAAAAAAAAAGCATTTTTGGAAAAACATCCGCGCGCACGCGATTTTGTGTGTGTGTGTTTCTGTGTGTGTGTGTGTGTGTGTGTGTGTGTGTGTGTGTGTGTGTGTGTGTGTGTCTCAGTCTGTGGACAGCCTAACTTAAAAACGAAAAGATGATTAAAGACAAAATTTGGTATTTAAGTTTAATCTCTCTCAAGGATGCGACACGAAGATTTTGAAGAAAATAGCCCCACCCTAAACTACCCTTTACATGGAACATTTTTCGAAAATTTTGATTTTCTTGAAAAGGCCTCTAACGATTTTGATTACAATGTCATATGTTTCTGATATTTTTACGACAAATGAAATGTATATACTGAACTTTCTGACTATAGCCCCTGTAGTCGTATTTACTCTGGACGACTTTTGCATAACTGGTAAACCGTTAGAGATAGACCAAATCCTACTATACAAAAAATGTAGATCTTGCTAAAATACACAATTTGTGTCTTAATAAATTTTCTTGTAGCGTGAACTATTTCGGAAATATTCCTTGTTATTTGTGTCAGTTTCTAAAAAGTACGGATATACACTAACGGATCATAATTGGCAACACTGTACGCACTCTATTTCCTTTCTGAGTTGATAGAAGCAACGGGGGTTCGTTGTTTTGAAAATACGTACAGCAATAAGAGGGGATTTCAAGATAGCCATTACATATTCATAATGCATATACTTGACTAATGTGTTTTTGTTTTCATTCAATATCCATTTGCACATTTAAGATCCATTAAACAAATAAAAACCTCGTGCACTGCTTGTTCATTATAACTTTGGATATCCATTTACGCACTTCCTTGACAAAGCGATAGTTTTAAGGAGCGAGTGAATATGTGATGGCCTTAAAATCCTTCAAATACAAGTATCTGAAGTTTTGAAAATCAATATTGAGGAATAGTTCGGAAATGGTTAACTTCACCAAGCCCTGCATCGAAGCAAGGACCTCCTGAACGTAAACTACTGGCTCGCCAAAGGCACACAGTTTATTTAAAATGTTCCGCTTGACCTAGCTACCTTTCTGTTACAGTTATTCCACGAGAGATTGTCGCTTGTGCCTTTAAGCCTCTTAGCATTATGTTGCAGAGCGAGCGGGGATTTGCCTAAATACAGCCACAAACTTACATAAGCATCAGTAAATAACAAACATCAACCACTATTCAGCTTTCGTTTAAAAATAAAACCATAACCTTAAAGCTGAACCTGAACACTTTTACGTTCACTGTCACGAAACACCGCAACAGTTATTCTTATTAGCAATAAGATAATTTGTACTAATGTTTATCTCAACTAACACTAAGATATAGGAACAAGATTTTGTAAGAATGGTAAGTACAATAGTAGAGAAAGTCATGTGAGTTCACACACAAAGAAAAGGAAGCTTTATTATTTTATTTTCCCATGAAGTATTTTTCATGGCTTTGTTAGTTTATTAATAACCTTTCTGGCTCATTTTAGACAGCAGGAAATATTCCATTATTTTCAGAACTTGCTTGAAGTGAATCCAAGTGGAAAATGTGTTATTTGTTCACGAGTTTCGCTGGTGTAAGTCCTCGTGTCAAATAATTGTGAAACCTCTTGCAGGCCTAGAGTTTTATCTGTGAAGCGTATTTCACGCAGGCAGGCAGGAAATGGTAAAGATATTAAATTCAAGATTAAATATTAAATGGAAACGTGGAAGGCAGGCGCTTAGTCCGAACTTTGAGAGAAATAGATGAATTTTCTCCGACAGCAAAATTTATTTTCTCCTTTCTCTCAAGAGGCAGGCAGTTGCTTTTCTCATAACCTCTGCAATGATTAATGAAACGCTTTTGTATCGAGGTTGAGAAGAAGGAGTTTTCATTATGTAAATAAAAGCATGGTTACTGACTTTTATTTTGCCAGCAAAACACGATCAGAGCGCGCTGCAAGCGGGATATAGACATACTGAAAATCTGCTTAGTAGCATGGCATTCTCAATATATTGTCGCCCATCGCATTATTGTCGGCACTACCGCAAAGGAGCCGAAGGGAAGAGACAGAGAATGGCTGCATTGTTGGGGCGCTTGCCGAAAGAGAGAAAGGGATAGAGACTTCTGGAACTTTCTGCTTTGTATTTCACCGCAATAATAACTGAACTTTCCTGAAGTTTCCAGAATAGTGCCTGGGAGGTATAAATAGCGGTAAAGTGTGAGAAGGGACAGTTTTTGTGTTTCGAGTTCGGAGCCGTGCTGTTGGTGAATCGGAAAAGACTTTCTTGCTGTTGCAACGAGTGTACAAAGTTACTGTTTACGGAAATAAAAGTGTTTCTTTATCTCGACTACTTCTGTCTTCTTTACTTTACACCCACCAAAGTCACTATGGTGTCAGAAGCGGGATATGACGATGGAGGCTACATTGGTGAGCTTTTTACAAGAGCTAAAAGCAGAGATGAAGACGGCAAACGACAACCTCGCTGCCGATCTGAAAGACATGTAGACGGAGCTATCGGCGTAATTGACGAGCAACTGGCTGGGGTAAGGAAGGATGTGAAAGAGCTCGGTGGAAAGATGGACGACCTCGGCCAACGTGTTGACGCCCTGGAGAATGTCGGGGAACGGCTTAGCGTTCTCGAAGACAGGGTCGACGGTAGCGCCAACGAGCTAAATGCAATGGTGGAAGGAATGCTCAGTGAAAAGCTCAAGAACTACAAGGCCGAGGCTCCAGCACGCGACACAACATCGATGCGCGTCAAACCACCAATGTACGATGGCACGTAAACGTTTGAGGTCTTCCGCCGTCAATTCGACACAGTGGCCAAGCACAACAAATGGTTGCCACAAGAAGAGGCCGCGCAGCTGATAGCCAGCCTCCAGGGACGAGCCGCAGAGGTGCTGAACGCAGTCCAGACAGCGGCGGCGCCCAAGGACATCTGGGAAGGCCTGGAGAACCGGTTCGGAAACCACCGCTTAGCCGCAGCCCACCGCAGCCAACTGAAATCTAGGATGTCACTGCCAGTGGAGACGCTGGCAATCGAACAGCTGGCCAGCAAAGCCTTGGTCGACCTCTACAAGACCATCCACGAGGCACTAACGGCCGCATTAAGGATGGAAGCGGCCAAAGTGACGGCTACCCCGACCTCGAAGACAAAGAGTGTCCGCTACGATGAAGACCGCAGACCAACCCAGGGACGCCGACGAAGACCAGATGGCGTGTGTTGGGGGTGTGGCCAGCCGGGACACCTGATGAGAGACTGCCGGCGCCAAGAAGAGCAGCCGGAAAACGAGTAATGGCCGGCGTGGCGAGGGGCACGTCGGCGCCATCACCATCATCCCCTCGAGCGACACTGCGCGCCGTCAGCCGACGGATGGATGACAGCCTCATCGCGGACGGTTGGGTGAGAGGGAAGCCGTGCCGCGTGCTTGTTGATACTGGAGCAGCCGTGACTGTCATCAGACCTGACGTAGCCAGGGCTTGCCGTCGAGAAAACCGAGCCGACCCTACCAACTAGTGACGGCATCGGGTGACACCTTGCCTGTGGAGAGGGAGGCCCTGCTGCAGTTGACCTTGGGGCGAAGTGTCTTGCGTTTGTGGGTGTTCGTCGCGGAGGTGGCTGAGGAGGTGATACTGGGACTGGATGCCCTCAGCAGGCGACGGTCGACATCGGCAAGAAGATTCTGCGGCTTAAGGGAGAGGAAGTAATGCTCCGGCACCCCGAAGAGCGCCTTGGAACCTGCAGGGTCATTCTCAGGGAAGACGTAGTTGTCCCCGCGAGAAGCGAGATGGTAGTGACGGCGCGAATGGAAGGCCAGCGCAAGAAGAACATGCTGCTGGGCCGGAAGACGCATGTGCACGGACTCTGTGTAGCCGGGACATTGTTGCCGTGCCGAGAGGAGGTGCCGTTGAGACTGCTCAACCCAACAGACACCGATCACGACGTCCAGGCAGGGACGGAGTGGGGGGCGTGCAAGCCCGTGGTCACCGTAACACCAATAGACAAGACCCAGGAGCCGGTGCCGACGCAACACTTGGGGCCCCGGCTGGAAGGCTTACTGGAGAGGGCGACCGACCACCTGAGCGCTGAACAGAGAGAGAAGATCCAACAACTGCTGAGACGATATCAGGGCGTCTTCACCCAAGGCAGAAGCGATCACGTGCGCACGGACCGAGTGCTTCACCACATCGACACCGGAGACGCCCGGCCTATTCGGCAATCACCTAGACGCGTTCCGTTGGCTAAACAAGCGGCGGTACGAGATACTGGAGGACATGAGAACCAAGGGAGTGATCGAAGAGTCTAACAGTCCTTGGTGTTCCCCTGTAGTTCTGGTGAAAAAGAAGAATGGCGAGCTACGCTTCTGCGTAGATTACAGGAAGCTGGACTCTGTCACCAGGAAGGACTGCTACCCCTTACCCCGGATTGACGACACCTTGGACACGCTTGCTGGTGCGCAGTGGTTCTCAACCCTGGACTTGAAATCGGGTTACTGGCAGGTGGCTCTAGACCCGAGAGACAAGGAGAAGACCGCATTCTCGACAGGTCAAGGGCTTTGGCAGTTCACAGTTATGCCCTTTGGTCTCTGCAACGCACCAGCAACCTTCCAACGCCTCATGGAGTCACTAATGAGAGGATTGACTTATGACGCCTGCCTGTTATACCTGGACGACATCATCATCGTCGGCAAGACATTCGAAGACCATCTTGACAAACTGACTAAGGTGCTACAGAGACTGCAGGAGACCGGCTTGAAGCTGAGCGCCAAGAAGTGCCAGCTCTTCCGCAGAGAAGTCAACTACTGGGGCCACATAGTCTCACCAACCGGAGTGGCCACGGATCCGGAGAAGACACAGGGCCGAGAGAGTTTGGCCTCGCCCAAAGGATAAGCGAGAACTGCGCAGTGTCCTTGGATTGTGCACTTATTACCGCCGCTTCATAAAGGGTTTCTCCAGTATCGCCAAAACCCTCATTCACCTGACGGAAGAACATCGACCTTATGTGTGGACGGAGGACGCCGAATTCGCTTTCCGGCAGCTGAAGAGGACGCTCTGCAGTGCTCCTATTTTGGGATTCCCACAACCAGGCGACGTCTTCATTGTGGACACCGACGCCAGCGACCATTGCATTGGAGGCGTCCTATCCCAAGTCCAGAACGGCCACGAGCGGGTGATAGCCTACTACAGCAAGACGTTGTCCAAGGCAGAGAAGAACTCCTGATTCACCCGACGAGAGCTACTGGCGGTAGTGAAGACCTTGGAGCACTTCCACAAGTACCTGTACGGTCAGCCATTCCACCTGAGGACAGACCACTCCGCCCTAACCTGGCTACTTAGCTTTAGAAACCTGGAGGGCCAGACAGCCCGTTGGGTCCAGAGGTTGCAGGAGTACGACTTCACCTCCGAACATCGCAGAGGGAAGAGCCACAGCAACGCAGACGCCATGTCCCGAAGACCCTGCCCAGAAGAGTGCGGCCAATGCGCAAGAGTGGAAGAGAAGGAGCGTACCGCAGCTGTCAGAGTGGTCACGGCAGTGCCTGCGGATGGATGGGATAGTGCGGGCCTGAGGAGGGAGCGGCTGGCGGACGCCGACTTGGGGCCACTCTTGAGAGAAGTGCAGGCAGGGACGAGACCAACCTGGGAGGACATCACACCCAGAAGCGCTACATACAAGTCGTACTGGGCCCAATGGGACTCGTTGAAGACCAAAGAGGGCGCGCTGTTCCGGGTATGGGAATCACCTGATGAAAGAGCAGTTGGTACTTCCCCGAAGTAAGGTCCCGGAAGTCTTGGAGGAAGTGCACGCCGGTATCTCGGGTGGACACCTAGGAGCAAACCGGACGATCGACAAACTCCGACATCGCTACTACTGGCTGAGGCTCCGAGCGGACACTGAGAACTGGTGCCGTAAATGTCACGTGTGCGCGGCGAGTCGCGGCCCCCAGACTCGGAGCCGGGGTCGCATGCAGCAGTACAACGTCGGAGCGCCCTTCGAACGCGTGGCCGTCGACATAGCTGGACCATTCCCAGTGTCCGATCGAGGCAACAAGTACCTGATGGTAGCTGTGGACTACTTCACCAAGTGGCCGGAGGTGTATGCCATCCCGAACCAAGAGGCGAAGACGATTACAGACTTCCTCATGGAACAGCTGTTCTGCCGTTTTGGGGTACCGTTTTGGGGTCCCGTTAGAGCTCCACAGCGACCAGGGCACCAATTTTGAGTCGCACCTAATGAAGGAGGCATTGGAAAGACTTGGGGTGAACAAGACCCCGCACAACACCCCTACATCCACAGTCGGACGGCATGGTCGAGAGATACATCAAGACCCTAGAGGAGCACCTGAGGAAGGTCGTGGCCAGCCACCAGCGATACTGGGACCTCAAGGTACCACTGTTCTTGCTGGCCTACCGTTCGTCGACACACGACACCACCGGGATAACACCAGCAAGCCTAATGTTCGGCCGAGAGCTACGCCTCCCTTGTGACGTGGCTTTTGGGAGCCCCCCCGGAAGCGAAACAGCCGGCAACCGAGTATGTGGAGAATCTAGTAGACCATCTCCACGAAATGCACGAGATGGCTCGTCAGAACATCCAGATGGCGAGCGACCGCATGAAGACCCGGTACGACAGGCAAGCCAACAGCCGAGGATTCCAGCAAGGTCACATGGTCTGGTTGTACCGCCCTACCCGGACCAAGGGACGCTGCCCAAAACTTCAACAACCGTGGCAGGGACCGTACCGAGTGGTAAAGAGGATTAACGACGTAGTCTAACGCATCCAGAAGGTGTCCCGAGGGAAGATGTTAGTGGTACAACTGGATCGTCTGGCCCGTTACGATGGCGCTGTTCGGGACGACCAGCCTTGAGGAGGGAGCAGTGTCGCCCATCGCATTATTGTCGGCACTACCGCAAAGGAGCCGAAGGGAAGAGACAGAGAATAGCCGCATTGTTGGGGCGCTTGCCGAAAGAGAGAAAGGGATAGAGACTTCTGGAATTTTCTGCTTTGTATTTCACCGCAATAACAACTGAACTTTCCTGAAGTTTCCAGAATAGTGCCTGGGAGATATAAATAGGGGCAAAGTGTGAGAAGGGACGGTTTTTGTGTTACTAATTCGGAGCCGTGCTGTTGGTGAATCGGAAAAGACTTTCTTGCTGTTGCAACGAGTGTACAAAGTTAGTGTTTACGGAAATAAAAGTGTTTCTTTATCTCGACTACATCTGTCTCCTTTACTTTACACCCACCAAAGTCACAGTATGTTTGAGATATTTTGATGACAAATGAAATGTATATCGTGAAATTTCTGGCTATAGCCCCTGTAGTCGTATTTACTCTGGACGACTTTTGCATAACTGGTAAACCGTTAGAGATAGACCAAATTATACTCTACAAAAATGTAGATCTTGCTAAAATACACCATTTATGTCTCAATCAATTTTCTTGTAGGGTGAATCATTTCGGAGATATTCCTTGTTATGTGTGTGAGTTACGGAAAACTTAGAACTTTCGTGAAATAGAACATCGTTGTTCATTTTTTTATGTTAAGTGTGCAAAGAGAACTGAATCTCAAAGCTTTGTACAAATGTGTATCTCAACTAACACGAAGAATAAGAGTTTTTAAGAATGGTTGGTATTATTTCTGGTGAAATTTCGATGTTGAATTTTTGGGTATGTATTAAAGATGCATGAAGATGATGTTTTGAGCTTGCTCCAAGTGGAAAAGTGTAATTCGCTCGAGAACTTGGCTGCTGGAGTTTTTTCCTTCAGTGTCGGTAAACTTCCTGAAACCTAATATATTGCCTATTAGAGTTAATGATGATGACACAGCATGTTTGGAAATAATGACGACGACGAGGACGAGGAAGACGTCAAGGGGGTGAGGTTCGCCTCTTAATTAACATCCCCGCCGGTAGGTAAGTGAAAATGCTCAAGGATCTTCGATCAGACAAGTTGGAACAAAGCATGTTGGCCCACTTCTTCCATAAAATACTTCTGACTTGATGCTTCTTTTTGGAACAGATAATGTTCCAAAATTCTATTGGTCTTACATGGACCATGAACACAATAACCTGCATTTACCTGTATTTTAAATAGTTATATGAAGATATCTTATTATTTCTCAAAATATTAGAGTGAACGTTTTCACGAGCCGTTTTTCTGTTCTTCATCCCCATCTGCATTATTTTTAATTAAAACTTTCCTTTGATTCGGATTTCATCAGTCTAATGTGACATCGCACTGAAGTTTTCGCTTAAACACGAGTTTGATGAACAAAAATTCAGGTGAATGACAAATCGCCGAAAACGACTAAAGCGGTAATTAAATTTCAAGCCCAAGCGAGGGAAACGGGGGGGGGGGGGGGGGTTCTCCACTCGCTGAAATATGCACTGTTTGGAATCAACATATTTACGAATGATTGAATGCTGTACACAGCTCGTTAACAGCGATTGTCACACCACCGTTATGACGTCATATCACAACAATTCTAAAAGGTATTTATTCATTCAGTGGATTTTTTATGCTCAAACCAGGTACTTCGCTAAAAACCCACTCTTCCACATTACCTTTATGATTCGCTTCCTTTTTCGTCCCACCTACATTAACATTACACAAAAATCTGATGTGTTACACTCACATGACTTTCTCTACTCTTGTACTAACCATTCTTACAAACTCTTATTCGTGTTAGTTAAGATAAACATTTGTACAACGCTTTGAGATTCAGTTCTCTTTGGACACTCAGCATATAAAAAAAATGAACAACGATGTTCCATTTCATGAAAGTTTCAAGTTTTCCGAAACCCATCCACATAGAAAATTTATTGAGGCGTAAACAGTGTATTTTAGCAAGATCTACACTTTTTGTATAATAAGATTTGGTCTATCTCTAGCGGTTTACCAGTTATGCAAAAGTCGTCCAGAGTAAATACAGGGGCTATAGCCAGAAAATTCAAGATATACATTTCATTTGTCATAAAAATATCTCAAACATATGGCATTTTAATCAAAATCGTTAGAGCCATTTTCAAGAAAATAAAAATTTTCGAAAAATTTTCCATTTAAAGGGTAGTTTAGCGTGGAGCTATTTTCTTCAAAATCTTCGTGTCGCATCCTTTAAAAACATCAAACTTAAATACGAACTTTTGTTTTCAACCGACTTTTCGATTTTGAGTTATGCTGTCCACAGACTGACAGACACAATCAGAGACACACACACGGACCTTTTTCTAAAAATGCTTTTTTTGGATTCAGGGGACCTCAAAACATATATTTCCAGTGAAATCTGGGCATGGAATTTTTGGGTGGAATACAATACTTCCCATATTAACCAGTAGAGAAAGTAAAAATGAGCAACGATGTTCTATTTCACGAAAGTTCTAAGTTTTCCGAAACTCACACATACAACAAGGAATATCTCCGAAATGGTTCACCCTACAAGAAAATTTATTGAGACATAAATTGTGTATTTTAGCAAGATCTACATTTTTATAGTATGATTTTGTCTATCTCTAACGGTTTACCAGTTATGTGAAGTGGTCTAGAGTAAATGCGACTACAGGGGTTATAGTCAGAAAATTCAAGATATGCATTTCATTTGTCATCAAAATATCTCAAACATACGACATTTTAATCAAAATCGTTGGAGCCATTTTCAAAATGTCAGAATTTTTTAAACATTTTCCATCTAAAGTGTAGTTTAGCGTGGGGCTATTTTCTTCAAAATCTTGGTGGCGCATCCTTTAAGAACACTAAACTTAAATACGAACTTTGGTTTTTAACCGACTTTTGGATTTTGAGTTATGCTGTCCACAGGCACACAGGTCCTTTCTGGAACTTCTACAAACAAGCCGGCCGCCGGATATCTCCTGAAGGTTCCAGCAATCCTTTGTTTTGTAGAAAACTAGCTGGCAACACTGCAGATTGTGTGGGTGTCACTTTCACTAGCTCAGTACATAAACAAACACAGTAATGGTGTGTCTTGAGAACACAAACACATACCCTACCTTGTCCTTCCGTGTTTACTGTGCGAGTGTAGAAGCGTTATCTCTCAAAACATTACGTCACCGTGCAAGCCAGAAACCAGTTCAGTTCCCTGACGCTGTCGAATTACTTCACGTCTGAAAGAACTGCTGTGAATATTTCTTTAATCCTTTTAAGTGATTAATTATTTCGAATGCCACCCTCCATCATCTATGATTGTCTCTGCAGTGAGTCAATGCGGAGAAAGTTTGCGCACGCCTTGTAGCACAATCGAAAAGTATTACTCCGTATATTTGTATCGATCGCAAAATCAATTTGAGCGCTGCATTCGACCTATTTGTGCAAATAATTAAGCTCCCACAGAATGTGCGATAGAGGATGCAGGTTTGACCCATGGAAGTTATAGTTTGAGAACAAAAGCTAAACTCTGGCAGGCGAAACCTTAGATTATTTGCACCCCAGAGGTATATCACATTACCCCGTTATCGGAGAACAACAACGCAGCTATGGTTTCATAAGCAATTGCACTTTGCCCAACTTCGCCATGTATAGGAAGCCAGGCTAATATCACTACACACAACTGAACTGATATTTTTATGTGTGATAGAAGCAGCGAAAGTTCGAGAATACCAACATTTCTCACGACGATTTCCCACCTCTGTGGTATGGTGGTAGCGTTGGGGGCGCTGTGGGAGACGGAGCACCCAATTGTCAGTTCCCTGTGTGACACCTGCAGGCTCCGCTGTTACCCCAACAAGCTCAACATCGACAGCAGCAGGATAGTAAAAGGACAGGTAGAGGCGACCTCTAAGTCCTACGTTACATTCGCTACTTTCAGGTTTTTTTTTTTTTTTAATTTTTTGTTTTGTTTAATTTACTATATTAAAGTTCTTCTGGGGTGACACAATTTATTTCAACAGGGTTGGTGTGGCGTCCGGTACCGCCTAAGCAAACCAAATGACTGTAGGTGCATTTTAATACGGATCATTGGCTTCAACTTATTTTATTGACTAATATATTTGCCTGGTGCCGGTACAAAGGGGCCTGGCTTACAGGCTCAAATTTACATTATATACAGTTAACAGTTTTAAATGGGCACTCTGTTTTTTTTTGTTTTTTTTCCTTCCCACAACAAAAACCCATACGGTGAGCAGCCTTAGCTCACCGAGAACAGTCCAGAGGAGGCTCCAGAGGCAGTTCGAGTCGAACGGGAACGATGGTTGCCCCGCTCGAGTGTCTTGTCCGCAGTACCTAGCCGTTATACGGCTTAACCTGCGCAACGAGTTTGATGTTATCTCTACAGGGCCGAGAACAGCTTTAGGGTGTCAAGTATCATATAAATCATAAAACGGAGCCTCACGTGCAGGCTGTTAAACACCTGTGGTGCCATCTGGTTCATTGAGCTACACTATTAAACTTGAATAGTTACATGAACTGAACAGCAGAGGCGATTTAGTTTTAAACGACAAATGAGAAAGTTATCAATTACAGAACAAATTGGTTTGCATGCATTTAACATAGTTTACAAGTGATATATAGAATTATTTTTGCGAACTTCTGCGAATGTTTCATATTTTAGAGAATATAGTACTTTTAGCGATCAATGAGTGTTTGTGTGTGTCTGTGGACAGCATAACTCAAAAACGAAAATTCGGTTAAAAGCCAAAGTTGGTATTTAAGTTAAGTGTCTTTCAAGGATGTGACACGAAGATTTTTAAGAAAATAGCCCCACCCTAAACTATCGTTTACATGGAAAATTTTTCGAAAATTTTAAATTTCTTAAAAATGGCTCTAACGATTTTGATTAAAATGTCATATATTTGAGATATTTTTATGAAAAATGAAATGTATATCTTGAATTTTCTGGCTATAGCTCCTGTAGTCGTGTTTACTCTGGACGACTTTTGCATAACTGGTAAACCGTAAGAGATAGATAAGGTCTTACTATACAAAAACTATAGACCTTGCTAAAACGCACAATTTATGTCTGAATAAATGTTTTTGTAGGGTGAACCATTTCGGAGATATTCCGTGTTATTTGTGTCGGTTTCGGAAAACTTGAAAGTTTCGTGAAATGGAACATCGTTGTTAATTTCTTTATATGTTAAGCGTGCAAAGAGAACGGAATCTCAAAGCTTTAAAACATTTGACTATCACTCAAAGTCTAGTATTCTAAAATAAGCAATAAGTTGTACAAATGTTTATCTCAACTAACACGAAGAAGATATGGGAATAAGAGTTTCTAAGAATGGTTAGTACAAGAGTAGAGAAATTCATGTGAGTCAGATTTTTTTTCTTTGTATAATATTCAGCACAAAACATCACTAACTTATTTTTGAAATAGCTATCAATAAAATACTTGCCTTTGCTGATAAGATGTTATATTTATGAATTCTTGTAGTGAATTGTTAAAGGAAACATACATAACCTATATGTACTGTAAGGTTTTCGCTGTGGACGCATTACGTCATCAGCTGCATGTTTGTGTGTCTGAGAACAACAAAAGTCAATAAACAGTAATCGAAATATCGCGTAAACTTGGAGAGTGGCAGCCCAAATTCTGAGTTAAAATTTCATGTTGTTTCCCGGACATTGTGAGAAAGAATTGAATAAAAAAATATTCAATATTGAGTTGAAATATTCAAAGTGGCGGTTTCTATGCCCGCGCTTGCTAAAGGGCCTAGCTTTGGTCGTTCGTGGCATAGTGATCACGGTTCGAGTCCTGCCCTGGACGTTCACACTTATATATTTGCAAGCCTGGCCCCCCTCTCTCTGTCTCTGTGTGTGCGGGGTCAGTGCAACAGTGGTCTAAACTTCCCCAAAACACAATTTGCGATATTGGCGCCATCTGTCAGGTTTTATGTGTACTATCTTCCCACTATATGGTGAAGGCCAAAACCCATTTCTTGAAGCTAGTAATATTTCCCCTCAGACGTGTTCAGTGCAACCGTGCTCTAACCATAAATAGCCAATGAGAACCCAGAAAAAAAGAAAGGATAAGCTCATCTTGGATCTTATAAGAATTGGCATGGATAAATTATGCTTCATTTTATTAAAAAATATACGTTTGTAATGCAAGATTTCTTTTTCTAGGGTAAGACAAAAAAAAAAATGTGTCGGTGTAACAGCGGCCTAGCTAGAAAACTCTGATGTCTTGCACTCACATGACTTTCTCTACTCTTTCTCATAGTCAAATAGCGCCAAAAGACATACACACAGATCTGAAGTGTTCTTTTCTAGTTTTAAGAGTCTCAAAACGTGTATTTCCAGTGAAAGCAGACATTTCGAACGCAATAATTACTGAGTAGAGAAAGTCATGTAAACGTAACATTTTTCTTTACTAATTTGGCGGCTGGAACTGTTTAAAATGTAGCTGCAAATATTTCAGGTTTATAAACGTCGTGAAGTCTTAGATTCTCATATTATCTGCCATTTGCTTTCACACCTTTCCTTTCCTTTCCTACACATTATTTGGTGTTTTCACGAAGTACTCAATTCAATGTTTTCCTCTGTTTATTCTTTCATTCTCGCTGCTTATTCCTTTTTCTGTTTCATTCAATGCTTTCTTTGTTTTAGGCGTGTTTCGCTTCAGAAAGAGTTCACTTGTCAATATCCTTTGTTTTTCTTTAGTCACTTTCCTTTGCAGTTCAGAGTTGTGCTTTAACAGATGGATAAGAGAGGCAGCAATTCTTTCTTTGTCATTTTCTATGGATACAGGGTCCCTCTCCCTAGGGACACAGCCAGCCTGCCTGCCTAGCTGGAATTAAAATGCGAGCGCGCCGCGCGGGTTAATTTGTCTCTCTGTGTGCGCGCGCAAACTTGCGTATATACTCTTTTTAATTACAAAGTTACCAACGAACAAAAAGTTTGATGCATAAACACGCGAATTATCGGAAAACCTGCATGAGTGAAACTTTCGTGGTGTTTTACTTTTTTTTTTTTTCGCAGAATTATTTGTGTTTCCATTTTTCCATTGTTTTGTTTACACCACTGAAGCAACGCTTTTTAATAAAATGCATTTCTTTATGCCCATTTCTCAGCAGAACACAATGCAGATTTGAAGGCTTCTAGCAAAATTAACTCTGCGTGCAGCATTGAAAATGTGAAACGCGATCATTTCATCAAACGAAAGATGCTAAATTAGATTTCACATTTACATAAAAGCATTCACATCACATCAAACGCACACTAAATAGCAAAAATAATCATCAAAATGAAAGTTTTATTTTCTGTACTATGTGAAAATAATATAAGGGACAGCCACTTCCATTAATGCAGTCTCGACAGCTTTTGGAGGCATTCTACTGGCCTTTACAGGTGGAGTATATTATATTTGTTGTTTAACGACACTCAAATAGAAATACTTTCTTGATTTTTATTTTCGCAATAACTATCGTACGAATTTAATTTATATACCATATATTTTAAATATTCACTGAACAAATAAAATCCCTTCTTCAAGTTTAGCGAAATAGGCTTCATTTAGAAGGAAATTTGTATAATTTTCTATAAGTTGTAAATATTAAGACATAGATAAAAGCTTATGCCACAAGCGATTTCCGAGATATCCGCGACGTAAAACAAAAGTAATTATTCTCATGCAGGCAATGTTCTGCATCTTTTTTTTTTTTTTTTTAAATAGACCGTTTCCGAGATATTTTATTCTTTTATCTCTTCGCCTTGTGGACATTTGACAGCAACGTATATTGCCACTTCCCAGGTGGTTGTGCTATATTTATATAAAGAAATATTAGCAAGGAACAAAAGACACACACACACACACACACACACACACACACACACACACACACACACACACACACACACACACACACACACACACACACACGCGTGAATGGAATTTTCCCTGATATCAATAAAACCTTTGTCTTTTCCTTATTTCGGTTCTCGGAATTTCTCACTGCAATTCACAATTAAAAACAGACAAAGAAAATACTGAAACATAAAACCTTTGTGAAAAAAGCATTCAAACACCTAAAGGGCAGTAAAATTGGAATCCTCTAAATTTTAATATCGGACTTCATCCACTAAAAGTCCACGTCATGGGGGACCTTGAATAAAATTATTCCATTCCTGACATTCTCTCCGCCTCAATAGTGACTATATAAACGAAATCAATAAATATGAATAATTAAACAGTAAAACAAGGCTTCATCTATCTTTAGTAATTGCGAATTAAATTGCAATAATAGATAGAGCTATAGAATCCACACTGGTAATTCAAAATAATGGTTTTTTCCGCCAGTAGAGTTAAAGATAATTAATAAAGAATAACAATAAATTGAAATTTGGCATTTATATTGAAGGTTTTACTCTTTTATCACATACACACACACACACACACACACACACACACACACACACACACACACAGATTTTTACTTTCTCTACTGGTAAGTAGAAGGAAGTATTGTATTCCACCCACAAATTCGATATCGAGATGTCACGGGAAATATGTTTTGAGCTCCCTAAATAAAAAATCCGTGTGTGTGTCAGTCTGTGGACAGCATAACTCAAAAACGAAAAGTTGGTTAAAAACCAAAGTTGATATTTAAGTTTAATGTCTTTCAAGGATACGACACGAAGATTTTGAAGAAAATAGCCCCACCCTAAACTACCCTTTCCAAGAAAAATTTATCGAAAGTTTTGATTTTCTTGAAAATGGCTCGAACGATTTTCAATTAAAATGTCAAATGTTTAAGATATTTGTCTCACAAATGTAATGTATATTTTGAATTTTCTAGCTATAGCCCATGTAGTCCTGCTTCCTCTGGATGACTTTTGAATAACTCGTAAACCGTAAGAGAAAGACAAAATCTTAATATACAAAAACTGTAGATCTTACTGAAAAACACAATTTATGTCTCAATAAAATTTTTTGTAGAGTGAACCATTTCGGAGATATTCCTTGTTCTTTGTGTCAGATTCGGAAAACTTGAAACTTTAGTGAAATGGAACATCGTTGTTCATTTTTTTATATATTAAGCGTGCAAAGAGAATGGGGTCTCAAAGCTTTAAAAGATTTGACTATCGCTCAAAGCCTTGTACCTACAAGGAAATAAGTAAGAAGATAATTTGTACAAATGTTTATCTCAACTAACACGAAGAACATATAGTACAAGAGTAGAGAAAATCATGTGAGTGCAACACGTCAGATTTTTCTAAAGGTTCTCTACTATGCGGAGTAGAGAAAGTAAAAATTTACTCGTTTAAGCTAATAAAAATGTAAAAGCATGTATGAAGAATGTGGAATAATTTTGGTTCCCCAAAATATAAACAGGGTTTACATTGGTGAAATTACACGTTATTTGTAAACCAGAGTAAAAAAGTTTAGAATCTTAAATATGAACAGATTGATAAATCAAATGTGGTAGAATATTTCATTTATATTTTATCTCAAAATGAACTAGTGATCACCAGGAATACATTTTATGAAAGTGAGGTTATGTATTTTGATTTTATGCAAAACAGCGGAGTAACATGAGCTTCTACATTACTTCCGATGTAAAACTAGTGACAAGTACGATTTTACAATTAGCAGAGAGCAAACATAACATTGGCAAGATAAGCAGCAGAACGACGTTTGCGCGGATGTTTACAAAACTTAGGTTACACTGCGATTAGACCGTCAGCTGGTGAACAGACGTACTTGTGCGACAACATTTAGATAAAAAGTGCAACTTCGGCCCGCGATGTGGAATATTGGCGAGAGTAAAGCCCCGAAATTGTAATCGATTCGTATGAGGTAGGTCAAAGTGCGTGCGATTCGGAACCAATTGGAACCAAAGAGGGAAGGAACATGCTGCCTGCAGCACAGAGATAATGCCAACCTTGTACCGCTGATTTATGTTCCATCTTATCTGTACGGGAGAGCAAAAAACTACCACAGTACAGCTTTCTATTGGCTCGTAGTAAATTTAGATATCCCTGCACTTCCCATAATTATAAACACAGCGCAGAGCTCGACAATGATGCTATCTCTGTTATTCCCTCACGTCTAGAGGTCAAACTTCATAATAAGTTCATAGCAAAAGTGACCTTATACGTGGGCACTGTAAATTCCTTCAAATCTTTTAAGTGATTATTTCGAAACTCTGTGTAATATTTTTTTTTTTTTTTTTTTACTTTATCTACTGGTAATTAGAGGAAATATTGTATTCCACCCAAAAATTCCATGTCGAGATTTCACCGGAAATATATGTTTTGAGGTCCCCTGAATCCAAAAAGAGCATTTCTTGAAAAAAGGTCCGTGTGTGTGTCAGTCTGTGGGCAGCATAACTCAAAAACCAAAAGTCGATTAAAAGCCAAACTTGGTATTTAATTTTAATGTCTTTCAGGGATGCGACACGAAGATTTTGAAGAAAATAGCCCCACCTTACACTACCCTTTACATGGAAGATTTCTAAAAAAATTTGATTTTCTTGAAAATGGCTCAAACGATTTTGATTAAAATGTCATATGTTTGAGATATTTTGACGACAAATGAAATGTATATCTTGAATTTTCTGGCTATAGCCCCTGTAGTCGTATTTACTCTGGACGACTTTTGCATAACTGGTAAACCGTTAGAGATAGACCAAATTATACTATACAAAAAATGTAGATCTTGCTAAAATACACAATTTATGTCTCAATAAATTTTCTTGTAGGGTGAACCATTTCGGAGATATACCTTGCTATGTGCGTGAGTTTCGGAAAACTTAGAACTTTGGCGAAATGCAACAATGTTGTTCATTTTTTTATATGTTAATCCTGCAAAGAGAACGGAATCTCAAAGGTCAAAAAGATTTGACTGTCGCACAAAGCCTTCTGTGTTCTAATATTCCCCATGTACCTACAAGGACATAAGCGATAAGATAATTTGTGCAAATGTTATCTCAACTAACACGAAGAAGATACAGGAATGAGAGTTTGTAAGAATGGTTAGTTCAAGAGTAGAGAAAGTCATGTGAGTGTAACACATCAAATTTTTCGAGGAAAGAGCTGATCTTTGCCGAGAACGTGATATACAAACTTTCAATAGGATTTATATATACCCTAAGTGGTGCTTAAGTAGAAAAGCAAGCAGATAACGCAGAATAGCTTGAGGAACTGGCAGTTGTTAAGTTTTCCTTACCATTAAGGGATAACCAAAGGGTACAGAGGGCTTTGACTGTGAATCAGAGAAGGAAACAAAATAACCTCCACTACAACACAAAAGAAGAAGAAAAAGAATGTACATGCTCTTGAGATTTTTGCTGAATTCCAAGAAGGTAGGTAGGGAAGAAGGAAGAAACAGGCTAATATATACGTTTCCTTTAAGATAATGTGCTCCAGGCCCGGAGGCTGGCAAGATCCCACACAAAAAGAAAAGAAGGTGAGAAGAAGACCGAGCAATAAATTTCCTAAGCAAAAGAAAATGAAGAAAGTAACTCATTATGTAGAGTTATGTTATGGAAAAGGAAATATACCTGAAAAAATGGGGCAGGGCCCTTTTGGAACTGTGATTTACACCCAAAAGTAAAGAAATATAACGTTTTAATTTATAATTTTTTTGAAAACATAGTCATAAAGGTCCTGCTCAGGTAAAGGAAAAATTTGTGACACATTTACACGACTTTCTCTACCTCTAGGGATGGCTGGACAGTTATGCACTGAGTGGCGAATCAACGTAACTATGTGACGTCATACTGATCAGGACTGTACAGTTGGTCACTCTGTGTTTACGTTCTGTTCTCAGATATACAAAGTTCACGTGCTGCCACCTAGTGGAACAATTTGGTACAAACTGAAGAATCGATCGTAAGGAAGAAGCACTCCGTGTACAGAAAGCATGGATACTGTCTTAGATAAGCTTTCAGACACACACAATAACTGCAATAAAACCGCGCCTACACCCACCCCACCAACCGAAATGAGCCAATCACCACATAGTAAGCGCAACAATGGCCCCTCCCCCACCCCGACTATATAAACGTCTATAACGGTCGTTAACGGTCATTGCTTCCACCCCCTCTCTCTCTCTGCTTCCACATTCTAACTCTGACCAGGGCAGACAACGGATCGTCTTACCCTGAAGATGCCAAGCGCAGTACTTGGCGAAACGTTGGTATCTACAATGCCTTCCAGACCACGGCCTACAACCCCGAAAGAAATAAACATACCTAATATATAAGAATAAGAGTTTGTAAGAATGGTTGGTACAAGAGTAGAGAAAGTCATGTGAGTGCAACACATCAGATTTTTAAAATATGTAGCATAAGTGCAAGACAATGAAATTTCATCCATTTTGCTCTAATCTTATAGAAATTATGATCATTGGTTTATATTTGTTACGTCAGTAAAAAACTCTGGCATTAGAAATTTTAAATTTTAATCTAATATTTTAACTACTTCTTCACAATCTGATTATCCTCCCCTTATGTGGGACTTACTTAATGGGGTCAGACGCCTGTCGGGGAACATATGGAACAGATAGAGTGAACACCTGCAAGTATGAGGGTGAGGAAGAGAATGATATGAAAGGGAGGTGATGATTGAGCAGTTGGTGGAATGAGTGGTGGGGGAAACCCGGAGAAAACCCACGCTTCATGCACTACGAATACCACATGCGGGTTCCTAGAATCGAACCCGGGCCACATCGGTGATAGGTGAACGGTCTAACCGCTCGACCACGGCGCCGCCTAATATTTTAACCCTATATTCAAAATGCATCTACTTTTAAAAAATCTGCCCTAGTTAACTGTCACTTACAGCTCAGAATACAAAAAATGTTTAAATTTGCTATCTTTTAGGCTTAAAATTGCAATTTTTGTGTTTGAAAACTAAAAATCTGATGTGTTGCACTCACATGACTTTCTCTACTCTTGTACTAACCACTCTTACAAACTCTTATTCCTATATCTTCTTCGTGTTAGTTGAGATAAACATTTGTACAAATTATCTTATTGCTTATTTCCTAGTAGGTACAAGGGGAATGTTAGAATACAGAAGGCTTTGTGCGACAGTCAAATCTTTTTGACCTTTGAGATTCCGTTCTGTTTGCACGATTAAAAAAGTAATGAACAACGTTGTTGCATTTCACTGAAGTTCTAAGTTTTCCGAAATTCACACACATAACAAGGAATATCTCCAAAATAGTTCACCCTACAAGAAAATTTATTGAGACATAAATTGTGTATTTTAGCAAGATCTACATTTTTTGTATAGTATGATTTGGTCTATCTCTAACGGTTTACCAGTTATGCAAAACTCGTCCAGAGTAAATACGACTACAGGGGCTATAGCCAGAAAATTCAAGATATACAGTTCATTTGTCATAAAAATATCTCAAACATACGACATTTTAATCAAAATCGTTAGAGCCATTTTAAAGAAAATCAAAATTTTCGAAAAATGTTCCATGTAAAGGGTAGTTTAGGGTAGGGTTATTTTCTTCAACATCTTCGTGTCACATCCTTAAAAGACATTAAACTTAAATACCAACTTTGGTTATCAACCGACTTTTCGTTTTTGAGTTATGCTGTCCACAGACTGACACATAGACGCACACGGCCCTTTTTCTAAAAATGCTTTTTTTTTTTTGGATTCAGGGGGTCTCAAAACATATATTTCCGGTGAAATCTCGACATAGAGTTTTTGGGTGGAATACAATACTTCCCCTACTTACCAGTAAAAGTAAAAATCTATGCCTAAACAGATCTTACAACTTTCCACGAGGAACATTTTACGAGAAGAAAAATGAAAATAGTAAACAGTGATAAAACATTTGAATGTGTAGTTCTCATTAAAATCCACACTATTAAAATACGGTAGGACATTTAATATAGAGTATTCAGGGAAATTATGCATTTTATTCTATTCATGAACGTCCTTTTATGAAATTTCAGTCATACATATGAACATAGCCAACTTTGTCACCTAGTCCAAAATGACCCAGAAATTCCAAAGCCCTCTGGATATAAACCATAGTAGAAGTAGGTGGGCACGTTTGCAAATGTATCATCGATCTGTATCGATTGGGTTGCTCCAGGGTCGACGATTGAGATGCACTTTCCCCTGTCTTAGGCACTTGAATGGAAAAGAAAACGATTTCCAATATATTCCCGTCTCTGCCTGTTGTTATAGCAAATGGACTGGAAAACAAGCAATTTGCTATAAAGAACCTATCTTTCTTGCATCGTCTCTATACATGCGTACGTACGGACATGCTTCTCAAACTCCTTCTAGAGAAATTAATTTGCATCTTCAACTGCTTTCCACTAGGTTTTATGTGAATGTAATGTGATTGTGGAGCCCCTAGTGAATGAACACCCTCCACACAGTCCTAAATATCAGACCTAGTCTAGCGCACCCTAAACCAGTGTTGCCATTCTTGTTGGAGTGAAAAAAGTAGACACGAGTCAGATAAAAAAGGAGAATTGCGAATGCAGTGCAACAGGAATGAACCGTGGCCCTGCTTCGTCCGTATATAAATATGAGAACGTCAAACTTACAAGTAATATTTATTTATTTAGAGCTTATTTATCACAGTTTAAGTGTTGAACACACACCTACCTCCACTCTTAGATCAATCACTGCATTGCAACGAACATAATGATGCTTAAATTTCAATACTAAAACGTAAATATAGGCCTGTGTTTCTCATAAGAGGCTGAGGGAATGGAAATCAGCGTAATAATAGAAATGACTGCACTATTTATCAATTAGAAAATTATGAAATGCCTTTATTTAAAAAGGATAAAAATAATTCAATTTTCCTGAATTTTTAAAAAAAGATTTTCCATTTTTGTAACTAAGCGAAAGTAGAAAAGTAGATGTCAAAGAGATCTCCTTCCAAAAAGTAGAATTGCCAACACTGCCCTGAACAGCCTAACAATGCCAAACCTTATTCAAGAGTCGCTTTGGGTGGCTCAGTTGGTTAGACGCTGATCCCAAGGTCGTAGGTTCAAATCCGGCCAAGACCGATGGCTTAAAAAGGACAGTAAAAGAAGTCCTGCGGGACAAAATTCCGGCACACCGACGACGTTGATGTGATCCTAGCAATTAATAGCGTAATTCATTTCACGTGGCAGAATAAATAACTAAAAGAGTCAAGTGTGTACTTGCGTCTAGCAGATGGCACGGAGTGTTTAATTCACAGAAATAACAAATAAGGATGAAAATATACAAACTTAAGGACACAGTCTTTGATATCGTGTTCAATTCCTGTACATTATTATATCTCTGGTTCTTGTTGAGTTGACCAAAGTGTTCCTGAGGGATTCTATACACCAACTGGCGGTTATTTCAACAGTCTATCAGAACGTTTACAAGGCAGCATAAGTAATAAGACAAATTCAGAAAACAAATTACAACACACTACACTACACAACGTCAACAAAACACACAATAAACACGAATACGCACCATAGCCGAGGGAAATCCCCACCCGAACAAGAAACAAATACCACACTAGGCTGAAGAGGGATTTCCCTAAACAGCCCGGGCATGTTGTAAACATGCCCAAATAAACATTTTTAATTAATTAATAATTTAGCTCGTGATAGATGTCTGTATTAAAATTTTGCGAAGATCAACTGACGCAATCCTTGTTAAGGAAAATGCCAAATATTCCTCAGCTAGCAAATGCATAAAGCCAAAAATACGAGTACTTCACAATTGTCTCTAAATGTCAACTAAAATCTTCAGAAACATCGCTATCTTTGAAATTCTGTCGCCAGTTCTAGTGACAGAGTTACTAACACATTTCGTAATAAAAAATCTGATCTGTTACACTCACATGCCTTTCTCTACTCTTGTACTAACCACTCTTACAAACTCGTTCCTATATCATTTGTACAAATTATTTTATTGCTTATTACCTTGTAGGTACAAGGGGAATATTAAAATACAAAAGGCTTCGTGCGACAGTCAAATCTTTTTGACCATTGTGATCCCGTTGTCTTTGCACGATTAACATATAAAAAAAAATGAACAACGTTGTTGCATTTCACGAAAGTTCTAAATTTTCCGAAACTCACACACATTACAAGGAATATCTCCGAAATGGTTCACCCTACAAGAAAATTTATTGAGACATAAATTGTGTATTTTAGGAAGATCTACATTTTTTGTATACTACGATTTGGTCTATCTCTAACGGTTTACCAGTTATGCGAAAGTCGTCCAGAGTAAACAGGAGTACATGGGCCACAGCCAGAAAATTCAAGATATACATTTCATTTGTCATAAAAATATCTCAAACATACGACGTTTTAATCAAGATCGCTGGAGGCATTTTCAAGAAACTCAAACTTTTCGAAAAATTTTCCATTTAAAGGGTGGTTTAGCGTGGGGCTATTTTCTTCAAAATATTCGTGTCTCATCCTTTAAAAACATAAAACTTAAATACCAACTTTGGTTTTTAACCGACTTTTCGTTTTTGAGTTATACTCGAAACATTTCCTGTGAAATTTCGACAGTGAATTTGTATGTCACAATACTGCCCCACTCTCTATACGTAATAGAGGTGAGTTGAGAAAGTTATATGAATGGATAGCATCATATTTTTTATGCACAAATCCTTTGTTATGGCCAATAAATTGACCGAAGGCCAAAGGCAATAAAGTCCGTTGTACAAATTGTATATTAAGGTCGAGGGCATAATGAAAACATATTCATTTATCATACAGGAGACAGATTTCTAATTTACTGCTCTTATAATCCTTCAAGGAACGTCTGTCGCTTAATATACCGCAACAAAAATGCCTTTACTTTGAACTTTTTTATGAATGAATTCCTTCTCACTTTGAATTAAGCTTTCATAAGTAATACTTTCTCTGTCACATCGAAAAATTAATTGCATTACTTTGTTTGGAAGCAACCTTTCCCTTCTTTAAGAAATAACTGATTGTGCGCTCACATGACTTTCTCTACCCACTCTTCTAAAAACAAACTTGTTCTATTTATAGGTGTGTGTGTGTGTGTGCGCGCGCGTGTGTGTGCGTGTGTCAGTCTTTGGACAGCATAACTCAAAAACGAAAAGTCGGTTAAAAACCAAAGTTGGTATTGAAGCTTAATGTCTTTCAAGATGCGACACGAATATTTTGAAGAAAACAGTCTCACCCTGAACTACACTTTACATGGAAAATTTTTCGGAACTTTTGACTTTCTTGAAAATGGCTCTAACGATTTTGATTAAAATGTCATATGTTTAAGATATTTTTATGACAATATCATGAATTTTCTGGCTATAGCCCCTGTAGTCGTATTTACTCTGGACGACTTTTGCATAACTGGTAAACCGCTAGAGATAGACAAATTCTTAATATACAAAAAATGTAGATCTCAGTAAAACATACAATTTATGTCTAAGTAATTTTTTTTTTTTTTTTTTTTTTTTTTTTTTTTTTTTTTTTTTTTTTTTTGTGGAGCGAATCATTTCGGAGATTTTCATTTTTATTTGTGTCAGTTTCGGAAAACTTAAAAGTTTCGTGAAATGGAACATGTGTGTTCATTTTTTTATATTGTGACTTTGGTGGGTGTAAAGTAAAGAACACAGATGTAGTCGAGATAAAGAAACACTTTTATTTCCGTAAACAGTAACTTTGTACACTCGTTGCAACAGCAAGAAAGTCTTTACCGATTCACCAACAGCACGGCTCCGAATTAATAACACAAAAACTGTGCCTTCTCACACTTTACCCCTATTTATATCTCCCAGGCACTATTCTGGAAACTTCAGGTAAGTTCAGTTATTATTGCGGTGAAATACAAAGCAGAGAATTCCAGAAGTCCCTATCCCTTTCTCTCTTTTGCGGTAGTGCCGACAATAATGCGATGGGCGACACTGCTCCCTCCTCAAGGGTGGTCGTCAGGCCAGGTAGGCGACTGGCTGGGTCCCCCCTCCCCAGTGCGGCAATCAGATGCGGCGGGCGCGGTGACAATATGTTAAGTGTGCAAGGAGAACGGAATCTGAAAGCTTTAAAACATTTGAGTATCGCTCGAAAGCTACTGTATTCTAATATTCCCCTTGATATAGGTTATAGGAATAAGTGTTTGTAAGAGAGGTTAGTACAGGAGTAGAGAAAGTCATGTGAGTGCAGCACATCAGTACTTCTCACTTGTTTTAAGTATTCAGGGAAAAAGACAGAGACGGACTTTGTATAAAAAGGTTACTTTGGAGAGACGAATTTTCAGTGAAATATCAATATTGACTGTGTAATTTGGTGCAAATCCTGATGACTTTCATAACGTTTTGTGTAGCAATTGAGAATGAAATTTGGTCGGGTGGTCGTTCGGCCGGCAAGGCAGTATTGTTGACGATTAGCAGGTGCTCATTAGGTTCAGCTTCACTCTGTGGCAGGTCTCTCTGGGATTTGTTACAGTCGAGTAGACTAGGACAGAGAGACACTCCTTGCATTATTCACCTCTCTCGCTCGCTCGCACTACACCTGCCTTCTTCCACCTTCTTATACTCTCTCTAACATCACATTGCTTTTACTATCATTATTTTAAATATCTATTTAAGGTCACATAGCTCAGTGATAATTTTGCAACCAATCATTATTGGTCATAGAAATACCTTAAACATACATTTTAATCAAAATTTTTGAGCCATTTTTGAGAAAATAAGCCTTTTCGAAAAATTGTCCATGTAAAGGATAGTTTAGGGTGGAGCAATTTTCTTCAAAATCTTGGTGTTGCATCCTTACAAGACAAACTTAAATACCAACTTTGGTTTTTAACCGACTTTTCATTTTTTGAGTTATGCTGTTCACTGACACACACACAATCTTAAAAATGCTTTTTTTGGAACCAGAGGATCTCAAAACGTCATGTCCTCACCTGGGCTTACTTTAGTTTACACTAACAATTGGCCAGTACTTTGTGTTTATGACGCCAAATGTATTTTTACCAAAACAAGTTGTAATAAACTTTACGTTTTCCTTTAACTCAAGATCAATATATAAAGTTATCATATTACATTTGACCTGGTACTTATGAATTAACATTGAGTCAAACCTTAGCATGGCCATATTTGGTGCACTGCTTGAATAACCAATGACACTTCGGTCTGAAAGGAAAGTATTCAGCCTGAGGACGGCATAACTCAAAAACGAAAACTCCATTAAAAACCAAAGTTGGCATTTAAGTTTAATGTCTTTCAAGGATGTGACACGAAGATTTTGAAGAAAATAGCCCCACCCTAAACTACCCTTTACATGGAACATTTTAGGAAAATTTTTATTTTCTTGAAAATGGCTGTAATGGTTTTGATTAAAATTTCATATGTTTGAGACATTTTTAAAACAAATGAAATGTATATTTTGAATTCTCTGGCTATAGCCCCTGTAGTCGTATTTACTCTGGACGACTTTTGAATAACTGGTAAACCGTTAAAGATAGACCAAATCATACTATACAAAAATGTAGATCTTGCTAAAATACACAATTTATGTCTGGATAAATTTTCTTGTACAGTGAACCATTTCGGAGATATTCCTTGTTATGTGTGTGAGTTTCAGGAAACATATTTCGTGAAATGGATCATCGTTGCTCATTTTTTTATATGTTAGGTGTGCAAAGAGAACGGAATCCCAAAGGTTTAAAAAAATTTTACTATCGCTCAAAACCTACTGTATTCCCATATTCCCCTTGTATCTACAAGGAAATAAGCGTATGTGAGTTATAGTCTTTACAGTCACACACATACGGAAGATTTGGGTTCATGGCACCTTAAAACGTGCATCTGGAATGGTGAAAACAACTAACACACTAAGCTGGATAGTTATGCAACACCCTGTACGTACGTATGAACAAGGCAATGAAGAGCTCAGTTTGAAATCTTGGACCCGTTATTTACCGTATGTATGTAATCAAAGGCAATATGTCAGCATAGCTGTACCAAATTATTTCCTGTGTGTACTAAAATTAATTTTTTCCCCAAAATGTGCAGCTCAAACCTTTGTGGAGGAAGCATTGCAGTCCCTGTGATGAACAAAAAAATTATTAAAAAGAGAGAGAGGGAGAGAGGGAGCGAGCGAGGGAGGGAGGGTGGTAAAAATTAATTATTTGGTGGTGCTTATGTAACGGTGGATCCAGATTATTGGGTTTCATAGCAGAGAATGGCAGCAGAGCGAGAGAGAGCTACTACAGAGGAAATAGATTGTATCATGGCGCGTCATTTACCACCCTGGCTCACACAACAACCCCCAATACTTTCAAAATTAAACATTACAACAACACTCACATGACTTTCTCTACTAACCATTCTTCATTCCTATATCTTCGTGTTAGAAGAGCTAAACATTTGTACAAATTATATTATTGCTTATAAGCTTTGTGCGATAGTGAAATCTTTTAAAGCTTTGAGATTCCGTTCTCTTTGCACGCTTAACATATAAAAAAATGAACAACGATGTTCCCTTTCACGAAAGTTTTAAGTTCTCCGAAATACACACACACATAAAAACGAATATCTCTGACATGGTTCACCCTATAACAAAATTCATTGAGACATAAATTGTGTATTTTAGCAAGGTCTACATTTTTTCTATAGTAAGATTTTGTCTATCTCTAACGGTTTAGCAGTTAGGCAAAAGTCGTCCAGAGTAAATACGACTACATAGGCTATAGCCAGAAAATTCAAGATATAGGTACATTTCATTTGTCATAACAGTATCTCAAACATATGACATTTTAATCAAAATCGTTGGAGCCATTTTCAAGAAAATCAAAATTTTCGAAAAATTTTCCAAGTAAAGGGTAGTTTATGGTGGGGTTATTTTCTTCAAAATCTTTGTGTCGCATCCTTGAAAGACATTAAACTGAAATACCAACTTTGGTTTTTAACCTAGTTTTCGTTTTTGAGGTATGCTGTCCACTGTCTGACACACACACACACACACACACACACACACACACACACACACACACACACACACACACACACACACACACACACACAAGCACGCGCGCGCGGCGGACCTTTTTCTAAAAATGCTTTTTTCTGGATTCAGGGGGTCCCAAAACATATCTCAACATCGAATTTTTGGGTGGAATGCGATACTTCTTACCATACGCAGTAGAAAAAGTAAAATTTAGATTACGTTGAAACAAATTATGTGAAGGAATTTCTGAGATGCTGACCAGGCAATACGATTACTTCTGCCAATATTTATCTAGGTAAGAAATAGAGTAGAGAAAGTCATGTGAGTGCAACACATCAATTTTTTTCTATTTCCATTCTTTTATGGAACTTTGCTTGGAGGTATGGAACATCTATTCTGGAGTTTACCTGGGTACTGAAAAAATTCAGAAAAAAAGGTTAAAAAGATCTAGTTCGGTTACGTGATTTGAACCCATAACCTTCCGAATGTGAAGCACACACGCTATATTCTGTGCAGCCTAGACCTTGCTGTAATAAACGACTTCAGTTTTAAATCTAGTGATATAGCGGAATGCTCTCAAATATGAACACTTTGGAATAACATTATGCCTCTCTGGTTAGCAAACGTTAATCCACTGAACAATTAAGAAACTGAAATTGAGTTTTAATTTATGGACGTTTGTGTAAGTGCTATGGTTCGAAGTGTCGCATTCAGAGGTCTCTGTCATCCTACCATCTTTTAGGTACCACAAATCAGGCATGGGACAAGCTTTCGCCGCACTCCACCTGCCGTATCATAATGCAAACAACTTTAATATAGTGTCTCATCCTTTCGATTGAGAGGTTATACAATCCCGCCATGCCATAAACCAGGCACAGGGAATTAGAAAACAAACAGCTCTCGTATTGCAAACTATACATAATTTAATACGGCGTATGAATGAAATCTGAAATACCAACCTTGAAACACAGGATTCATTTTTCCATGGAGTCATCGTGGTTGAACTTAATTACAAATATATTAACTAGAGGCAGCATTCTGTGAAACAATTCAAGCCATGATTACTATAGTGAGCACGGCCTACTCTGTTTATCTTGCGGAACCTGTATTACGACTCAGTGACTTTCTCCACAGTGTCTTGCACTGCCATTACAAAGAACGTTGGAGTAACTACTGTGTTTTATAAATTATTAATCGAACTATTGTTAAGTCTAAGGAAAAAGCACTATTTCATAATATCTCCTAAAAATCTGATGTGTTACATTCACATGACTTTCTCTACTCTTGTACTAGCCATTCTTACAAACTCTTATTCCTATGTCTTCTTCATGTTAGTTGAGATAAACATTTGTACAAATTATCTTATTGCTAATTTCCTTGTAGGTACAAGGGGAATATGGGAATACAGTAGACACTGTGCGATAGTCAAATCTTTTAAAGCTTTGAAATTCCGTTCTCTTTGCACAGTTAACGTATTGTGACTTTGGTGGGTGTAAAGTAAAGAAGACAGATGTAGTCGAGATAAAGAAACACTTTTATTTCCGTAAACAGTAACTTTGTACACTCGTTGCAACAGCAAGAAAGTCTTTTCCGATTCACCAACAGCACGGCTCCGAATTAGTAACACAAAAACTGTCCCTTCTCACACTTTATCGCTATTTATATCTCCCAGGCACTATTCTGGAAACTTCAGGAAAGTTCAGTTATTATTGCGGTGAAATACAAAGCAGAAAATTCCAGAAGTCTCTATCCCTTTCTCTCTTTCGGCAAGCGCCCCAACAATGCGGCCATTCTCTGTCTCTTCCCTTCGGCTCCTTTGCGGTAGTGCCGACAATAATGCGATGGGCGACAGTATAAAAAATGAACAGCTATGTTCCATTTAATAGAAGTATAAGTTCTCAATACAAATAACGAGGAGTATCTCCGAAATGGTTGATTCTACAACAAAATTTATTCAGGCATACATTGTGCGTTTTAGCAAGATCTACATTTTTTGTATAGTATGATTTGGTCTATCTCTAGCGGTTTACCAGTTATGCAAAAGTCGTCCAGAGTAAACAGGACTTCATGGGCTATAGCCAGAAAATTCAAAATATACATTTCATTTGTCATAAAAATATCTCAAACATGTGACATTTTAATCAAAATTGTTAGAGCCATTTTCAAGAAAATCAAAATTTTTGACAAGTTTTGCATGTAAGGGTAGTTTAGGGTGGGGATGTTTTCTTCAAAATCTTCGTGTGGCATCCTTGAAAGATATTAAACTTAAGTACCAACTGACACACACACGCATGCACGCACACCTTTTTCTAAAAATGCTTTTTTGGAGTAAATGGCCGGAAAACCTATATTTTCGGTGAAATCTCGACATCGAATTTTTGGGTGGAATACAATACTTAGTAGTAGAGAGGGTAAAAAGACTGTAGCGTAGATAACTGTAGGAGAAACACGGAGTAGCGCCAGCTCGAGGACCGCCGCTCGCTGCAGTATGAAAGACAAGACGGTGTAAGATGCGCAGGGGTAATTAATCACAAGGAAAGCAAGCGTCGATTGCCCAGGACATGGTGTTAACACGGACACGACCGAGTCTGGACGACAAACATAGCACGACAACAGACAACTGATGGCGTCAAGCTAATGCAATTTAACTTATCGGTAGAGCCAGCGAGGCCGTTAAAAACCTGTCAACCCAACTGACACACCCATAATGTTTCCTCCCCGGCTTCGTTAGGGAAATAAGGACCACAAGAAACCTTTTCTCATTTTCCTTTCAAGGGGAAAGCATCTCCAGCGACAAATGTTTCCTTGCGCGAGGTAGTAGCGGCATTTCTGTAATGTAATTTTAATAGAATTATCAACAACAGCGTTATTCTGTAACGCACACAACTCCCAAAGTTATGTTCAAATCTCTGCGTTCGTATACATGCTTTGTTTAATAAACTACCACTTGAGATATTTTGTAAGCATCACCCTTGACTTGGCTTGATGCTGCGAACCCGGAGAAAACCCGCCCAGACGCCGCTTCGTCCACATGTGGGTCCCTGGGATCAACTCCTGTATGTACAACAATGAGTAAAACGTTCTCTGACAAAGAAGCAGAAGTAAATGAAAATGAACCACAACTTTTTGCTAACGGTTTCCCCTTTTCTAGTTTGTTCCCATTACATCACGTGATGCCGAAAGAAGGTTCTCTGGTGTAAGTCTACTTGCTGGCAACCGAAAATACTTCCAGTTTGACCATTTTTCTGCTGAAAATGAAGTTTGAGAGATTATTTTATATGTAAATGTAAATACATCCTTACTTCTAAGTTTTAAGTTAGGATTTTAGATAATTTCAAGGGAATAACTGTACGAAAATATCTCAGCATATCGTATGGAAAAGTTTGCCCTCTTGAAAGACGATAAATTTAAATACCAACTTTAGTATTTAGTCGACTTTCCGGTTTTAAGTTACGCTGTCGACAGAAGGGCCTTGTTAACAGTTATTTCCCGTGAAATCTAGATACGCAATACAAGTGTGTGCGTAAAGATTGTGAAAATCGATTACTTTTCTAAACTAACACCAAATATCTCTGAAAGTTTGCAAAGAGCACATAAACGTGAACTGGAAATTATTATAAATTACGTTCTGTTACTCGACCTGGCTCCATTTATTAATTATAGTTGAGAGGAAGTCGTGAATTAATTAGCGTGTTTGTAATAAATCCTTGGAGAGGTAATATCTGGTTCGAGAGATGAATGCGCGTGCTGTTGTGTCTCTCAACATAAGGGCTCAATTTGCCAGCCGATTCCACTTACAGACTGTCAAGTGTGTACAAACACAAGATACCATAGCAAAAAAGGAACACGAGAGTTCACAATTGTGCAGAGTCTATCACAGTAATTTGTCTGTCTGTCTGTCTGTCTGTCTCTGTCTCTCTCTCTCTACGCATGCAAAAACTCGACAAGCGTTCGCTACAACAGCTAAAAAATCTAGCTTTCTCTCCACAGTGTCCAAAAGTCCGATGTAGTTCAAAAAGCATTTTTAAAAAAATCTGATGTATTACTTAAAATAAGCATTTGTACAAATTATCTTATTGCTTATTTCCTTGTCGGTACAAAGGGAATACAGTAGGCTTTGTGTGATAGTCAAACCTTTTAAAGCTTTGAGATTCCGTTCTCTTTGAACACTTAACATATAAAAAAATGAACAACGATGTTCCATTTCACGAAAGTGTGAAAACACACGTTTTCCGAAACTCACACACATAATACGGAATATCTCCGAAATGGTTCACCCTACAAGAAAATTTATTTCCACATAAATTGTATATTTTAGCAAAATCTACATTTTTTGTAGAGTATGGTTTGGTCTATCTCTAACGGTTTACCAGTTATGCAAAAGTTGTCCAGAGTAAATACGACTACAGGGGCTATAGCCAGAAAATTCAAGATATATATTTAATTTTTCATCAAAATGTCTCAAATATATGACATTTTAATCAAAATCGTTAGAGCCATGTTGTAGAAAGTCAAAATTTTAGAAACATTTTGCATGTAAACGGTAGTTTACGGTGGGGCTATTTTCTTCAAAATCTTCGTGTCACATCCTTGAAAGACATTAAACTTAAATACCAACTTTTGTTTTTATCCTACTTTTCGTTTTTGAGTTATGCTGTGCATAGACTGACACACACACACACACACGGACCTTTTTCTAAAAGTGCTCGACATCGAATTTTTGGGTGTAATACAATACTTCCTTCTACTTACGACAAGAGAATTAAAACAAGTTTAGTATCTTACAGGAATTCCACGTGAATATTTTCAATAAAACTGCCCCATCGTGGACTAGCGTTTACAGGAACATTTTTCAAGCATTCTGATTTTCTCAAAAATGGTTCTAACGACTTTGATTGAAATACTTTATACTTAAGATATTTTATGACATACGATATGAATGCAGGAACCATAAAATACATACTAATGGCAAAATAAGTATAATGTTGTAAACCTTCTTAAATAAAGGCCTAGACTAGGGAAAAACAATGTTCACTCCACGAAAAATATGCATCTGACAACTTTTTTAAGAGATTCACATATTCTATATAGTAAGATTTCGTCTCTCTCTTACAATTTAGCAATTATTTATTTTTTGTAGTGTTTAACGCCCGCTTTTACTACATACAGCACCGCAGGTGGTGACACTGATGATGCATGGAATGAAGATGGACTGAGATGGCGGGGGAAACCGGGGAAAGCGGAGGAAACGCCCCCACAAATCCCACGTGCATTTACCACTTATGCAGAAGCACTCGAAAGTACAGAGGATTTCCAAGGACATTTCCAGGAAATTCAAGATATTAATTTATTTAAGACACACATATCTCAAACATCCGGTATTTCAACTAAAATGTTTTGAGCAATTTTTAAGAAAATAAAATTTCCGCAGCGGCCACTGCGCCGGTCTTCAGGGGTTCCGGTAAAATCTCGATATCAAACTGTAGAGTGGAACGCTATCATACAATGATTGTGGGCACACTTAGCCAATCAGAGCAAGTCACTCACGCACTCACTCACGCCTGAATGTTTGCACGCTGTTTTCTTGCCGAGGTGTACACAAATCAATATAACGTGTGGTCGAACCTCGTTGATTACTTACGGAATTGAACCGAACGAACGACATACTGCATAAATAACAGCCACACCAGCAACCACTCTTGTTTTAATAATGGATTTCAATCGATTAGTTGCATATGCATGACATTACATACAACACGCCTGTTTTTTCAAGTAGCACTGCCCTGTGCATACCGACAGCGACCTGGTTACAACAATACGTGCAGCCTGGCCCTAGGTGCGAGTGGTGCTGCACACAGTTCGGCAAATCTTATATATATACATACCCCACAAGCAGACAATCTGATGTGTTGCACTCACATGACTTTCTCTACTCTTGTACTAACCATTCTTACAAACTCTTATTACTATATCTTCTTCGTGTTAGTTGAGATAAACATTTGTACAAATTACCTTATTGCTTATTTCCTTGTAGGTACAAGGGGAATGTTAGAATACAGTTGGCTTAGTGCGATAGTCAAATGTTTTAAAGCTTTGGGATTCTGTTGCCTTTGCACACTGAACATATAAAAAAATGAAGTTTTCCGAAACTCGCACACATAAAAATGAATATCTCCGAAATGGTTCACCCTACAAGAAAATTTATTGACACATAAATTGGGTATTTTAGCAACATCTACATTTGTTGTATAGTATGATTTGGTCTATCTCTAACGGTTTACCAGTTATGCAAAAGTCGTCCAGAGTAAACACGACTACAAGGGCTATAGCCAGAAAATTCAAGATATACATTTCTTTTGTCATAAAATTATCTCAAACATGTAACATTTTAATCAAAATCGTTAGAGCCATTTTCAAGAAAATCAAAATTTTCGAAAACTTTTCCATGTAAAGGGAAGTTTAGGGTGGGGCTATTTTCTTCAAAATCTTCGTGTCACATGCTTGAAGGACATTAAACTTAAATACCAACTATGGTTTTTAACCGACTTTTCGTTTTTTAGTTAATTAATACAGAAGGGAAAAGAGATACAATTACAATAGATTCCTGGACACTGTGACGTATGTCAGGCAATGATGTAGCACATCTTCAAACAACCTAGTCACATAACAATAGACAAACCCATACCTAACATCACAAAATGGAAAAACATTGCTAATATTGATAGAACCAAATGATGTAAAACACACACACACACACACACACACACACACACACACACACACACACACACACACACACACACACACACACACACACCAGCGTCCATTGGCACAGCCTTCTAGGTTCTCATATTGTTGCTTCAATTTGTTAAAATCTTCGCAATGTCAAGTTGGAGTAGCTTTGTTAATTTATAATTTCGTTTAATACAAAATTTCTGAAACTGATTCCAATCACAGGATTAAATACATCACAGAAGCGAGAATTGACATTTGAATAGCGGCTCTATTGCGTCAAGTGCCGTTGCGCATCTGTTAGCATAATGTAGTTCGATTCTAGAATCTGCTCATAACATAAGAAAATCAGAGGAGGTGATCATGAAAATGTGATAATTCTTTCGCCAAGCAAGACTGTCATTGGTATAGTGGAATAGTCAGTCAAGAGCGAATTAAATAATTTTAAATCCTCTCTCTATTGATTATACACCGAGGCTCACATTCGGAAAGCACTGGGTTCAATTCCCTCCACATTACCGGCCACTGTGATGAGTTTCAGAGTTTAAATAGACCTAGAACTTGGGTATTCTGACAGTTCACCTTACGCGCGTGGTAGCGGAGTGGCCAAACGCTCTGTTGTCATGACAATCAGAAGCCAATAGAGTTCATGATGGGATTGAACGACCACGAAGTCTATTGGCTATATCATGATAACAAAACACTCGTGTAATGTGCGCCGAGGAGCTGCTAGAATGCCCAAGTTCCATTAATTCCAGCATCCCGCTTCGTACAGGTTCTCCTGTACGGTATGTTTATCTGCATAGCACCTAGCCCTTCAGTACGACTTCGGTTATGAAGTATGTATGACGGGAATCTACAAAGATGTAGAACTTAGGATACCGCGTAGCGTTGTCGAATCCAACGTTTACGTGGAAATAAAGAGAGAGTGTGCCAAATTCACGGTCGAGGAGAAAATTCCAGTATCTTCAACTTCAACTTATTTTATTAACTGCCGGAGGTTACCCAACTTTTATTTTAAACTACAGCTTCTATATCTATAACGTGAAAAAGCATTTGTACATTATTTATTATTACTGACTACTGTTAATGTATATATGAATGTAATATGTATGTGTTTATAATTGTTTAAACTATCAGATCATTGTGAATAGACTTTTGTTTCACTTGCATTATAATATGTGCTTTTTTCACTGTTAAGCAGAAACGCCTAATGGTGGCACCATCTATCTGGAAATTTGCTACGTGAACTAGTGTGTGTCCATTTAGGTAGATGGCATATTTCTGATCGGGCCTCTGAGTGTTTACACTTGCTGCCGCTAGGATCGCTTGATCTCCTCAGAAAGTCATGTTGTTAAAGTGAGAATATAAACACATTATGAAACATACGAGAGAAATCACGAGTACATTTGTGTTGTTTTCAGATTATTAACGGTGTTAACAGTTCTTTGTACGGTAAAGTGTAATGGACATTAAATTATATATTTACAAGTAAAGGTAAACATTGCAGAATGAATAAAATTGATAATATGCGCGGTGGCCGAGCGGTTAGACCATTCGCCTACCACCTGGATGGCCCGGGTTCAATCCCACGGACCTGCATGTGGTATCCGTGGTGGATGAAGCGGCTTCAAGGCGGGTTTTCTCGGGGTTCTCCGGTTTCCCCCGCCACTCATTCAAACAATTGCTCTATCATCGCCTTTCCATTCATCGATTTCGCCTGTATTTCATCTTCCCCTCTCAAACTGACCACTTCACTGTGTCCGGTCCGTAGATTCCTGTGCTCCCCTAAGTGCTACATAAGGGGAGGGTAATCAGGTACAGAAAGAAAAGATTATATCCCTAACATGCTATGAATCATTAGCTCACACAACTGACATCTGAAGTTAATATTCCAACAAGTACAAAAACAAGTACAGCACCCTAACGTTGCCATATTGTTACGTCACAAGCTTCTATCACGTGCTCGTGGCTCCATTTCTAAAATGTAACCCAAACTGAACGAGAGATACATCTTTGGCAATATGAAAAAGTTAATGTATTTTGAACATAGGGTTAAAATGTTGATCCGAAATTTAGTTTTTTTGTCACGCGACGTTTATTGGGTGAACTAAAAGTAAACATATTTGAGAAGAATTTCTAAATTATTAGAGAAAATTTATAAAACTTTGAATTATTTACGCTTGAGCCAGGCGTATCCAAATCGATGTCAATATGGATTGAATTAAACATGGAAAGTGGGACCGTATTGAGAATGGGGTTGGACTGAAATCGATTTCAATTCTTCACGGAAACGTAGTATTTTATGTGTTACAAATTACAACCTACTTCTGTTTCCGCTGCTAAACTGAAAATTCCAGGCTTGTGTGCCGTGGTCTAGTCAGGAAACTCCTTCCAGACGTTTCGTCTGAAGCTGCGTCGAACATCCTCAGTGGCGTTGCCTTAACACTCTCTTAGTCTCGGCGATGACTGACACGGAGCACCAGAGGCTCCAGAGGCAGTTCGAGTCGAGCGGGGAAGCTATTCCCGCACCCGAGTGCTTTTACCGCAGTACCTAGCCGGTATACGACTTAACCTGCGCGATAAGTGTGGTAGTTTGGTCTACAGGGATTTCATACTTCTGGGAATGTTCAAGGCAGTTCGAGTCGAGTGGGGAAGCTTATTCCCCCACCCGAAGTGTCTTTACCGCAGTACCTAGCCGTTATACGGCTTTACCTGCGCGATAGTATGGTGTTTTGGTCTACAGGGATTTAATCTCTGGGAACATTGTTTATTATTAACCAATTGTGTCTGGTGCTGGTACAACGGGCCAGGTGGTAGAGAACGCCTTTTCCACGTCAAGCAACACTGCCACCGTTTTGGCCCTTTCCTGGTAAGCCAGGGAGGCCTTTTCGGCTACTCGCAGTAGTTGCTCGGTTGTGGAATGGTCAGAACGAAAACCAAACTGATGTTCCGGTAGGAGGCCTTTTTCCTCTAAAAGAGGTCGAAGGCGGGTCAGGAACAGTTTCTCGAAAACTTTCGAGATAACTGGTAGGAGGCTGATGGAATGGTAGCTAGAAGGAAAGATCGGATTCTTGCCCGGCTTCAACACGCATACCACACGCGCCCTCTTCCAGTCTTCCGGAAAATGGCGCATGCTTAGGCACGCGTTGTAGATCCGAGTCAAGTGCATCACGGCTCTAAAGGGAAGGTGCTGGAGCATTTCCGCTGTTACCCGGTCCTGCCCAGGGGCTTTTCTAGGTTTTAGGTGTTGGATGGTGTTAGTTACCTCGTGAGGGGTAACTATCGGGATGTGGAAATCCTCGTGGTCCGCAGGTCCAACTTCTAAGAAGTCTTCTACTGCTTGCTCCACGAGGTCAGTATGATCGTCGTTCTGAGGGTCGACTCTAGGCTGGAATTGAGTTTCCAAATAGTCTGCTAGCGCCTCTGCTTTTTCCCTCGGTTCAAAGACAAGTCTTCCCCGAGGGCTCCAGAGGCTCCAGAGGCAGTTCGAGTCGAGTGGGGAAGCTTATTCCCCCACCCGAAGTGTCTTTACCGCAGTACCTAGCCGTTATACGGCTTTACCTGCGCGATAGTATGGTGTTTTGGTCTACAGGGATTTAAACTCTGGGAATGTTAGGGATCAGGGGTATTTTAGGGACAAGATGGATGATGGTAGGGATTGGTCCATGAACGGGCACTGCCTATACATGCTGATTGGCTGGTTGGTCAATCAGGTGACGCGCTAATCTCCTCCTGGTTCTGGCCGTCAGTCACACACTGAGAGGTGATCTGAGTTAGGCGATTTACTCTGTTTTAAGTACAGGTATTCATTTTGTCTTTCCCATCTGCGAAAATTAGACCATTGGACTTAAAATGTCCTTCGGCAATTTTTTACATGGTAGTCGGCGAGGCTCTCTCTGGTCATATTGTCCCAGAGTATTCACCAGTGGATTAGGGTGGTTCTGGAGTTTGTTGTACATTGTTCGAGCGCGGGTTTTAATCACGTCGACAATGTACGGGATGCCGGAATGTTCGTGAAGGATGTGGGCAGGAAATCTCCAACCAGTGTCGTAGATCATCCTTAATGCCCGATTCTGCAACGTCTGGAGTCTGATGAAGGTGGACTTTGCCACCACTCCCCAGATCTCGCATCCGTACAGGACCAGAGGCGGGATGATCGCACGATACAGCTGGAGCTTCAGGCGAATGGGCATGGTTTGGAGCTGAGGATGGGATACAACTGCCGTAGGGCTGCGTGACCTTGTAGTACTTTGCCCCTGACGTGATGCCTATACGTCAGCCGCCGGTCCAGCGTGACTCCGAGATACTTCGCCGTAGTGACCCAGGGGATCCGACGGCGCCGAAGCACGAGGTCCTGCGGGAGCCGGTTTGCCAGCGTGTTGGCCAGGAGAATCGCAGAGCTTTTCTCCGGGTTGATAGACATGCGCCAGTTCTCGCACCATCTACTGATGGCACAGAGGTGGGCTTGTACTTGACGGTAGCTGTAGTGCGGGTTCTTGTTAGCAGCGAAGATCATGAGATCGTCCGCATACTGACAGATGTGAGTGTTGGGGTGCGTGGGGAGATCGGCCATGTAAGCATTAAAGAGTGCCGGTGACAGTACACTGCCCTCGGGAACTCCTGCGCCAATGGGCCTTTCTCGGGAAAATGATCCCTCCACTTTCACTCGGAAGCTACGTTCCTGGAGGAAACTATCCACCAAGTAAATGTATTCTTATTCCTTATTCCAGACTATTCGTCTGGAAGCAGTTTCCTGACTACACCATGGCCCACAAGCCCGGATAATCAGTTTCTATATAACGACACCGGCAGTGAAAGCCTACGCAATTTAAAATATGTTCCACAATGAGGTTGTAATTATGTTTTAAATCAACCAATGCCCTATTGAACGCAAAACAAATGAGAAACCGTTATAGTCTATCAAAAGCGAACTGTACATCGATGTATTTGTTCGCTCCCCCCCCCCAAACCCACCCCCTCTATGTGGATGTCAATAACATTAAATTTCCTGCCTGCCCACATATATATGAAATTATTGAATCTACGTATTCCGCTGGTTGTTTTTTATCTGATATTTTGGACAGCGTGTGTGTGCGCCCTTGCAATGCATTAAGGCTGCAGTAACTTTGATTTCCGCGGACTGACTATAAATATTCACCAATTTCCCACGTTATGCATGCAAGGGAGGATATCTATTCAATAGCACAACAAAAACAAACTGACTGACCTGCGCAATACATGATTCAACTATTCAACGATGCGATCTTTTTTTGTTTTGCTCCATAGATCTATTCGGCAGGAAGTTCTTTATTAACGTGAATTTTGCGTCTTTAATTATTCAGCACAATTATTTGAATATCTTCTCTACCATGAAATAAACGTTATACGAGTTTTAAAAACCGTTGGGTTTACAATTTCCTGCAAAATAAATATTTACCTATTTATAAAAACGGAACGCTGCTGCAGCCAGAATTAATATGCATTTTAAAAGATTCACAGTCGCAGCAATTGCAATAATCGCTTTGCGTTACTTGTATCCATGTATGTTTTTGTTTTCATCACCGCCCGCCGGCCGCCTGTGATAAGCTAAACCGTGCAATGAAAGGTTCAAATTTACAAGTCTCCCTTACACGAATTAATGAAACTACACAGAATCCCCTTTTACATTATTCTTTTTCGACATTTCATCGAGAATACATCTCTGTGAACAACGTTCAACAAAAGGTCTTTCACATACCAAAAATTTGTATTTAAATTTAGTATTTTACAAGAATGCGATACGAAGGAAACCCGATCTTCAAAAGTCAAAGCGCCTGGCGTTTATGCAACGCAGCGCACAGAGGTGTAGGAGAAGTTGCCGCACGAGAACGGGGATTCGTTTTTGTCTGCATGTTAAAAGATATACCTGTTGATCAAAAACACAGTTACCGACCCTGGGTGCCCCGTTTTCTGTTCTGTGTCCAGTAAACTTATGCAATACATATTATAAATCGTGTGCTTAGGTTAAATTAACGCTAGCAATACCAACATACAAATATCTTGAACATATGACATTTTAATAAAAATCGTTAGAGCCATTTTCAAGATAATCAAAATTTTCTTAAAATGTTCCATGTAAAGGGCAGTTTAGGGTGGGGCTATTTTCTTCAAAATCTTCGTGTCGCATCCTTGAAAGACATTAAACTTAAATACCAACTTTGGTTTTTAACCGACTTTTCGCTTATGAGTTATGCTGTCCACAGACTGACACACACACACACACACACACACACACACACACACACACACACACACACACAGACGCGCGCGCGGACCTTTATCTAAAACTTTTTTTTTTTTCCTGTTTTATTATGGGTCTCTGAAACTTGTAGTCTAGACTAGACTATATATCGCCGTTCTTGTGCGGCAACTTCTCTTACAGCAGTGTATAGGTGGTTGCAGGCACGCTAGGAGCTTGCACATTACCACGTTTATATGATTGCTTAGAAATTAGTAACACAAAAGTAAATTTTTGCTCGCGCAATCCACTACCCCAGGGTCCAGCCACCCTTATTATTCCATGTACCTCATTTTAAAGTATGTAATCCTTAAATAAATATCTTTTCACATTTCGTTATAGATACAACGGGAATAGTGAAAGTCAAATGCACTTTATATATAATGGACTTAAAATTGCATACTCTTTGCATGCAATCGAGCTAAATACCGGGAATTTCCAATAATAAGGCACTGAAAAAATTAACCAATAAAATAGATATCTCGGAAACGGCTTATGCCACAAAAACAAAGTTACGTGAAATGATGGTGCTCTTTAAAAGGTCTAAAATTTTCTTAAATAAGCTTTAATCTACCTGTAAATACATGGACGGTCAGTGTAGCCTGACAAAAATTCTAAAAAACAGGTGCATCATGGACTTCTGGTGTACGTTCATCCCACTATCTGGCGGCGCCGTGGCCGAGCGGTTAGCGCGCTCGCCTACCACCTAGGCGGCCCGGGTTCGATCCCAGGGACCCGCATGTGGTATTCGTGGTGGACGAAGCGGCGTCAGGGCGGGTTTTCTCCGGGTACTCCGGTTTCCCCCGCCATCTCATTCCACCGGTGCTCCATCTTCATTCCATGTATCATCAGTGTCACCGCCTGCGGTGCCGTAGTAGTAAAAGCGGGCGTTAAACACTACAAACAAACATCCCAATATCTACATGGGGCCAAGGGGGTTAAAGCTTCTCGCCCTTGGCGAACATCCCAGGCAGTTCCACTCCAAGCTTCACTAGAAGTTTCTAGAAACGAAACCCCGCTGGCTTAGGACTAAGGGTGCTATTCCTATACCGTTCTCTTAGCGTGGTGGTGGAAAAAGAAGCGAACGTTGGGTGCTTAGGCATACATCTAAGCGCAGAACAATAATTTGCCAAGAGAATCTGACGCCGATATTGCAGAGGAGGTTCTGCGGACTCGGCGTAAAGGCTCACCACTGGGCTTGTTGGAGAAGCTCCTGTTGCAATGCGGATGCCCCTATTATGGACCACGTCTAATCTTCTCAGCACAGATGGTCGTGCTGACGAATAAACAATACACCCATAGTCTAGCTTGGATCGGACCAATGCGCGATATATTCGCAACAAAATTGTCCGATCCGCTCCCCACGATTTGCCATTCAGTACTCGCATAATATTTAGGGAACGGTCACATCTCGCTCTTAGCTGTGCAATATGAGACGACCAACTAAGCTTCCTGTCCAAGATCAAACCCAGGAAGCGCGTCTCTTCTGCGAAGGGAAGTAAATCTGGACCGAAACGGAGCGAAGGTGGCAATCGTCTCCTACGACGCCAGAAATTAACGCAGATTGACTTCTCAGTTGAGAAACGGAAGCCGTTTTTCACGCTCCATTCTCTAAGGTTGTCCAAACATTGCTGCAGGCGCCGTTGTAAGAACGCCGTGCGCTGAGAAGTGCAATAGACAGCGAAGTCTTCTACGAAACTCCAAGTGGAACACATTTCCAGATGGAATTAATTGCTACAGCAAAGAGCGTGGCACTTAGCACCGAACCCTGAGGTACTCCCTCCTCCTGAATAAAAGAATTATAAAAAACCAAGCCGACCCTAACTCGGAAAAAGCGGTCCTTCATAAACTCCTGAATGAACAGCGGTAGGCGTCCACGTATGTTCCAGGCATACAGGGACCGTAGAATCCCTACTCGCCAGCACGTATCATAAGCCTTCTCAAGATCGAAAAATATGCCAACGGTTTGACAGTTCTTTATAAAGCCGTCCATTATCTGTGTCGATATTGACACAAGATGGTCAACAGTTGAACGGCGTCGTCGAAAACCACACTGGATGTTAGTCAGTAGGTTACGACTTTCTAACCACCATACCAATCGTCCATTGATCATGCGTTCCATCACCTTGCAAACGCAACTGGTGAGGGAAATAGGACGATAGCTGGAGGGAAGATGACGGTCCTTTCCAGCCTTCAAGATGGGAATAATGGTGGCCTCCCGCCAATTTTCTGGGAGTATACTGTCAACCCAAACACGATTATAGACCTCGAGCAGGAATGACTTTCAGGAGAGAGCTGTTGTAACATTTGTACATGAATACCTTCCGGTCCTGGTGCTGATAATCGCGAAGCTTTCAGAGAATGTTCTAGCTGCGCTATGGTGAAAAGGCGATTGTAATCTTCTATATTTCTAGAACGAAATTCGAAGCCTTGAGCTAGACACTTGAGCGAAAGCACTGCCAAACGTGTTGGCCACTTCAAATGAATCAATAGATCCTGTGGCGACTTGCAACGCGCCTTAACCTGTCCACACAACCGAGGAAGGTGTGTGTCGGTTAAATGAATCTACAAATGTTCTCCATGATGACTTTTTGCTATCCTCAATGACTTGTCTGGACTTGTCGAGCATTTTCTTGTATTGGATTTGGTTATCCAAAGTAGGGTGACGTTGGAAAACTCTAAGAACACGCCTTCGAGCATGAATGGCATTCCGACATTCTTCCGTCCACCAGGGGACAGAAAATCGCCGGCGGTATGAAGTCGGCCGCGGAATTTATTGTTCAGCAGCAGAGAGAATCGACTCCGTGAGATGCTGCGCCAAATTATTCACTGAGTCGTGCTCCTTGTACGTAAAGACAGCCAGCTGGGTGTAAAGGTTCCAGTTGGCATGGTCCAAACGCCATCTGGGCATATGTGTGGAACATGTATCTTGCGTCAAGAGACTAATAACACATGGGAAGTGGTCACTAAAGTGTAAATTAGAGATGACATTCCATTGTAAGGAGACTGCCAACTGAGGCGAACAAACTGCAAGATCAAGGTACGAGAAGCTATTGAAAGAATCGGGAATGAGTGTAGGCTCTCCAGTATTGAGGAGAGCTAGGTTGTAACTGTCCAGGAAATCAGCAATGAGCGTACCTCTCGCACAAGTGCGACCTGAACCCAAAGTGGGAGTGCGCATTGAAGTCTCCCACCAACAGAAACGGTGTTGGTAACTGGTAAACTAGATATTTTAAATCAAACTTCAAGAGCCTCGAATCGATTGCTAATGGATTACCGGCGAAGATGAAAGCCGCCGGTCTGTGTCGATCCCAGAGGAATCCTCAGAAGAGGATCTTCGAGGGAATGAACGCTGGCTGCTCTTTCTCTTTGGCTTACTGGGAACAGACACGTTTTCTTCTTTGAGGATGTCAGATCTTCATACCGTTTCTTGAATTTCTTCGGTGAAGCAATATAATTAACGAGTTCATTCTTGCCATTGTTGTAGACTGACAGTTTGGACGGTGAGCTTGTAGAGGTGTTCTTTTCCTTTATGGACTTCTTAGGAGACGTAGATTTACCTGTAGATGTTGAAGGCTTCGGAACTGTACGAGAATTCTTAATGAAACTGTGACGCCGATTTGATCGCTGGTTTGTGTAGCGATTTCCCTCTTCAGTACCGGTCTATAACGGAGCTATAGGTACCGGACTTTGGAAGGAGGGGCTGTCGGATACCCAGGAGTTTCCAAGCTTCTGAGAAAGACACCTCTTTGACTCGGACTTCGTGGATCGCCCTTTCCTGTATACACCGGGGGCATTCTCGCGAATTAGCTAGATGTTCACCGCTTCAGTTCACACAACTGGGAGGTAATGAACATGGAGCGTCGTGAACGACGGGGGGGGGGGGGGGGGGGGGTCTGGTGGCTTTGGATACGGCGAGCGGCTGTGTATGTCAGTGGCGGTAAAACAGAGGAAAGGTCCATACAGGGCAACTAGTGACTGTCTATGTGACGAACAGCGCGAAAACACTACTAACTAGAAGCTTCTAGTTAATTCCCCTGAGTCAGCATTGCAGGGGTGTATGGAGTGTTCTCGAGGGTCACGATACGCCGACTCCAGTATAAATAGGATACACATAATTCAGTAACAGCTTCAGTTTGAATTGAGTAAGTGAGTGATAGTTGAGAGAGTGAGTCGGCCAGGCTGTCAGTGTGTCGTCGAGTGGTGGTATCGTAATAGTCAAGAAGTAAGAGTTGTAATAAAAGAACATTCTACAAACTGTGTTAGCAACGAGAAAGAAATTGTGCATTTGCATTTGAATTTAGAGAACAATAAAATATTAGAAAAGTAACAGGATTTTACATTTTGCCGTTTTATTACACTATTATAAAACGATGAAAGTATAAGTACACGGAGTTCATTTGCAGTTCTATTCTCAGGGAAAAAAACGAAAACGAAGAGAAACCAATATTTGGAATGTCGTAAGCTCTTTTATATAACGTGAAGTGCAATCATAGGACGTTAATACATGGAGTCGAGTAATTTTATTTGAATATAAAGGGAAGAGACTTGGAGACGTGTTCAAATATCGCTGAATGAAATAGAGCAAACAGATTCCCTGGGCAGCTAAGCCATGTGAAAGACGAATATCGACCCATCGAGAAGACAAACATTTGAACAATGGCACTTGCTTCATATATCCTTGTGCTGTCGTGGGTATGCATAAGTATTCTTTAAATATTTGTCTCAAGTTTATCATTTAGCTGTCCAACAACACCTAGACAAACACTGCTCTGTAAGTTCTTAATGGCGTCTCCTGAAATTTTCATAAATATTTCATCCAGCAGAAAAATACCAAAATTTACTGTTGAAACACCTGAATTTATATAACTATTTCTCTGAAAGTACGAGAGAGAGAGAGACGACATTTTCAGTACATATACAGTGCGTTTACAAGTGTGGGATAGAGCAGGATTTGGGATTGGTCAAAACTAGAATAAATGCTATCATAAACATATACCAAAAACAAATACTCACATGACTCTCTCTACTCTTGTGCTAACCATTCTTACAAACTCTTATTCCTATATCTTCTTCGTGTTAGTTGAGATGAACATTTGTACAGATTACCTTATTGCTTATTTCCTTGTACGTACAAGGGGAATATTAGAATACATTAGGCTTTGTGCGATAGTCAAATGTTTGAGATTCTGTTGTCTTTGCACACTTAATACATAAAAAATGAACAACGATGTTCCATTTCACGAAAGTTTTTTCCGAAACTTCCACAAAGAACAAGGAATATCTCCGAAATGGTTCACCCTACAAGAAAAATTATTTGGACATAAATTATGTATTTTTGCAAGATCTACATTTTTTGTACAGTATGATTTGGTCCATCTCTAACGGTTTACCAGTTATGCAAAAGTCGTCCAGAGTAAATACGACTACAGGGGCTATAGCCAGAAAATTCAAGATAAGCATTTCATTTGTCATAAAAATATCTCAAACATGTGACATTTTAAACAAAATCGATAGAGCCGTTTTCAAGAAAATCAAAATTTTCCAAAAATTTTCCATGTAAAGGGTAGTTTATGTTAGAGCTATTTTGTTCAAAATCTTCGTGACACATCCTTGAAAGACATTAAACTTAAATACCAACTTTGGTTTGTGACCGACTTTTCGTTTTTGAGTTAGACACAGACACACAGACAGACATACGGATATTTTTCTAAAAATGTTTTTTTTTAATTAATTAATTTATTTTTTTTTTTACTCAGGAGGACTCAAAGCATATCTCCGGTGAAATTTCTATATCGAGTTTTTTGGGTGGAATACAGTACTTGTCCTACTTACTAGTAGAGGAAGTAAACGGAAAAAAATAGAGGTAAATGTACAAGAGACAGTTAAAACAAAGTGATAAAGTCCTCGAAAAAGCATAAAATCTAGATATCTAAAGTTGCAAATCCTCAAGCTCATATTGTACTCGGCTAAAAACTTCAAAACTCCAGCAGCCGCTGATTTTTCGTCCGCCAAGACCTCTGCAAGTCTGCCAGACTCATTGTGCAGAATTGCTCAATGTTGGTGTCAACTGTGATCCTCAACACCGCCCTGTGGAATAGCACATCCGTCGTTACTGTATACACCATGTTTTGAGGTCAGATAGCATGGATCTGAGGAACTATCGTATTTTTACCTGATGGCAAAATGTAGAACTAAATATTTGTGTAGACATAATTCGCAAGGAAGTTGCGCCTACTGCATTATTAGAGACAATATCATGATATTCTGCTAGGAATTCTTTATTGTGTGTGGAATATGGTAGCTTACAGACACTTGTTTGTAATCAGCTCTTCAAACATATTCATACAAGCCAAACCATATTGGCAATTGCACTGAATACCTCATAAGGTTAACAAAATGTTGTTTTGGTACCTGCAGCTGCAGTGCGAGTCTACGAGGCCGCCAAGCCCGCCAAGTTCAACATTATAGCAGATATATGATCTACTTCATTGATATCAGAATGAAAATGCCTAATTTCCTGGTGACAGAGTAAACAACTATGAGAAAACTGTACTAACTAATGTCTAACAGATGGCGCTGAATGTTTAATACACAGAAATAACTAATTAATTGCTAAATTATGTAAATTTATGGACAGTCTTTGATGTGATGTTTAATTTTTGGATATTTATATATTATATTTAGCTTTTGATAAGTTGACCACCAACTGACGGTTATTTCGACAGTGTATCAGAACTTATCAGTGCACCTTAAGCAATAAGACAAATTCAGAACAACAATAGAAACAAGGAACACAGAAAGGAATAGAACAATCACAGTAAATGACTTTGCAAACGCCGACTGGGAAATATACAAAAATACAGCAGAACAACTTTCAAATAACCTTATTCCACAACCACCTACAACTTGGCACGAGATAAAACAATATGCATCCTCCATAACAGACATCGTCACTCAAGCCCGCATCGCAGCAGTTCCACTTAAAACCATCAAGATTAACCCCTACAGCAGACCACTTCCACCAAATATAATATTATTAATTAAGAAGAAAAGAAAAGCACACCGACAGTATATCAAAACACACCACCCGCAAGATAAACGAATACTCAACAAGTTACAAGAAGACGTCAAAAAAGCAATAGAAGAACATAACTACGACAAATGGAACAACATGTTAGACAAAATCACACAAAATCATACAAGAGTCCCAGCAAAATTCTGGAGACTTATCAAAAGTACAAAAAATAAAGTATCCCCAAACTACCCCATCAAACATAATGGACAAACAATCCAGGACACCAAAGAGAAACTTGAGATATTTCGACAACATTATGACAACGTGTTTCAAACACCTCAAGACCCTAAATTTGAAAAAACACATTACCAACGAATAAATAAACATGTACAACAACAACAAGAACTATATACTCCGCAATTCCCCAGTAGAGATTTGGACCCCACAAATGATGCAGAAAAACCAATCAGTGAACAGGACATAATAAATGCAATACCCAAGAACAAAAACACCGCCCCAGGACCAGATAATGTTACATATATGATGCTCCGCAAACTCCCATCTGCTACAATAGAACATCTTGCTAACATCTACAACATGATCATAAAACATGGATACCACCCCATTGAATGGAAAAAAGCTAATCTTCTACTACTTGAAAAACCTGGAAAAGATAAAACAGATCCCAAAAATTACAGACCTATATCATTAACCTCAACTTTCTCCAAAATTCTCGAAAAAATTATAGTAAACCGCACAACACAAATATGTAACACCAACAATCTGATACCATCAACACAAGCCGGTTATAGGAGTGACATTACGATTCAAGATCAACTTGTAAGAGTGATGTCACAACTACAGGATGCCTATAACCGAGGATTCACTACCGTCGCCACCTTTTTAGATATCCAGTCGGCGTTTGACAGATGCTGGATAAACGGTTTACTGTACAAATTAACGACAATGAACATTCCGCAACGTTTAACAAGATGGATAGCAAGTTTCCTGACAGACCGAACAGCTAGAATAAAAATAAAAGGAGAAATATCAAACCCGATCTGCATGAAAGCTGGAACACCACAAGGAAGCGTCATATCTGGACTATTGTATATCCTATACACCTCCGATACCCCACAGCCAATTTACCCTTCAATTCAACTTGCCCAATATGCTGACGACACCGCTTATTGGAGCACACACACACAAATATTAGCGGCAAAATACAGACTCCAACAACAACTAAAAGTATTTCTAAAGTGGACGAGAAAATGGAGAATCACAATCAACGTACAGCAAACCCAAGCAATAACCTTTCGGAAAAAAATAAAAGAGAAGCATAAAAACGTAACTATAAAATTTAACAGCGAAGACATAATGTGCCAAAAAAGCATTAAATATCTAGGCATCAAAATTCATCGCTCCCTTACAATAAAACCACACTACCATGAAGTTTTAAAAAAACCAGACCCATACTTGGAACAATAGCATATCTCGCCAAACTCAACAAACGAGGCCTCTCTCCAAAAATACTTCGTCACCTTTACATCGTCCTCATTCGTCCAAACTTAACATACGCCGCAGTAGTCACCATGCCTCTCATCACACCTGATTCAATGAAGAAAATACAATCTTTTGAAAGGAAATGTCTACGCACCGCATATAAACTTCTACCCAATTTTAAAAACAGCAACATTTATAATTATACCAGAACCATGCCTATTGATCAACACATAGCAAAACTCATGCTCAGATACATAGATAACGCCCATACCAGACCATACAGACGACGATTGATCAATACAGCCCAAAAAATGAAAACCATTCGACCAAATCAAAATGAAAAAAATCCGCCATTACTCACTCTTATCCACATCTACGACAAACAACAAGAAGACCAACAACTACAAGACCTCCTACAATATTTATCAAACATATAAGAAATCGAAAAAAAAAACCCATCAATTTACCAAACAAATGACAACAAACAATAAATAAAAAATTAACAAGAGCCTGAAGCAGCAACAAAAAGAAAAAGCACTAAGCAAACAGCAAAATCAGCCTTCTTGGGTAGCGACGGCAGCAAGATGTGTGACCTGGGAAAAAAACAAGCATCAACAAAATGAGAAAATGTACCACCCAAACTGATGGATCTCTGCCCCACCAAAGAAGAAAAAAACAAAGCTAGGCTGAAGAGGGGACACTCCCTAAGCAGCCCGGGCGTGCTTGCACGCCAAAACTCCATAATTAATTAATTAAACCGACATGCTTTAAAATGCGAACATGTCTATGGGATGAAGTGTAAAACATTCGCGACCTTTGCGACTACATTTGACGTTACAACGAAATGTCACTGTAGAAGGCTTCAAGATGGAAGAAGGGATCTAATCCTGTTCAGTGTTGCACTGTCAGGTGATTAGTACGAGATTTGAGACATTTTCGTGGCATAACATCTTGAGAATGCTGATAATAAGCTGCTGAAAATCGATTTTTTTTTTTTTTTTTTTTTTTTTTTAATAGCATGCCCCATTCCGTATGAATACTACATGCTTGCAGTTATTTATTTACATACAATTTTCATTTTATATACATGTATATATTGTTGGTGATGTTCTATTTGAACATTTAAACTTTTATTTACCTCTAATTTTTTATCTATTGTGCATATTTACAGTTTTTTTTTTATTTGATGTTTGTTGTTTAATGCTATTTTATTTTGTTTGACTTTATTTCTTTAACCTAGTGATATTTTACAAATCATAAATCTGGTACTTATCATATAGTGAAAGTCAAATATAATTATACTCGTAACAGCAGTAGAGTATTGAAATGTGTTTGGACAACGATACTGGTTGCAATCTGGTAAGGTGTAGAAATGTGTGTGTGCGCGCGTGTGTGTGTGTGTATGTATGTGTGTGTGCGTGTGTGTGTGTGTATGTGTGCGTGTGTGTGTATGTGTATGAGTGTGTGTGTGCGTGTGTGTCTATGTGTGTGTGCGCGCGCGCGCATGTGTGTGTGTGTATGTGTGTGTGAGTGTGTGTGCGTGTGTGTGTATGTGTATGTGTGTGTGTGAGTGTGTGTGCGTGTGTGTGTATGTGTGTGTGCGCGCGCGCGTGTGTGTGTGTGTGCGTGCGCGCGTAACACATTCACACAGTTCACTTTTCCTTTACGTCATACTTTCTAATCTTTCCCTACTCACTCTTCTACCAACAATTCACACAGTTTTCTATATAAGCAAATAGAAGTTAAATCTTCATATGGGCAGATACTTAATAGTTGATTTAATCTAAAAAGCCTAATGTCATCCATATTTCCTAAACACTGACAACAACAGCACAGTTGCAGACGTCGGCTTCCGCCAAGTCGGTTTCCTTTTGTGACTCTGAGTTTGTGAAGAGAAAGGGCCGACTCTGGGCCCTTCCATTGTTGGTTGCTTAATTTGAAATGACAGGCAACGGAACACACAGCGTCAAACAAACGAATAGCTTTGGCCGTCCAAAAGTCTTTTTTTCCAACGGAGGGTGGTGGAGAAAGGCTAAGAATCTCGCTTCCAGAGAAGGGGTGGGAGGGTGGCTTACAGCAAAAGGGTTGGAGAGTAATTCCAGAGTGTTGTTCATGTAACGCTACGTCCGATATAGGCAGCGAGTTTCTAAGTCTGCGACAATTGGTCAAACTGAGCTCTTCCTTTGCACTTTTGATCAACAATACATTCATTTCTAGTGCCAAAATATACAAAATATATTACTTTCTCTACTACGTACAAAAGGTAGAGGAAGTATTGTATTCCACCCAAAAATTTGATGTCGAGATTTCACCTGAAATATGTTTTAAGGCCCCCTGAATAAAAAAAAAGCTTTTTTAGAAAAAGGTCCATGTGTTTGCGCCCATGAACAGTGTCTCTCGAAAAAGTAGGTTAAAAACAAACTTAGTATTTAAGGTTAATGTCTTTCAAGGATGCGACACGAAGATTTTGAACAAAATTTCTCCACCCTAAACAACCACTTACATGGAACATTGTTCGAAAATGTTAATTTCCTTGAAAATGGCTATAGCCTCTGGATGGTTTTAGCATAACTGGTAAACCGTAAGAAATAGACCAAATCTTACTGTACATAAATGTAGATCTTGCTAAAACACAAACTTTTTGTATAGTGAACCATTTCGGAAATATTCATTGTTATTTTTCTGAGTGATGGAACAGTCACTTTCATCAAATTGAGGATTGGATTCATTTTGTTATATCTTAGCCGTGCAAAGAGAACGAATTCTCAAAGCTTTAAAAGATTTGACTGTCACACAAAGGCTACTGTATTCTAATATTCCCCTTGTACCTACAAGCAAATAAGCAATAAGATAATTTGTACAAATGTTTATCTCAACTAACACGAAGAAGATATAGGAATAAGAGTTTGTAAGAATGGTTAGTACAAGAGTAGAGAAAGAAGATATAATTTTGCAAGTATAATTTGTACAAGAGTGAGTAGAGAAGGTAGTGTGAGTGGAGTACATCAGACACGTCATTTCCACGCAAGCTGCACTCTCTCTCACAGCAGCAGCGCCTCTTGAGGAAGTCCACAACACTTGAAATCCTTTGAGAACCTCCAGGAGTATAATGGACATGAGAAATAATCCGTTGCACTCCATTTCATTTGTCAACGCTGTGATCACTGGTTGCACAGTTCTTGATGTTCAAGTGTTCTACCTTAGGTCGCCCGCCCCCCCTCTTTCCTTTCATCCAACCCTCGGCACTCGACTCGACTCGACACCCCTCACATATCCGTCCATTCGTGTCATTATTTTCACATGCGATGTCAATTTCTCTCATCTGCAGCCTTTTCCCAACAACTTCCATACATCTGTCGCTTTCCTAGCTCTACACTTTTCTGTCTTACTAACGCCAAAAAACTTATTTTCTTACACATATTTTGCAATCTCGTCAGATATGCAATTTTTGCAGTAAGATTCTGTCTGTCCATCCACATGGGGCATTGTTTAAAGTAGAGCAAGTTTCCTGAAAATCTTAGCAAGCAATTGAAGGGCTTAGTGGAATAAGGGGCTATCACTCATTTTGGTCAAACATGAACTATATAGCGTTCCACTCTTAGATGACAGTATGGAGTTAAATGGGACATCTCTGTCTCTATCTAGCGCATACAAGTTGTCATTAGCCACATCCTTTTCTACCCTCGCGCTGTTGCCAGATTCCTAATAGCATGGTAAAAATATTCATTTGTTATAAATTTCAGATTTGAACACATTATCCTATGCAGAATTTTTTTCTCTATCAGGTTATATCCTTTACAGAGTCATTATACATTTCTATAGGCCCAAATTTCTTCAGAAAACGTTTTCTTCAATAGAAGCCCGATATTTGCTGTTTCTACACTCATCACGCGCTAACTAACAAACTAACTGCTAGAATGCATCTATATTTTGTTCTTAGGTAGAGTAAACTATAGTGCTACTAACTGCCCACTTTCAATTCTCTATGTTTACCCAGTTAAGTGTTATAATTTTTTAAATTAAATGTTTTCGGAAAATTTTATATCTGTGCACTGCAAAAGTTACGCAGTGTGAAACTTTTTTGTTATTGAGTTTACATCAGGGAACCAGCGAGAACAAATATTGAGGAAGGTTGGAGAAAGTTTTTAAAATACACCAAAAGGCATTAACCTCTTTCTTTTATCCAGTAAGGCAAACAAAAGGTATTTATCTGTTCAGCGTATTCTCGCGCCAGGCCTGACGCAGAAGATAGTATAAGGAGCAGCACTAGCATTAGTTCGAAAGAAGTCGGTGTGTAACTATGAGCTGCTATTGCGTTATTTGTTTACTAGTTTCGAAAATATCTGTAGTTATGGAAGGGGAAGCTAGGAAAAGACGATATGTTGATAAATTAAGAAGTAAGGAACGCCAAATAATTATGAATGTGTTTATTTTTTAAGCAAAATGCGTGTAAGGCGGTAAAGGAAACAGCTTAGGCTATCGGGTGTTCAGAAGCAGTGTTAGTTGAGATACACATTTGTACAAATTATCTTATAGCTTATTTCGTTGTAGGTACAAGGGGAATGTTAGATCACAGTAGGCTTTGTGCGATAGTCAAATGTTTTAAAGCTTTGAGATTCTGTTGTCTTTGCACACTTAACATATAAAAAAATGAACAACGATGATCCATTTCACGAAAGTTCAAAGTTTTCCGAAAGTCACACACATAACAAGGAATATCTTCGAAATGGTTCACCCTACAAGAAAATTTATTGAGACATAAATTGTGTATTTTAGCAAGATCTACATTTTTTGTAGAATATGATTTGGTCTATCTCTAACGGTTTACCAGTTATGCAAAAGTCGTCCAGAGTAAATACGACTACAAGGGCTATAGCCAGAAAATTCAAGATATACATTTCATTTGTCATACAAATATCTCAAACATATGACATTGTAATCAAAATCGTTAGAGCCATTTTCAAGAAAATCAAAATTTTCGAAAAATCTTCCATGTAAAGGGTAGTTTAGGGTGGGGCTATTTTCTTCAAAATCTTCGTGTCACATCCTTGAAAGACATTAAACTTAAATACCAACTTTGGTTTTTACCCGACTTTTTGTTTTTGAGTTATGTTGTCTACAGTCTGACAGACTGACAGACACACAGACGGACCTTTTTCTAAAAATGTATTTTTTTTAATTCAGGGGGTCTCAAAACATATATTTCCGGTGAAATCTCGACATCGAATTTTTTGGTGGAATACAATACTTCCCCTACTTACCAGTAGAGAAAGTAAAAAGGAACTAATGAAAGGCCCTCTAAGAGCGCCATCGAAAAAGAAAGCAAAAAGGGTGGGACTACACAAAACGCTAGGTTAACGCAATATGATTGAATAGTGCAAGGTGGAGTGCGGCGAATTATTCATTCTTTACAGTTTGCAAATATTCCGCCCACGCTGAATATAATTTTGTCACGGGTCAACAGTGATGAGACCCTACCAAATTTCTCAAGGGCCACTCTTAGTCGGTTCTTACATGATTTGGGGTCCGAATATGAAAGAAGGTGTAACAAGTGCATATTAATAGAAAGAGACGATATCGATATCATCAGATGGCGACATAAATATCTAAAAGACGTAAAAAGGTTTAGGGACCAGGGGAAATCAATTGTTTATACAGATGAGTCATTTGTAAATTTAGGTCATACAGTAACAAAGGCATGGAGGGATACCAAAGTTAAAAGTGCCCATCTCGTCAAGCAGCAATTGAAGGACTAAGTACAGGACCCGGCCACCTCGGGATCGCGCGCGGAGAAAGTACATGTTGCAACACTGCGCTCCATTTAACGTGTACTGTCTTCTAAGGGTGGAACGCGCTTTAGTTGCATATTATGCAACCTGAGTCCATCTAGTGTTAGTTTATTGGACTATTAAGAGTGTAGGATTGCCCCTCTGACATATTGGAGAGATAGATAAAAGTCTTTTGAAGAGCTTTCAGGTATTCTGAGAGGAATATGGGGTTATCCCACCCCTGTTTTCAAAAAGGAACAGGAAAATCACAGAAAATATCAAACACAGTCTTCCAACCAAAGTACCCTAATGGAAGGACAATCAAAGAAGCAAAACATCGAGACATAACCTCACTGTTGAAGTTCATACCCCCTGTGTACCATGAATTTTATTTAAATTTCAGATAGGACAGCATGTGTGAACTGGGAGAGAACAATGAAGATGAAATCATTTGATTGTGATGTTTGGAAGTTGTGATTTTCACTTTTAATGTAGAATATTGTATGCCGTCTTCAATACTCTTTATGCTATAAATCAATATATTGTGTCCTACATTTGCGAAAAGTTAGTTGAAAACCTTCCTAATTTAGTACCAAAATTATTTAGTGATTGGTAATTTTTTGTTTGAGATATGGAAAATCTAATAAAGCACTAAATATCTCAGAAACACAATTTTGAGGGATACTCCCTTATTCCACTAAGCCCTTCTTTTAAACTGTGTCTGCAACAAATGTAAAATCTGGCATAGATATATCCCACCTTAGGTCTTGAGTTATGCTGTTCACACGCACACATGTTCCTACGAATGCCTCAAAACGTGTATTTTCAAAGAAATATCGATGTCTAATTTTTACAGAAAATTCATGCGTTTATTTCAATTATCCTACTGGAGTAATTTAGATATCACTGTCTTAAGTTCAGAGTTGATTTGCGCGGAAAAAAACAGCAAATAAGTCAGCAGGGATCGAACCTCCGATCTCCTGAATGCAAGTCACGTGCGCTGCCACTGAGTAAGAACCAGTAAACTGAATAAATCAATAACACTGCCCCTGTAATGGACTTTAAAACGAGTTCGCTTCAAATAAAAATTTAGTGTCTAGTTGATGGATAATTAACCTAGACTCGTCTCCAAATCAAATAAAGAACGCACGTGATTCTTGTCTGTCGTAAAAGCGAACATTCCGCTCGCCTGTCGTCAACAGCAAATGAACTTCGCACTACATTACGATTTGTATTTATCTTAATGGCCAACCGTTCGTCACTTCAGAGAAATTGGAAAATCCAAAGAGAAAACTGCGGCGCGGCGTGCAGATCATTAAGGAAGAGATCAAAAGTTACTTCTCTATTATCTGCGGAAATTTGCAATACACTTTATGTCTTCCGTCTCCTTGCACAACAACCATAGCGCTCTTAAAAACAGTTTAAAATGTACAGTTTACCATAAAAACAAATTGTTTCCGTTGCTTTAACCACTAGCCGACTTTTCCTTGGCAAAGGAATTTTTCGACGCAACAATACTAAGTGGAGATTCTTTATATTTCATTTATGGCGTTTTAAACCGTGTAATAAAGAAATATGTGTGGAAGTGGACAAGTTTTAACGAGTGATTGTATCGTCACAGTTTAAGAGAAAGAGAAAGTGAAGAAAGACAGTGAAAGAAGTGAGTCAAGGTTATGAGAAGTAAACAGTTGTGAGTTGTAATATCATGAAAGAGTGTAGACTGCGTTAACATCAGTAAAAGAGAACTGTGCATTTGTGTAATTAGTGTATGAGAGACAGAGAAAGTGAAGTAAGACAGTGAAAGGAGTGAGTCAAGGTTATGAGAAGTAAACAGTTGTGAGTTGTAATATCATGAAAGACTGTAGACTGTGTTAACATCAGTAAAAGAGAATTGTGTATTTGTGTAATTAGTGTATGAGAGACAGAGAAAGTGAAGAAAGACAGTGAAAGGAGTGAGTCAAGGTTATGAGAAGTAAACAGTTGTGAGTTGTAATATCATGAAAGACTGTAGACTGTGTTAACATCAGTAAAAGAGAACTGTGTATTTGTGTAGTTAGTGTATGAGAGACAGAGAAAGTGAAGAAAGACAGTGAAAGGAGTGAGTCAAGGGTATGAGAAGTAAACAGTTGTGAGTTGTAATATCATGAAAGACTGTAGACTGTGTTAACATCGGTAAAAGAGAACTGTGTATTTGTGTAATTAGTGTATGAGAGACAGAGAAAGTGAAGAAAGACAGTGAAAGGAGTGAGTCAAGGTTATGAGAAGTAAACAGTTGTGAGTCGTAATATCATGAAAGACTGTAGACCGTGTTAACATCAGTAAAAGAGAACTGTGTATTTGCGTAATTAGTGTATGAGAGACGGAGAAAGTGAAGTAAGACAGTGAAAGGAGTGAGTCAAGGTTCTGAGAAGTAAACAGTTGTGAGTTGTAATATCATGAAAGACTGTAGACTGTGTTAACATCAGTAAAAGAGAACTGTGTACTTGTGTAATTAGTGTATGAGAGACAGAGAAAGTGAAGAAAGACAGTGAAAGGAGTGAGTCAAGGTTATGAGAAGTAAACAGTTGTGAGTCGTAATATCATGAAAGACTGTAGACCGTGTTAACATCAGTAAAAGAGAACTGTGTATTTGCGTAATTAGTGTATGAGAGACAGAGAAAGTGAAGAAAGACAGTGAAAGGAGTGAGTCAAGGTTATGAGAAGTAAACAGTTGTGAGTCGTAATATCATGAAAGACTGTAGACCGTGTTAACATCAGTAAAAGAGAACTGTGTATTTGCGTAATTAGTGTATGAGAGACGGAGAAAGTGAAGAAAGACAGTGAAAGGGGTGAGTCAAGGTTATGAGAAGTAAACAGTTGTGAGTTGTAATATCATGAAAGACTGTAGACTGTGTTAACATCGGTAAAAGAGAACTGTGTATTTGTGTAATTAGTGTATGAGAGACAGAGAAAGTGAAGAAAGACAGTGAAAGGAGTGAGTCAAGGTTATGAGAAGTAAACAGTTGTGAGTTGTAATATCATGAAAGACTGTAGACTGTGTTAACATCAGTAAAAGAGAACTGTGTATTTGTGTAGTTAGTGTATGAGAGACAGAGAAAGTGAAGAAAGACAGTGAAAGGAGTGAGTCAAGGTTATGAGAAGTAAACAGTTGTGAGTTGTAATATCATGAAAGACTGTAGACTGTGTTAACATCAGTAAAAGAGAACTGTGTATTTGTGTAATTAGTGTATGAGAGACAGAGAAAGTGAAGAAAGACAATGAAAGGAGTGAGTCAAGGTTATGAGAAGTAAACAGTTGTGAGTTGTAATATCATGAAAGACTGTAGACTGTGTTAACACCAGTAAAAGAGAACTGTGTATTTGTGTAATTAGTGTATGAGAGACAGAGAAAGTGAAGAAAGACAGTGAAAGGAGTGAGTCAAGGTTATGAGAAGTAAACAGTTGTGAGTTGTAATATCATGAAAGACTGTAGACTGTGTTAACATCAGTAAAAGAGAACTGTGTATTTGTGTAATTAGTGTATGAGAGACAGAGAAAGTGAAGAAAGACAGTGAAAGGAGTGAGTCAAGGTTATGAGAATTAAACAGTTGTGAGTTGTAATATCTTGAAAGACTGTAGACTGTGTTAACATCAGTAAAAGAGAACTGTGTATTTGTGTAATTAGTGTATGAGAGACAGAGAAAGTGAAGAAAGACAGTGAAAGGAGTGAGTCAAGGTTATGAGAAGTAAACAGTTGTGAGTTGTAATATCATGAAAGACTGTAGACCGTGTTAACATCAGTAAAAGTGAACTGTGTATTTGTCTAATTAGTGTATGAGAGACAGAGAAAGTGAAGAAAGACAGTGGAAGAAGTGAGTCAAGGTTATGAGAAGAAAACAGTTGTGAGTTGTAATATCATGAAAGACTGTAGACTGTGTTAACATCAGTAAAAGAGAACTGTGTATTTGTGTAATTAGTGTATGAGAGACAGAGAAAGTGAAGAAAGACAGTGAAAGGAGTGAGTCAAGGTTATGAGAAGTAAACAGTTGTGAGTTGTAATATCATGAAAGACTGTAGACTGTGTTAACATCAGTAAAAGAGAACTGTGTATTTGTGTAATTAGTGTATGAGAGACAGAGAAAGTGAAGAAAGACATTGAAAGGAGTGAGTCAAGGTTATGAGAAGTAAACAGTTGTGAGTTGTAATATCATGAAAGACTGTAGACTGTGTTAACATCAGTAAAAGGGAACTGTGTATTTGTGTAATTAGTGAATGAGCGACAGAGAAAGTGAAGAAAGACGGTGAAAGGAGTGAGTCAAGGTTATGAGAAGTAAACAGTTGTGAGTTGTAATATCATGAAAGACTGTAGACTGTGTTAACATCAGTAAAAGAGAACTGTGTATTTGTGTAATTAGTGTATGAGAGAGACAGAGAAAGTGAAGACAGACACTGATTTTAAGAAAGAATTCGCACTTTGTTCCGATACACCATATTTCTCATGAGATCGTCATGCCTTGTGTGTCCGGTTACTTAGATGTATTAACCAACATGAAAACATAAAACCAAAACTATAAGCTAGTAAATATTAATGTAATATTGCCCATTGCACTGTACACACTGGATCTAAGGCAATGTTGGATATATGCCCTTTAATAATTTGGAAGTAGGTTATGCGCGAAGGTGACACTTTCTCGAGCTAAGAGAGCGATTTTGCTGTCGTGGAAGAATTAATGAACTCAGTGGAGTCAACAGAAGGGCGGCCTCTACACGGGTACAGGCGTCGCTGGCTCGCTGGGCTATCTCCATATAGATACGTCGCAAATATCCACTCACTCAGTCACTCACTCACTCCCTCACTCACTCAATCACTCACTCACACCCTCACTCACTCCCTCAATCACTCACTCACTCACTCCCTCACTCACTCCCTCACTCACTCACTCCCTCACTCACTCACTCCCTCACTCACTCACTCCCTCAATCACTCACTCACTCCCTCACTCGCTCCCTCACTCGCTCACTCACTCACTCCCTCAATCACTCACTCCCTCAATCACTCACTCCCTCACTCACTCACTCCCTCACTCACTCCCTCACTCACTCCCTCAATCACTCACTCACTCACTCACTCCCTCCCTCACTCACTCCCTCACTCCCTCAATCACTCACTCCCCCAATCACTCCCTCACTCACTCCCTCAATCAATCACTCACTCAATCACTCCCTCACTCACTCACTCAGTCACTCACTCACTCAACACTCACTCACTCCCTCAATCACTCACTCACTCCTTCACTCACTCCCTCACTCACTCCCTCACTCACTCCCTCACTCGATCCCTCAATCACTCCCTCAATCACTCCCTCAATCACTCACTCCCTCAATCACTCACTCAGTCAGTCACTCACTCAATCACTCACTCCCTCACTCACTCCCTCACTCACTCACTCCCTCAATCACTCACTCCCTCAATCACTCACTCCCTCAATCACTCACTCCCTCACTCACTCCCTCATTCACTCACTCCCTCAATCACTCACTCCCTCAATCACTCACTCCCTGACTCACTCCCTCACTCACTCCCTCACTCACAGAGTTTAAATACAATCCAAGTCCAAATACAAACGAATAAAATAAAATTGATTAAGTTGAATAAAGTTGAATCCATTTTTACTTTCCCTACAGGTAAGCTAAATATTGTATTCCACCCAAATATTCGATGTCGACATTTCACCGGAAACATGTTTTGAGATACCCAGAATACAAGAAAAGCATTTTTAGAAAAAGTCCGTGTGTGTGTGTGTGTGTGTGTGTGTGTGTGTGTGTGTGTGTGTGTGCGTGCCTGTGGACAGCATAAGTCAAAAACGAAAAGTCTGTTAAAAACCAAAGTTGGTATTTAAGTTTAATGTCTTTCAAGGATGCGACACGAAGATTTTGAAGAAAATTGCTCCACCCTAAACTACGCTTTACATGGAATCATTTTCGAATAACTTTTATTCTCTTGAAAATGACTATTTTCATTGAAATTTATATGTTTGAGATAATTTTATGACAAATGAAATGTATATCTTGAATTTTCTGGCTATAGCCCCTGTAGTCGTATTTACTCTGGACGACTTTTGCATAACTGGTAAACCGTTAGAGATAGACCAAATCATACTATACAAAAAATGTAAATGTTGCTAAAATACACAATTTATGTCTAAATAAATTTTCTTGTAGAGTGAATCATTTCGGAGATATTCCTTATTTCTGTAAGTTTCGGAAAACAAGATTACTTTTATATGTTAAGTATGCAAAGAGAACGGAATCTCAAAGCTTTAAACTATTTGACTATCGCACAAAGCCTACTGTATTCCCATATTCCCCTTGTACCTTTAAGGAAATAAGCAATAAGATAATTTGTACAAATGTTTATCTCAACTAACACGAAGAAGATATAGGAATAAGAGTTTGTAAGAATGGTTAGTACAAGAGTAGAGAAAGTCATGTAAGTGCAACATATCAGATTTTTTACATAACATTTTTCGAAAAAGTATTTTTATCGAGGGACATCTAAACGTGTATTTCCAGCGACATGTCGGTATCTCGGATATCTTCTCTGTCCACAATTCTCGGTGCGTGATTGAATAAATAACAGTAAATAAATTAATGCGTAGAAGGTTTGGTGATTCTACTATAGGAGAAAATGTATTAATATTTGATCATTATTATAGTCGAAAATTACTTAGGATTATATGGACATCGAACACAAAATTGTTACGTGGAATATATAAGCTCTATGAGCTTTTATGTATCTCGAAAATTTGAACTTGTATTTTGGTAAAATTTGTTGTGTTTAACAAGTGAATAAAGAAAAGACTATAATGATAAAGCTATTTTCTTTAGCATGAATTTTTAGGCTACGCCGAAGTGTATAGTATCTCCTCGCAATAGCAAGCCATTCATATTCAAATTCACGGCGCGGGAGGGGGAGGGGGGGGGGCAGGCGCTGTATTATTCAAAAGCTGCACTATACTCAAATAAAGTTATGCAAACTATCTCCCGCTTTTTGCATCGTAACTGTAACTCTCCCTTCCCTTGCATGTTTATATTTTTCCGCTGCAGTTTCGGAAATGTTTCTATTGGGAAACATTTTTTTCTCACATTCAATTGTTCCTGTATGTGCTTTTGTGGAGGTTGGTTTGTGTTTATTTAAGTTTAGAGTTGAGATAATTGGGTTCAAGTGTAAATTATTAGCTCTGCTTTATTTGATAAGCAATAACGAAATCACTTCTGTTTTCCATGGTCGATAACAAATGGATATCTACCTGTTGTATGGGATAAACGGAACATGAAAAGCAAAAAGCGAAATCTACAAAAACTACTCCACCAGGAGCTTCGAGATTCCCTTCTCTTTCTACGCTTAAAATATAAAAAACAATGTTTTCCGAATCTCACACACATAACAAGGAATATCTCCGAAATGGTTCACTCTACAAGAAAATTTATTCGGACATAAATTGCGTACTTTAGCAAGATCTACATTTTTTGTATAGTATGATTTGGTCTATCTGTAACGGTTTACCAGATATGCAAAAGTCGTCCAGAGTAAATACGACTACAGGAGCTATAGCCAGAAAATTCAAGATATACATTTCATTTGTCATCAAAATATCTAACACATGTGACATTTTAATCAAAATCGTTAGAGCGATTTTCAAGAAAATAAAAATTTACCAAAAATTTCCCAGGTGAAGCGTAGTTTAGGGTGGGGCTATTTTCTTCAAAATCTTCGTGTGGCATCCTTGAAAGACATTAAATTTAAATACCAACTTTGGTTTTTAACCAACTTTTTGTTTTTGAGTTCTGCTGTCCACACACACAGATTTTTTTCTAAAAATTCTTTTTTTGGATTCAGGGGGTTTCAAAACATGCATTTCCTGTTAAATCTCGACATCGAGCTTTTGGGTGGAATACAGTACATCCTCTGCTTACCAGTAAAAACGGTTAAGTAAGAAATAATTACACTAGAGAGAGGCACCAGAGGCAGTTCGAGTCGAGCGGGGAAGCTTTTCCCCCACCCGAGTGTCTTTACCGCAGTACCTAGCCGTTATACGGCTTAACCTGCGGCGACGACGACGTGCTACTGGCAGGCTGGGGATTCAGCCCGACGACTTTTGCTGCGTGCCTACCCCTGTTAGGGCTTAACCGCAGGTAGGAAATTTGGATAAGGGGTTTTGTAGGGCGACTTGTTTTGGTTTAGGTTGGGTGTGGGTTAGAAGGGAGCACTAAGGCCCCTTGACAGCTGTCCTGCAGGATGCAACAGTGTTGGCATTCTGACGTTAAAAAATATATTTTTAAAAGTTTATGAAATTGGTGTTTTGAATTTTGAATTTTGATTGGGGAAGAAATTTTGAAGAGGATCAACTCTCTGTGGGGATCTTTGGAGATCAGCTTTAGCTGCTGGTGGAGGTTCTCCATGGTTATGGGGCGTGCCCGCAAGCCATGCGGGGTACCCTATACGCCTTGAAGCGGCGTGTTGATGGGTCGTAGTCCCCTAGAAACCTAACTAGGGCGCTTTGATGGTTTGGCAATTTGGCGTATAATTTTGCTGCCCGGCGCCTAATTTCATCCTCCACGTATGGAAGAGATGAGGCTTCGTGAAGTAGTCTCACGGGGAAGGGTAAGGGGACAGAGAAGATGGACCGTAGTCCTCTGTTCTGAGCCCTCTGGAGCCATAGGAGCCAACTACCTGCAGCCATGCCCCACACTTCACAAGCGTAAAGCATGAGGGGGACTACAAGAGCCCGGAAGAGGTGTAGCTTTAGGCGGACTGGCATCTCTGACTTCAGCATGGGGTACAGGGAGGCAATGGCCCCCTGAGTCCTTGCCGAGAGGTCTCTTATGTGACCGCAGAAAGTCAGACCCCTATCCAGTTTGACTCCTAGGTATGTGATGGAGTTTCTCCACTCGATCCTTCGGCCTCGAAGGTGAAAGGTGGGGCAGTCTGCGGGGGTGTGGCGCCTCGTGAAGAGGATGGCGTGGTTCTTGTCCGGATTAACGGACATTCGCCAGCGCCGACACCACTGTTGGGTATGGCGGAGGTGTCGCTGTATGGGATTGAAGGCTCTGAGGAGGTGTCGGTTGGTGCAGTATAGCAATACGTCATCGGCGTACTGAGCTATACTGACCTGTGGTTCTGTGGGGACTTAGACTTATTTTATTGAGGAAAAAATTTGCCTGGTGCCGGTACAGAGGGGCCCGGCTTACAGGCTAAAATTGACATTAATTATAATTTACAATATTTACATGGGTATTCTTGTTAGCTTTTATATCATCAAAAAACCCATACAGTGAGCGGCTTTAGCCCACCGAGAACAGTTTTTGGGCGTATTCTCAGTCTTTTGTCTGTCTGTTTTTGATAGTTTTTTTTTTTTTTTTAATTTATATACACGGATACATACACTCACTCACTCCTGGGCATACCACACATATGTCCCATCACACGCGCACACACACACACACACACACACACATACACACATACACGCTCGTATATACATATTTGCACTGCACTATATACATTTCACTATTTGCAGTTTTTCCGCAGTTTTCCTGTGCGGACCAGGTTGCACCTCCTGTGGCGTTTCCGAGGCACAGACCTCTTCCGGAGTGTGTGGCCTAGGGCCTGGGTTCCATGGATGCGCATCAGTCGGCGAGCCATGCAATGTCTCATTAGTCGGCGAGCCGAGCCGCTTCTAGAACATTTTTATCCTAGTATGCTTGCGGTGCTTCGGCTCGCCTTTGCCGATGTTAGCGATCACGTCATTTTCGTGGTTCCTAATGCGCGTCCATGCCGCCATTGCTCTTTTGTCTATTGCCTCCGGGATGAACGGGATATGAGTTTCGAGGTGAAGAGTTTGGGTGGTGGTGAGGAGTGGAGCAGAGAGGATTTTTCTGAGGGAGAGGTTTTGGAGGGTTTGGAGTTGTTTGAGGGCAGTTTTGGAGGCATTAGCCCAGGCCACACATGCATACAGGACCACCGAGAGAATAAATGACCTATATAGTATAAGTTTTGACTTTAGTCGCAACTGTTTACTACGGAAGATGGGGGCGCACAACTTTAGCCGCTGTCTGCCTTTATTGGCGCGTCTACCATGTAAACACTAAATAGGGTGGGGGACAGAAAAGAGCCTTCGGGGACTCCGCCTCTGACTGGCGTAATTGTGGATTAGCTTGTAGAGGAGCCCTGCATGCCAGGTCGTCGAGAAGGCTTTCTCCACGTCCAGTGATACCGCAGCAGTGAAGGCGCGTTCCTGGAAACCCAGGGCGGCAGTCTCCACTACCCGCAGCAGCTGCTGAGGCGTAGAGTGCCCAGGACGGAACCCGAATTCATGATCGAGGATGGCTTGAATGTCCCCCAGCAAGGGGGACAAGCGGTTTAAAATCATCCTCTCGAAAACTTTCGAGTGGGTGGAGAGGAGGCTAATGGATCGGTAGTTGGATGGGTGTACCGGGTCTTTCCCGGGCTTCAAGATGCAGATCACCCGGGCCTCTCTCCACTCTCGTGGGAAGTGACCCAGGGCGAGGCACATGTTGAACACCCTGGTCAGAAAGAGCACGTCGTTGAAGGGAAGGTGGCGAAGCATGAGGGGTGTAAGCCCGTCAGGTCTCGCCGCCTTTTTGGGTTTGAGACGCTGGAGTGCGCCCTGGAGTTCACTGTGGCGTATTACCGGGAGTCGGTCCGCGTCCTCCGGGGGGCGTCGAAGAAATCGACGTACATCCACGCGGACACGTTCCGAGTGGTGGTAGTCCTGGGGGTCTTCTCTTGGACACATGGTACGTTCGAGGTAGTTGGCGAAAACATTGGCTTTGGCACTAGGTTCATAAGCCAGGCCTCGGGTGCCTTGGAGAGGGGAGGTATATTGGCCTCGACGGTTGCGGAGGCTCTTTGCTATCCGCCACACGTCGCCCGACTCAGTGCCCAGGCTGGCCATCTTGTCCTCCCACGCTTGCACTCGGTGCTCGCGTAGGCGGGCGCTGACCAGTCGGCGCAAGCGCCGTAACAGGGCTCTGTTGTGGGGTGTGCGGTGCCTCTGGTATAGTCTCCGTGCCGCCCAGGAACGTCGGGTGAGAAGGATAATGTCCAGTGGAAGGGCATCCGGGTGAAGGGGTGCTGGAGCTTGGACTGTTAGGTTGAGGGCAGTTCGTGTCACGATGGATGTGAAGGACTGGAGGGCGTTTAATGATGTGAGGGTGAGGTGAAATGGTAGGTGCTTGATGATCGCGAAGTCGATGACTGATGGCAATCCTCGACCTAGCGGGTGATGCTTGGGTTGCCACGGACCCTCAACACGAAGTTCGGGGTCCGCGTCAATGAGTCGGATGATCGCATTGCCTCGAGCATCTGCCCGTCGGCCACAGTGCCAGCGCTGGTGCTTGGCATTGAAGTCGCCGGCCAGGATGGCGTTAGGATACAGGGCCAGGATGGAGAGGTAATCGTTGGGCACGAACTGCCTACGTGGAGGGTGATACACAGAGACTATCATGACTTCAGTACCGTCGAGTTCCTTGGTGATAGCCGTGGCCTCTAGGGTTTGAAGAGGTGGGAGCTGCACTGGATGGTGGACCACGTTCTGCCTAACGAACACCGCAGTTCCGCCACCAGAACGGCCTTGACGATCTGTTCTATGGCAGACGTAGCCCGGAATGCGGAAACGGTCATTTGGACGGAGATGTGTTTCGCCGACTGGGATGGCGTCAAGGGCATAGGTACGGGCAAAATGGGACAGCTCACCCGCCTGGTTACTCAGTCCACACGCGTTCCAGAACGCGAGCCGAAACGAGGCACAAGACCTAGTTTGACCCGCCATTCCGGGCACGTGGGAGGAAAGATGTCAGGAGGGCAAGCCCCTCCATGGCGATCAGCGTCTTTCCTGCAGTGTCGCTGGAGAAGAATCTGGCGAGGAGCTCGCAGATCTGTTGCCCGTGGGATTGCAGAACTTGCTGCACCTACTCGAGCAGGTCCGCGAGCTGGAAGCCAGGGGTTGAGGGTGTGGTGGTTGTGGAGACACCTCAGCCCTGATCTCCCCCTGAGGGCTTTGAGGAGTGGTCGGGCCACTCTCCTCAGCCGTTCGGGGTGCGGGTCTGGGCTCCCGGGTCCTCCTTTGCCTCCTGGGGAGGGGGGTTGCCTGGATGGGTTGGTTTGCCTGGGTCTGGTGTTGTGTTTGTTGGGGCTGTTGTGAGGGTTGATCTCGGGATGTCCTCTGAGCCACCGACATGCGCTGGGCGTATGTCCCCCTAGAGGGGGCGGTCGGTTGAGGTGCCTGTTGCGGACCTGGGGCGCTAGAGGGGGCCGAAGTCCCCTGCGCAGGTTGGGGTCGCCTAGAGGCGATAACACGCTTCCGCGTGGGGCACCCACCGTAACAAGCCACGTGCTTTCCCTTGCAATTTGCCTAAGAGGGTTCGTCCGTGGTCGTTCGAGGGCAGGAATCCTTCGTGTGCGCTTCGCCGCAGCGTAGCCACCTGAGATTGCGGTGGCAAAAGTGGCTTGAGTGATTGAACCCAAGACACCTGAAGCACTGAGGGGGCCCGAAAGAGCTCCTCACTGCCTCCACCTTCACCCGGAGTAGCAGATAGACGAGACCCCGTCGATTTTCATCTCCGGGTTACTCGCCCTGTCCACCACCACCAAGGGTTTTTTTTTTCCCTACTTAACTAATTTTATTCTGGGGTGACTCTGTTTATTTTATTTGTACAGTGGTGGTGTTAGTCCGGTACCGCCGAAGCAAACCGGATGATTGTGGGTAATGTTAAAGTCGGGTCGTTGGCTTAGGCAGGTCAAGTGTAATGGCGTTGTCCTGACACTGACCTGCGGTTTGGGGGGAAGTTGGGTCGTACTGAAGGACCGATTGGAGGACCGACTGGAGGTCTGGGGAGTGTCAGTCGATTCAAAATCTGATTAAGTGAAGACTGTAGTGATGATGTGTGTCCTTGTAGAATTTCTTCTAGTGTCTTATGGACCTTGTGTATGCGTGTGTCGTTGATGTAAGTGACCACTTTCTCAAGCTGCTTGTTGAAGTGGTCACGGAGGCTATTGTTGTGTTGATGAACTGTGGCAGGTAGCGTTGTTTGCAGATTATGGGTGACATCCTTAACGTCCTCGAGAGCACGAGTCAGGGCTGTGTCCCATGCTGCAATCCGGTCGGTGAGAGTCTGAAGTGTGTCTTGTATCTTCTGCAGTGCGGCGGTGTTGTGGAGTACAGCGGTGATAAGTTGGTTATCTGCAGCGTCGTGTTGGTCGGCGGTTTGGCGGTTGGTTATGATATGTTGGTGTGTGACGGTGAAGGCCTGCGAGGCGGAGAGTGGTTGTTGCGTAGGCAACTTGTGAACTGCAGGCGTCTGACGGCGTGGGTTCCTGGGGCACGCCGCCTGGCCCGTGAAGTGGCCAGTGCAGTTGCACGTGGCACAATACACTGGGCGACGTGTCAGGTCGTGGCTGGTGCAGGATGTGGTAAAGGTGCCAGCGCCACAGTAGTGGCAGCGTGGGGCGTCGGCGCAGGCATCGGCGGTGTGACCGTACTGGCAACAGCGTCGGCAGGGAATAGGGCGTACACTACGGCTAGCCTCAACTGGGAGCACCTGCCCGAGGGCAGGAAGCCCGTCCGTCAGAGCAGCGCGGTAATCTGCCCCATCCCAGAACTCCAGGCGCACCAGCGGCGACGGTCCTCTGGCTGTGATGATGCGCGTCGCTTTCATGAGAGAAGGCCAGCGACGTCGGGCTGCGCTGAGGAGGAGAGAGTCCGGAAGCTGCCGATGTACTCCGCGCACAACTGCGCTGTAGCTCTGCAGCCTCGTGAGGTTAGGGTGACTCTCTGTGGACGTTCGGTATTCAACCTCTGGCTGTGTCGAATGTGTGCGGTGGGTGGTTGATGTCGGCGTGGTGTCGCAGGCTGAGATACCTTGGTCAGGCGGCGTAGATGGAGATGGAGTTGGCGAGGAGGCTGGCTGTGAGGCAGGGACGGCGCTGGCGTTTTCAGTTTCCCCAGAAGGTTCTTCGGAGGCTTCTTGGACTGCTGCGGCGGTTCTGTTCTTCTTTCTTCCTGCCATGTTGTCTCTGCGGCGGCTGTGGCTGGACTCACCCCAACCAAGGCGTGGGATCAGGGGTATTTATAGGAGCGAGATGGATGGTTGGTAGGGATTGGTCCGTGAGCTGGCAGTGCCCGGCTGCTGATTGGCTGTTTAGTCAATCAGGTGACGCGCTAATCCCCACCAGGGTTCTGGCCGTCAGTCACTCACTGAGAGGTGATCTGAGTTAGGCATTTTACGGGATGCCGGAATGTTCGTGAAGGATGTGGGCAGGAAATCTCCAACCAGTGTCGTAGATCATCCTTAAGGCCCGATTCTGCAACGTCTGGAGTCTGATGAAGGTGGACTTTGCCACCACTCTCCAGATCTCGCATCCGTACAGGACCAGAGGCGGGATGATCGCACGATACAGCTGGAGTTTCAGGCGAATGGGCATGGTTTTGGAGCTGAGGATGGGATACAACTGCCGGAGGGCTGCGTGGCCTTGTAGTACTTTGCCCCTGACGTGATGCGTATACGTTAGCCACCGTTCCAACGTGACCCCGAGATACTTCGCCGTAGTGACCCAGGCGATCCGACGGCGCCGAAACACGAGGTCCTGCGGGAGCCGGTTTGCCAGCGTGTTGGCCAGGAGAATCGCAGAGCTTTTCTCCGGGTTGATAGACATGCGCCAGTTCTCGCACCATCTACTGATGGCACAGAGGTGGGCTTGTACTTGACGGTAGCTGTAGCGCGGGTTCTTGTTTGCTGCGAAGATCATGAGATCGTCCGCATACTGACAGATGTGAGTGTTGGGGTGCGTGGGGAGATCGGCCATGCAAGCTGCGAAGAGTGCCGGTGACAGTACACTGCCCTCGGGAACTCCTGCGCCAATGGGCCTTTCTCGGGAAAATGAACCCTCCACCTTCACTCGGAAGCTACGTTCCTGTAGGAAACTAGCCACCAAGTAAATATATGGAGGGGGGATTTCGTGCTGTATGAGTTTGTAGATAAGCCCTTCGTGCCAGGTGGTAGAGAACGCCTTTTCCACATCAAGCGACACTGCCACCGTTTTGGCCCTTTCCTGGTAAGCCAGGGAGGCCTTTTCGGCTACTCGCAGTAGTTGCTCGGTTGTGGAATGGCCAGAACGAAAACCAAACTGATGTTCCGGTAGGAGACCTTTTTCCTCCAATAGAGGTCCAAGGCGGGTCAGGAACAGTTTCTCGGAAACTTTCGAGATAACTGGTCTTCCGTAGCCATTTTTAAAGAGCAGAATATAACTATGCCTCAGCTGTCTATGCAGTTTGACTTGTAATTTATGTCAACAAAAACATTTCAAAATCTTTTCATTGGCTGAAGAAATCGCGTCTACGCCCACATTAGATTTCTCTCATTCGATTTGCTCGAAGTTTTAGTTTTGATAACTAATTCCTGCTTGTCCCAAAGTTCATTATTTCAGAAACATTAAAGATGGGCATTTTTAATTTGTTGTGGTAATTAAGTGAAGGAAATTATGTTCAGTCCAGAGTTACGAAGAGAGATAAAATCACTAATGAAAGTAGAAGCTAATCATTGAGCCTAGGATTCGTGACGCCAGAGCGTCCCTTAACAATTAATATTAGCAGATTCTCATCAAGGCCTATGCCCCATAGGCGCGGCGGTGTTAACGGAATATAGCACATAATAACTTACCCGCCACCCAGCAAACTTTCTTCATTAACTTTGATACTCACCTGCAATAAAGAAACAAAACACTCCTCTTAGTGAAACATAATACAAAGCAACATTTTAACAGACAAATAAGGTATTTAAGTTTACTTCAACACTTAAGTCAGGAAACCTGCAATAAATAACCAAGCCTGTATGTTTGGAAACACCAACAGTAAATAAAGGTAATAAACACTAATTCGATAGAAGCACTTTTGTCAACTTAAAGTTTGGCTGGAGTCAGTAATGTGGTGGGAGAGCGCTTTCTCATCAATGCAGTCCAACAATGTCGCCATGTCCTTCACTCATATTCTCCAGCGTCATTAACCCTCATTGTGCTTTCCCAGCCAAAGCTATCCACTTGCAAAAGACGTTTCATCCGAAACCCGACCGAATGACCGCCACTGTGGCACACGTCACCTCTCTGTTTACCTGTCGGATAGAAGGAAACAGGTAGGGGTGATTGTAGGGGTAAAGCATTTGACACTTCGGGTACTCATCTCTCCGGTCCTGACCTATACTATAAACGTAGTCTGATTGGAAGCATGGTTGAATCAAAGCTTAACATCACTTTATATCGTTCTGGTTAGCTAAACAGCAATGCAATCATGTTGCCATACCTGAAGACTCAGGAACAAAACTCCGTTGAGATAATCACATATTTTAAACCTGGTCGTTAAATGATGGTCTTGAAATTACACTTTCTTTCCTGGACCTGCACATGAAAAACGAACGATCTCTTATTTGAGAAGAGTCTATGTATTTCAAAATTCAAAACGAAATTAAAGCATAGGGTAATTATACAAGACAATTGTCACAAATTATATGTTTGAACTACTCCATAATTATTTTCTCTACTGCGCACAGTAAGTAGGGGAAGTTTTATATTCAACCCAAAAATTACACGTGAAGATTTCACCGGAAATACATGCTTTAAGGTCCCTTCAATAAAAAAAAGTCATTTTTACAAAAAGGTCCTGTGTGTGTGTGCGCGCGCGCACGTGTGTGTGAACAGCATAACTAAAAAAAAAACGAAAAGTTGGTTAAACACGACAAATAAAAACATATATTTTGAATTTTCTGGCCCATTTAGTCCTGTTTACCCTGGATGACTTCTGAATAACTGGTAAACCGTAAGGGATGGAGCCAATCTTACTATACGAAATCTGTAGATTTAGTTGAAGCACAGTTTCTTTCCAAATGCATTTTTTGTAGAGTTAACTATTTCAGAGATATTCCTTGTATTTTTGCGTGTTTTATACTTTTCTTAAATACAAGGTCGTAATGCACTTTTTTATAAATTGGCCGTGCAAAGAGAATGGCATTTCAAAACTTTAAAAAATTTGACTATGGCTCATAGCCTGCTGTATTGCCATATTCCCCTTGTACCTATAAGAAAATTACTAAGAAGGTAATTTGTACTAATATTTCTCTCAACTAACCCGAAGAAGATATAGGAATAAGAGTAGAGAAAGTCATGTGAGTGGATTATTTGCCGTTTACCACTTACACACATCTTATTCAGAATGAAGATAACTTCAGAAAACAACTTGTATTTCAGTGATATTTAAGAAAATACAGATTTTTGGAAAATGTTCCTTGCACAGGGTAGTGTTGAATATTTACGTGTTTTATACTTGTACGACACACATACAGAAACAAACCCGAGCCGACCATTTTCTAAATATGCCTTTTTTAGAGCCAGGGGATTTCAAAACATGTATTTCCGGTGAAATCATGATATTGAATTTTCACGTGGAATACAATGCTGAAAGTAAAACTTATGACGTTTATGTTTGCCTAATCCATTTACTTCCATCAAAAGACAAATGGAGTGTGTTTTTGAACAGACTAATGGATTAAAGCTCTTAAGGCTGAGAGAGAGGGAGACGGGGCCCCAGGTGGTCTTCACACATGACGTAAGAGCGGAAGTACTCAAGCCGCCATATCTCTCAGACAGCCAGTTAAAAGAAATTCTGATCTTAGATTACATTTAATTACGTCAAGTGATTTTCTGCTTGTCAGAACATGAGTTCTCGAGCATTTAGCAATGTAAGGGTTTAACGCAGTGTCTGGAGTTTTAATATCTTCAGTGCACAACTGAAATTCCAGTCCATTTCACACTGAACTATTTGTAACGTGTACAAAACCTGTACCTATATCTTTGTCATAGAATATCCATAGTTCCTTCTACGAATGAACCGTTTACTTTCTTTTCTCCCTCATAACTGAGTTTCACATTGAGATCCTTGCAGTTCGTCGCCAAAAATCCATTTCTGTAGAGTTTAATTTAGCTGGTGTTCTTGATTTCAAATGTCAAGTCACTGAACCATATGCGATTACATGTTTATAATATTTGTTTTTGCTTTAATCATAGTATCCTTATTCCATAAAACACTAACTTCGATATTACCGACGTTCCTTTGTTCATTTTGCCATTTATATCATCTTCATGTTTTCCATATTTCGTTATTTTGACCGCTAAATATGTTAATTTGTTGCAATTTAATTGCTCCTTTGACATTTTCCACGACTAGATCTTTTGTATGTGTTACTATTGCCATATAATTAGTTTTATGTTAATTTTTAACCCCATTTTGCATAATCTTCCAGGATTTTTCTTGTCATATATTTCATGTCATGACGTAACAATATCCCATGGTCTAAACTATGGGAATCGCCAATATAATAATAATAATAATAATAATAATAATAATAATAATAATAATAATAATAATAATAATAATAATAATAATAATAATAATAATAATAATAATAATAATAATAATAATAATAATAATAATAATAATAATAATAATAATAATAATAATAATAATAGTAATAATAATAATAGTAATAATAGTAATAATAATAATAATAGTAATAATAATAATAATGGTAATAATAATAATGGTAATAATAATAATGGTAATAATAATAATGGTAATAATAATAGTAATAATAATAGTAATAATAATAATAATAGTAATAATAGTAATAATAATAATAATAATAATAATAATAATAATAATAATAATAATAATAATAATAATAATAATAGTAATAATAGTAATAATAGTAATAATAGTAATAATAGTAATAATAATAATAATAATAATAATAATAATAATAATAATAATAATAATAATAATAATAATAATAATAATAATAATAATAATAATAATAATAATAATAATAATAATAATAACGGCCCATTAAAATCATTCACCATCATCATGTTTACATGATTCTCTTCCCCTTATCCCATATGCTGGACACAAGCGACACTTCCTTGTTAAGTGAATTGTGTCAACAAAAAGCGCGCCAAGTGGGTTGCGTTGGAACTAAAGTGAGAAACCGAGCCCCGGAATATTGTTACCACTGGCGCGTCAAGTTTAACATGTCAGGTTCCATACTTGTGATTAGTTGCTAAAGTTGCCGTATTTTAAAACCTCACGTAAATTTCTTTTGTACCGTTTATTGAATCAATGCATCGTCACTCGCATTTTAATAATCTCTATTATAGGATCGTTGTACAAAATAGCTATTTTTGTTCCTCTCTCTGGCTGTGATCTGGTGCTATTAGTACTCATTGCATAGACTCTTATTAGTTTTCGAACATTTCTGGAGACATTCTGTACTCCTACATCTTCAGAGAGTGTCCACTGAAAATTTTCTTCCTGACAGTGTTGTTATGAATGGGTAAAAGAACCTCTATACTGCTAATCACGCTGTTGTAAATGACTTTGTGGACAAAGTTCAATAGGTACTAGTAATTTCATTTCTTATGATGTGAAATGCAAAAACGGATGGCTACGCCAGATTACTGTTTTATTATAGTTCTTTGATGTATCTGATAAATTCGTGATGTCTTTAATTTCTACAACATTGCTCAGCGACGTGTTTAATGCATTGTTAAGTAAACCATGTTTTGAGGTGCAAGCAAAATGTTACGTTCAAGCTTCGGGTATTAGTGAACAACTACAAACCGTATTAGCATTTTGCATGGTTCTGTAACTACCTAAATACCTGCAATATGTGATATTGCATTTTTGTTGTAGCATTAACCATTTCCGAGATATGTTTGCTATTTCCTTGAATTTCCATGCGGTACCCTGGATTCCATATAGGCCGTGCTCACTGCTTTACGGGGCAGTTTACCAACCTTCTCAGTACATAACTGAGTGGAGCGTTCTGTCTTTGTTGTGGTGTATGTTAGGAACACTAGGACTTCATTTGTTGGTGAAAATGACATATTCGGATGTTAAGCTATATTATATAAAAACGCTATATACACCTGTGAATCACTTTGCGCAAACCGTTTTCCTGACCCAAAATTTTCAGAAGTCCATCAACAAGTTTAACTCACCGTGCGCTTCATTTTTTGCACAGAAGTCATTATACCTACTTGTTTAATTACGAAATGCAGACAACCAAAAACGATTTAAGTTATAATGTCCTAAACCTTCCGGGACTTTATAGTTAGATTATTATGAATTCGATGACAATAAAAAAGGTTCTACAATGCCGAGACTCGAATCCGTGTTCCTGAGGCTACTGCAGTCATAATTCTCTTCAGCTATTTCGAGACTTAACTGAAAGCACATTCCGAGCTCAATAGTAGGACTTGTATGCCAGGCGTTGTCATTGCCACCTCGCGAGTTTTCGTGCTTAATTTAGCCTTTCAAGACAGTTTTAACCCTTTGCTAGACGTTCTATGATTATTACTTAAATGGCAAGAAAGGGTAGAAGGGTAAAGGGTACAGATAGAGGGGACACCTCGTTCACTTCGATCTACAGTCACACTGATGATTTGGTTTCTGTGTTGCACTTTGAATGAAATTATTTCATTACATTTCAGTTTTGCATATATAATATCAAACGTGTTATTTCTGAAGACTCAAATATGCATCTGTCGATTGTATTATTCACTGGCTAAAAAAAAAAAACATAATTTATACTGAAAATAAAAGGAATTTTAATCCCAACAAAATACATTTCTCTGCAATAATAATATCAACTTCAAATAATTTAATTTATTTCCATTTTACCCAAGTATCAGTAAACTTCTCTGGAAGTATTTAACTCTATTATCTGAGAAACAGTTTGAGCTGGAAGTTTGAGCTTCTGCACAGTAATTTCTTTACTCATATCAAGTGTGCAAATAGCAAGGAATATCTCCGAAATGGTTCACAAAAATAGGAAAAAAAAGACAGTAAAAAAAAAAAAAAGAATCTACCTTTCTTGTATAGTAAGATTTGATCTATTTCGTATGGTTTAGCAGTTATTGAAAAGTCATCCAGAGTAAACAGCACTGCACAGGCTTTAGCTCGAAAATTCAAACTATACATTTCATTTGTCATACAAATATCGTGAACATCTGCCATTTTAATCAAAATTGTTGGAGTCATTTTTAAACATTAAAAATGTTCAAAACATTGTCCACGTAAAGGGTGGTTTAGGGTGGATGAATTTTCTTCAAAATATTAGTCTCGCACCCTTGAAAGACATTAAACTTAAATGCCAACTTCGGTTTTAAACCGACTTTTCGAGTTACGCTGTCCACAGACAGACAGAAGAAAAACACGGACCTTTTTCTAAAAATGCTTTTTTTTGGATTCAGGTTTCAAAACATATAGAACCACGACATCGAATTTTTGGGTGGAATACGATACTTCCTCTTCTTACTGGTAGAAAAGTAAAAATTGATACGGTTAAGAATTTGTAAGAGGAATGAGGAGTAAAAGTAATCGCAAGTGTTTGCAGATATCTCGAAGCAGGTACATACGACAGTCAGTTTCATGTTCGCCTGCTTTATTGTAATGCACTCTACACACTTCGCCGTCCGATGCTCTATTGTTTGCTCTGGGCACATCGTAATATTGACCTGCCACTCGCTCTATTTTCCCGAACTGAAGATATTTTATTAAATTGCGGTTTTGTAATTTCATTAATCGCATTACATTTGAACATGTTATTACAATAATGCTAACCATATAATAGTTCGAAGTGCAATTATCCAAAATGCGTGGATAGAAATTAAATTCATTTTAACTGCTGAATAAAAATTAACTTGTGTTTTTTATTTGATGTAAATAGGCTTAACGCAAATTTGATATTCACACCACAAATGAGCAAAATGAAGATCGCACACATAGCTTGATGGGATTCCATTCACTGCTGCTTTGAGAGCACTTTCGGGTACAAAAACAGGCTTACCAACATTGATAACACGTCATTGGGAGTGACGATGCAATTAGTGCATACATGACGTTATGAATAAAGCTTACTTTCAGATAATACGCACAATCCGTGGCACTTGTAAACAAATTAATATTATTTCGTTTATTATCTACTATGTAGCGCAAAATAAGTACAGGTAGTATTGTGTTCCACACAAACGTTTAATATCGGGATTTCACTCAAAATATGTTTAGAGGCCCACTCAAGCCAAGAAACCCAATTTTAGAAAAAAGTATGTGTGTGCTCACGTGAGGAAATGTTGTGCCAATGCGGCAGTGTGTGTGTAAAGTAACTGTGTGCTGAGTGATTGCGTCAGGGTGTGTTGAAGAAGTGCGTCAGTGAGTTGTGTGAATGTAACAGTGTGTGTTGTGTGAATGTAACAGTGTGTGTTGTGTGAATGTAACAGTGTGTGTTGTGTGAATGTAACAGTGTGTGTTGTGTGAATATAACAGTGTGTGTTGTGTGAATGTAACAGTGTGTGTTGTGTGAATGTAACAGTGTGTGTTGTGTGAATGTAACAGTGTATGTTGTGTGAATGTAACAGTGTGTGTTGTGTGAATGTAACAGTGTATGTTGTGTGAATGTAACAGTGTGTGTTGTGTGAATGTAACAGTGTGTGTTGTGTGAATGTAACAGTGTGTGTTGTGTGAATGTAACAGTGTATGTTGTGTGAATGTAACAGTGTGTGTTGTGTGAATGTAACAGTGTGTGTTGTGTGAATGTAACAGTGTGTGTTGTGTGAATGTAACAGTGTGTGTTGTGTGAATGTAACAGTGTGTGTTGTGTGAATGTAACAGTGTATGTTGTGTGAATGTAACAGTGTGTGTTGTGTGAATGTAACAGTGTATGTTGTGTGAATGTAACAGTGTGTGTTGTGTGAATGTAACAGTGTGTGTTGTGTGAATGTAACAGTGTGTGTTGTGTGAATGTAACAGTGTATGTTGTGTGAATGTAACAGTGTATGTTGTGTGAATGTAACAGTGTGTGTTGTGTGAATGTGGCCGTGAGTTGTGTGAATGTAACAGTGTGTGTTGTGTGAATGTAACAGTGTATGTTGTGTGAATGTAACAGTGTGTGTTGTGTGAATGTGGCCGTGAGTTGTGTGAATGTAACAGTGTATGTTGTGTGAATGTAACAGTGTGTGTTGTGTGAATGTAACAGTGTGTGTTGTGTGAATGTAACAGTGTGTGTTGTGTGAATGTAACAGTGTATGTTGTGTGAATGTAACAGTGTATGTTGTGTGAATGTAACAGTGTATGTTGTGTGAATGTGGCCGTGAGTTGTGTGAATGTAACAGTGTGTGTTGTGTGAATGTAACAGTGTGTGTTGTGTGAATGTGGCCGTGAGTTGTGTGAATGTAACAGTGTATGTTGTGTGAATGTAACAGTGTGTGTTGTGTGAATGTGGCCGTGAGTTGTGTGAATGTAACAGTGTATGTTGTGTGAATGTGGCCGTGTGTGTTGTGTGACTGTAACAGTGTGTGTTGTGTGAATGTAACAGTGTATGTTGTGTGAATGTAACAGTGTATGTTGTGTGAATGTAACAGTGTGTGTTGTGTGAATGTAACAGTGTATGTTGTGTGAATGTGGCCGTGAGTTGTGTGAATGTAACAGTGTGTGTTGTGTGAATGTAACAGTGTGTGTTGTGTGAATGTAACAGTGTATGTTGTGTGAATGTAACAGTGTGTGTTGTGTGAATGTAACAGTGTATGTTGTGTGAATGTGGCCGTGAGTTGTGTGAATGTAACAGTGTGTGTTGTGTGAATGTAACAGTGTGTGTTGTGTGAATGTAACAGTGTATGTTGTGTGAATGTAACAGTGTGTGTTGTGTGAATGTAACAGTGTATGTTGTGTGAATGTGGCCGTGAGTTGTGTGAATGTAACAGTGTATGTTGTGTGAATGTAACAGTGTGTGTTGTGTGAATGTAACAGTGTATGTTGTGTGAATGTAACAGTGTGTGTTGTGTGAATGTAACAGTGTATGTTGTGTGAATGTGGCCGTGAGTTGTGTGAATGTAACAGTGTGTGTTGTGTGAATGTAACAGTGTATGTTGTGTGAATGTGGCCGTGAGTTGTGTGAATGTAACAGTGTATGTTGTGTGAATGTAACAGTGTGTGTTGTGTGAATGTGGCCGTGTGTGTTGTGTGAATGTGGCCGTGAGTTGTGTGAATGTAACAGTGTGTGTTGTGTGAATGTAACAGTGTGTGTTGTGTGAATGTAACAGTGTGTGTTGTGTGAATGTAACAGTGTATGTTGTGTGAATGTAACAGTGTATGTTGTGTGAATGTGGCCGTGAGTTGTGTGAATGTAACAGTGTGTGTTGTGTGAATGTAACAGTGTATGTTGTGTGAATGTAACAGTGTATGTTGTGTGAATGTGGCCGTGAGTTGTGTGAATGTAACAGTGTGTGTTGTGTGAATGTGGCCGTGAGTTGTGTGAATGTAACAGTGTATGTTGTGTGAATGTAACAGTGTATGTTGTGTGAATGTGGCCGTGAGTTGTGTGAATGTAACAGTGTATGTTGTGTGAATGTGGCCGTGAGTTGTGTGAATGTAACAGTGTATGTTGTGTGAATGTAACAGTGTGTGTTGTGTGAATGTAACAGTGTATGTTGTGTGAATGTGGCCGTGAGTTGTGTGAATGTAACAGTGTGTGTTGTGTGAATGTAACAGTGTATGTTGTGTGAATGTAACAGTGTATGTTGTGTGAATGTGGCCGTGAGTTGTGTGAATGTAACAGTGTGTGTTGTGTGAATGTAACAGTGTATGTTGTGTGAATGTAACAGTGTATGTTGTGTGAATGTGGCCGTGAGTTGTGTGAATGTAACAGTGTGTGTTGTGTGAATGTAACAGTGTGTGTTGTGTGAATGTAACAGTGTATGTTGTGTGAATGTAACAGTGTGTGTTGTGTGAATGTAACAGTGTATGTTGTGTGAATGTGGCCGTGAGTTGTGTGAATGTAACAGTGTATGTTGTGTGAATGTAACAGTGTGTGTTGTGTGAATGTAACAGTGTATGTTGTGTGAATGTAACAGTGTGTGTTGTGTGAATGTAACAGTGTATGTTGTGTGAATGTGGCCGTGAGTTGTGTGAATGTAACAGTGTGTGTTGTGTGAATGTAACAGTGTATGTTGTGTGAATGTGGCCGTGAGTTGTGTGAATGTAACAGTGTATGTTGTGTGAATGTAACAGTGTGTGTTGTGTGAATGTGGCCGTGTGTGTTGTGTGAATGTGGCCGTGAGTTGTGTGAATGTAACAGTGTGTGTTGTGTGAATGTAACAGTGTGTGTTGTGTGAATGTAACAGTGTGTGTTGTGTGAATGTAACAGTGTATGTTGTGTGAATGTAACAGTGTATGTTGTGTGAATGTGGCCGTGAGTTGTGTGAATGTAACAGTGTGTGTTGTGTGAATGTAACAGTGTGTGTTGTGTGAATGTGGCCGTGTGTGTTGTGTGAATGTGGCTGTGAGTTGTGTGAATGTAACAGTGTGTGTTGTGTGAATGTAACAGTGTGTGTTGTGTGAATGTGGCCGTGTATGTTGTGTGAATGTAACAGTGTATGTTGTGTGAATGTAACAGTGTGTGTTGTGTGAATGTGGCTGTGAGTTGTGTGAATGTAACAGTGTGTGTTGTGTGAATGTAACAGTGTGTGTTGTGTGAATGTGGCCGTGTATGTTGTGTGAATGTAACAGTGTGTGTTGTGTGAATGTAACAGTGTGTGTTGTGTGAATGTAACAGTGTATGTTGTGTGAATGTAACAGTGTGTGTTGTGTGAATGTAACAGTGTGTGTTGTGTGAATGTGGCCGTGTATGTTGTGTGAATGTAACAGTGTATGTTGTGTGAATGTAACAGTGTATGTTGTGTGAATGTAACAGTGTATATTGTGTGAATGTAACAGTGTATGTTGTGTGAATGTAACAGTGTGTGTTGTGTGAATGTGGCCGTGTGTGTTGTGTGAATGTGGCTGTGAGTTGTGTGAATGTAACAGTGTGTGTTGTGTGAATGTAACAGTGTGTGTTGTGTGAATGTGGCCGTGTATGTTGTGTGAATGTAACAGTGTATGTTGTGTGAATGTAACAGTGTGTGTTGTGTGAATGTGGCTGTGAGTTGTGTGAATGTAACAGTGTGTGTTGTGTGAATGTAACAGTGTGTGTTGTGTGAATGTAACAGTGTATGTTGTGTGAATGTAACAGTGTATATTGTGTGAATGTAACAGTGTATGTTGTGTGAATGTAACAGTGTGTGTTGTGTGAATGTAACAGTGTGTGTTGTGTGAATGTAACAGTGTATATTGTGTGAATGTAACAGTGTATGTTGTGTGAATGTAACAGTGTGTGTTGTGTGAATGTAACAGTGTGTGTTGTGTGAATGTAACAGTGTATATTGTGTGAATGTAACAGTGTATCGTTGTGTGAATGTAACAGTGTGTGTTGTGTGAATGTAACAGTGTATGTTGTGTGAATGTGGCCGTGTATGTTGTGTGAATGTAACAGTGTGTGTTGTGTGAATGTGGCCGTGTATGTTGTGTGAATGTAACAGTGTGTGTTGTGTGAATGTAACAGTGTATGTTGTGTGAATGTAACAGTGTATATTGTGTGAATGTAACAGTGTATGTTGTGTGAATGTAACAGTGTGTGTTGTGTGAATGTAACAGTGTGTGTTGTGTGAATGTAACAGTGTATGTTGTGTGAATGTAACAGTGTATATTGTGTGAATGTAACAGTGTATGTTGTGTGAATGTAACAGTGTGTGTTGTGTGAATGTAACAGTGTGTGTTGTGTGAATGTAACAGTGTATATTGTGTGAATGTAACAGTGTATGTTGTGTGAATGTAACAGTGTGTGTTGTGTGAATGTAACAGTGTGTGTTGTGTGAATGTAACAGTGTATATTGTGTGAATGTAACAGTGTATGTTGTGTGGATGTAACAGTGTGTGTTGTGTGAATGTAACAGTGTATGTTGTGTGAATGTGACCGTGTATGTTGTGTGAATGTAACAGTGTGTGTTGTGTGAATGTGAGCCGTGTATGTTGTGTGAATGTAACAGTGTATATTGTGTGAATGTAACAGTGTATGTTGTGTGAATGTAACAGTGTGTGTTGTGTGAATGTAACAGTGTGTGTTGTGTGAATGTAACAGTGTATATTGTGTGAATGTAACAGTGTATGTTGTGTGAATGTAACAGTGTATATTGTGTGAATGTAACAGTGTGTGTTGTGTGAATGTAACAGTGTGTGTTGTGTGAATGTAGGCAGTGTGTGTTGTGTGACTGTAACAGTGTGTGTTGTGTGAATGTAACAGTGTATATTGTGTGAATGTAACAGTGTGTGTTGTGTGAATGTAACAGTGTGTGTTGTGTGAATGTGGCCGTGTGTGTTGTGTGACTGTAACAGTGTGTGTTGTGTGAATGTAACAGTGTATATTGTGTGAATGTAACAGTGTATGTTGTGTGAATGTAACAGTGTGTGTTGTGTGAATGTAACAGTGTATATTGTGTGAATGTAACAGTGTATGTTGTGTGAATGTAACAGTGTGTGTTGTGTGAATGTAACAGTGTGTGTTGTGTGAATGTGGCTGTGAGTTGTGTGAATGTAACAGTGTATATTGTGTGAATGTAACAGTGTATGTTGTGTGAATGTGGCTGTGAGTTGTGTGAATGTAACAGTGTGTGTTGTGTGAATGTGGCTGTGAGTTGTGTGAATGTAACAGTGTATGTTGTGTGAATGTAACAGTGTGAGTTGTGTGAATGTAACAGTGTATATTGTGTGAATGTAACAGTGTGTGTTGTGTGAATGTGGCCGTGTGTGTTGTGTAAATGTGGCTGTGAGTTGTGTGAATGTAACAGTGTGTGTTGTGTGAATGTGGCTGTGAGTTGTGTGAATGTAACAGTGTATGTTGTGTGAATGTAACAGTGTGAGTTGTGTGAATGTAACAGTGTATATTGTGTGAATGTAACAGTGTGTGTTGTGTGAATGTGGCTGTGAGTTGTGTGAATGTAACAGTGTGTGTTGTGTGAATGTAACAGTGTGTGTTGTGTGAATGTAACAGTGTGTGTTGTGTGAATGTAACAGTGTGTGTTGTGTGAATGTAACAGTGTATATTGTGTGAATGTAACAGTGTATGTTGTGTGAATGTAACAGTGTGTGTTGTGTGAATGTAACAGTGTGTGTTGTGTGAATGTGGCCGTGAGTTGTGTGAATGTAACAGTGTGTGTTGTGTGAATGTGGCCGTGAGTTGTGTGAATGTAACAGTGTATATTGTGTGAATGTAACAGTGTGAGTTGTGTGAATGTAACAGTGTGTGTTGTGTGAATGTGGCTGTGAGTTGTGTGAATGTAACAGTGTGTGTTGTGTGAATGTAACAGTGTGTGTTGTGTGAATGTAACAGTGTGTGTTGTGTGAATGTAACAGTGTGTGTTGTGTGAATGTAACAGTGTATATTGTGTGAATGTAACAGTGTATGTTGTGTGAATGTAACAGTGTGTGTTGTGTGAATGTAACAGTGTGTGTTGTGTGAATGTGGCTGTGAGTTGTGTGAATGTAACAGTGTATATTGTGTGAATGTAACAGTGTATGTTGTGTGAATGTAACAGTGTGAGTTGTGTGAATGTAACAGTGTGTGTTGTGTGAATGTGGCCGTGTGTGTTGTGTGAATGTGGCTGTGAGTTGTGTGAATGTAACAGTGTGTGTTGTGTGAATGTAACAGTGTGTGTTGTGTGAATGTGGCCGTGTATGTTGTGTGAATGTAACAGTGTATGTTGTGTGAATGTAACAGTGTGTGTTGTGTGAATGTGGCTGTGAGTTGTGTGAATGTAACAGTGTGTGTTGTGTGAATGTAACAGTGTGTGTTGTGTGAATGTGGCCGTGTATGTTGTGTGAATGTAACAGTGTGTGTTGTGTGAATGTAACAGTGTGTGTTGTGTGAATGTAACAGTGTATGTTGTGTGAATGTAACAGTGTGTGTTGTGTGAATGTAACAGTGTGTGTTGTGTGAATGTGGCCGTGTAGTGTTGTGTGAATGTAACAGTGTGTGTTGTGTGAATGTAACAGTGTATGTTGTGTGAATGTAACAGTGTATATTGTGTGAATGTAACAGTGTATGTTGTGTGAATGTAACAGTGTGTGTTGTGTGAATGTAACAGTGTGTGTTGTGTGAATGTAACAGTGTGTGTTGTGTGAATGTAACAGTGTATGTTGTGTGAATGTAACAGTGTATATTGTGTGAATGTAACAGTGTATGTTGTGTGAATGTAACAGTGTGTGTTGTGTGAATGTAACAGTGTGTGTTGTGTGAATGTAACAGTGTATATTGTGTGAATGTAACAGTGTATGTTGTGTGAATGTAACAGTGTGTGTTGTGTGAATGTAACAGTGTGTGTTGTGTGAATGTAACAGTGTATATTGTGTGAATGTAACAGTGTATGTTGTGTGAATGTAACAGTGTGTGTTGTGTGAATGTAACAGTGTATGTTGTGTGAATGTGGCCGTGTATGTTGTGTGAATGTGGCCGTGTATGTTGTGTGAATGTAACAGTGTGTGTTGTGTGAATGTAACAGTGTGTGTTGTGTGAATGTAACAGTGTATATTGTGTGAATGTAACAGTGTATATTGTGTGAATGTAACAGTGTATGTTGTGTGAATGTAACAGTGTGTGTTGTGTGAATGTAACAGTGTGTGTTGTGTGAATGTAACAGTGTATATTGTGTGAATGTAACAGTGTATGTTGTGTGAATGTAACAGTGTGTGTTGTGTGAATGTAACAGTGTGTGTTGTGTGAATGTAACAGTGTATGTTGTGTGAATGTAACAGTGTATGTTGTGTGAATGTAACAGTGTGTGTTGTGTGAATGTAACAGTGTATGTTGTGTGAATGTAAGCAGTGTATGTTGTGTGAATGTAACAGTGTGTGTTGTGTGAATGTGGCCGTGTATGTTGTGTGAATGTAACAGTGTATATTGTGTGAATGTAACAGTGTATGTTGTGTGAATGTAACAGTGTGTGTTGTGTGAATGTAACAGTGTGTGTTGTGTGAATGTAACAGTGTATGTTGTGTGAATGTAACAGTGTGTGTTGTGTGAATGTAACAGTGTATATTGTGTGAATGTAACAGTGTGTGTTGTGTGAATGTAACAGTGTGTGTTGTGTGAATGTGGCCGTGTGTGTTGTGTGACTGTAACAGTGTGTGTTGTGTGAATGTAACAGTGTATATTGTGTGAATGTAACAGTGTATGTTGTGTGAATGTAACAGTGTGTGTTGTGTGAATGTAGCAGTGTATGTTGTGTGAATGTAACAGTGTATGTTGTGTGAATGTAACAGTGTATGTTGTGTGAATGTAACAGTGTGTGTTGTGTGAATGTAGACAGTGTGTTGTGTGAATGTAACAGTGTATATTGTGTGAATGTAACAGTGTATGTTGTGTGAATGTAGACAGTGTGAGTTGTGTGAATGTAACAGTGTGTGTTGTGTGAATGTGGCTGTGAGTTGTGT